>JAKWBJ010000176.1:3932500-4048060 GCA_023159175.1 Wohlfahrtia magnifica
ATAAATATAAATATAAATATAAATATAAATATAAATATAAATATAAATATAAATATAAATATAAATATAAATATAAATATAAATATAAATATAAATATAAATATAAATATAAATATAAATATAAATATAAATATAAATATAAATATAAATATAAATATAAATATAAATATAAATATAAATATAAATATAAATATAAATATAAATATAAATATAAATATAAATATAAATATAAATATAAATATAAATATAAATATATATATTTATATATATATATATATATATATATATATATATATATATTTATATATTTACATATATATATATATATATATATATATATATATATATATATATTTATTTTTATATGTACATATAGTTCCTTTATAAATAATAAAAATGATATGTAAGTATTAAAAATCGTTTTAAATTTTTTTATTTCTGTTGTCAAAATAGCCTTCTCAATAGTTTTTGTAGACCTTACAAATACAAATATTTCTCAAGACCTTCAAAATATTATTTCTGGAAATAGAAAATAGTTGTAAGGCGTTAAAATAGGAGGGTATGGAGAATAAGGGTCCTATTATGGATTTGGATAGAAGTGGCAGCCATACATTTTTTTTATTTGCTTAAAATCAATATTGAACCTCGAATTCATTTAAGATTCAAAAAATTTTAGCTACGAACACGCTCTCTTTGGTGCACGCTTACTAATCTAAAACATCCACTGCCTTAGCTGTTTTTCGGTTTCTGGTGTGCTGTAATAGATCTATATTTATATAAGGACTAAACATGTTAAGATACCAATAGCCTCGAATACCTAATATCATTCAAAAGATTTTATCAACTATTTCTGGCGTCATTCTATACCAAAGAACTTTCTTTAAAGTAAAATTTGCAATAAGTTTTATGAAAATTGATGTGTAATAACCCTGCAACATGTTGCCAGGGAACAAATATTTATAAAATTAATTTTAAATTTATTTTGAATTAATTAGACTGCATATTTTATTTAAATTGTTGACAAAATTTTTAATATATTTTTAATTATTTTTAATTATTTTTAATTATTTTTAATTATTTTTACATTTAGAATTAAAATAGTTTTATTAAACATTCCTCAACAATTTAACGTTGATGCTGCTGTTGCTGCTGCTGCTGCTGCTGCTGATGATGAAGATGATGCAGATGATGATGACAAATTTGTTGCGCTGTTAAGGCGCCTACAATCTGTTTGTTAAAATTCTAATACGAACAGCGAAACTATTAATAATTTAAGCGACAACATAAAAATAAAATTTTATTTATTATTTAAGTTTTTAAGAAAACAAAATGAAAAAAACAAAAAAACCAGCAGCAACATGTGCAAGTATTTTTAACAGCAATTATTGAAAAGATACGAATTTTTTCATTTTTTTTCTTTTGCTTTTTTAAAAAAATTGCTTTAGGCAACAATAAAATGTCTTGCTCTTATCGGTTTCTGGCTTTTGGCGGTTAAAAAATAAATAAATTTAAATTTGAAATTGAAATTAATGTTGGGGGAGTGCTTTTATTTTGATAAACTCTCAACTTTTATGATCGATCACGCACTCTCATATAATAATTTAGAATAACGAATGAAAAAGATATTTCAATTAAATAATTAATTTTTTTATTTATTTTTTTAGTGGCGTCGGTAACATTGTGCTACTGTTCATGATTAGACACATTTTTAAATTTATAAGATACAAATATAAAAAAAAAAAATTATCTTGAAAAAAATTTCAAACATGAATAATGAAAAAGAATTTCTCAATTATGTTAGAATTTTTTTTTTTTTTTTGATAAGCGAGGGTCGTTTTGTCAGTATTAAACTAAATGCCTTAAAATGGCTTTATAATTGTTTAAGCATTAAAATTTTAGTGGGCAAATGCATTAAACAGCTATAGCAACATCGCGTTTAATACGTTTACGTTATCAATATGTTGCATATTTTTTTATAGTCCGTATTTTTAAAGGTTTTCTTTTATTTTTATGTTAACTAGGATTTTTATATCGTTTTATAATTTTTTGTATTTAAATATTGTATTTTAAAGAACCTATATCAATGGAGACATCAGAGTCAACATGAATAAAGTACACCATTTCAAATCACACTGGCTACAAACAAGGCTATATTCGTCTTCTCCCACTTACTAATTCTTTACATTTGGGAAACTGTAATGTGTCAAACAGAATTTGACACTTTGCGCTATGTTCAGTAATCCTTAACAACTCCACGATGTAGATTACACAAATGATATGTGTCTATTTAAACAAAATTTCTCCGTGACGAACGTCATAGTGCATCATCGTAAAGCATCGATGACTGCTGATGAATTTTCTTTGATCTTGTTATGCAGGCGTCCGTTTATTAGTGAATTCTAACAAAAAATGTCATCAAAAACTATTGTGCGCTATTCGTTAACGGGGAGGTGTTGCAGAAAATATCCTGCATCGCTCAACATGTAGTGGACTCATACCAGACAATGTCACTAAATTTTTGCATGTCTTTATTATGATGGCATTCATTACCCTTTGTTCCTGTCATTGTTACGAAGACTACTTAATGAAATTTTTCATTTATGATAAATTCATACAAATTTCGACTTAATGTTGATATTGTGACGATGATTCATCGATGAAAATATCATAGTGATAATTTCGCCAGCAGGAAGAGTCGATAAGCAAACAATATAATATAGCCAGAGTTGCTTTAAAATGTTATGCACAAATCCTAAATGGCTGGCCACCAGTGTAGATTGTGATAAATAGTGAATATAATAATACATTGTGCTAGCAACATGTTGCAGGGTAATTTTCCTTACTTCTTAAGTAGGTTTTAAAGTTAAACATCGTTACTAAAATAGATTTCGTAAAATTTTTCAGTATTTTACTATTTCCATTAACTTGAGCCAGTATATAACAGGCCATCCTCGTATATATTGTACTTAAATGTATATATACATATATACATGTATATATATATATATTTTTTTTTCGATTCTAACATGACTTTTTTCTTCCTCTGTGTTCAATTTGATATTTTTATATGATTTCGAGGAATTTTTTCTTAAACAAGTAGTGAGTGGTGCTACAACAAAATACAACAACAACAACAGCAACAGCAACAGCAAAATCAACGACACAACAACAATAAGAAAATGTTGTAGTAGCCTTAATAAGAAAAACTATAATAAAATGAATAAAATTGTACACAAAACAAACCAATACACTGGTTGTGATGATCATGATAATGATGATGATGTTTATTTTTAAAGAAAAAGAAAAAAGTCATCATTATAAAATGTATAAGTGCCTACTCATACCCTCCTAAAAGCATACTCGTACAAATGTCGAATGCGAATACATATGTATGTACATATAAACACACTTGCAACATTTGTTGCACAAAATGCACGTCTAAATACAAATACAAACATCATTAAAAATACAATTTTTTTAAAGATCTAAAGCTAATGCTTTATTGTATTGCATTATGCCAATGCATGTATGTATATAAACGTACATATATATCAGTCCGTCCGTCTGTCTGTCGGTCTATCTATTTTGTTGCCTATTTTCAAAAGGTATTGGTGTATTTTTATTGTGGCATCTTCGCTGATGCTTGTCATCGAAAATAGAATCATCAAAATACTATTTTTATACGGTAATATTTTATTTCAAATTTTTTTTTATTATCAATTTTTTTTGTCTTCTATTTTCTATACTGTTCTGGTTTGTGTTGCTATTGCTGTTGCTGTTGCTGTTGCCGCAGCCGTTAAGGAATTTATGTTGCCCATGTCTTTTTTAGAATTTTGAATTTCTGTATACGAAACATAAGAAAAAAGATTTATCACTTAAATACAGCCGAATACCGTAAACTGAACATTAAACAAAAATTACAAAATTACAAAATTTAATAAAAGTTTGGGACTTATAGGAAGTCAACTAAAGGAATTTTAAGAATTTTATTTTTGTAAGAAAAAAGATTTACGAAAATATTGAAATTTTATAAAATAATATACACATTTTTTCCTACATTTTTTGAAAGAGTAATATGTTTGGAGCTTTGAACTCTATAAGTATGTATGAGTAATGTGGTGAAACATGTGGCAAACTTGTATTTTTGTTTTAACCTGTAGATATAACTCTTTTTATGCTTAGCAGCATGTTGAAATTATTAATGCCATCAGAAAATATTGATTGAAACATGTTGTTGTTGCTTACGTGTCGAATAGAGAATAACAACGTCATGTGCGTTGTTCGAAAACGAATGTCGTGACATCAAACTAAGAAACACTGCTCAACTCTTGCTAAGATTTAGTAACATATTTAGGACATTACACGAGTCATAAGTAAAGTAAAGCATAAGCTGAGCAACATATACGTAAAGCCTCTTACTCTGTTCAAAATTATGTGTGAAAGGCACTGCCAAACTAAATACTTAATAATATTTAGTACGAAGTAATGTTGCAAAAGCAGTACTCTGTTCTTGATGTCAAAAAAAGCAAAATGTATCTGGCAACATGATTTTTCAATTGCAGCATGTTTCTGGAACAATTTTTTTCAACCACAAAATAACATGAGCATCACTTCTTCGTGAAAGTGTAAACAACAGCTGATTAGTTTTTGCCCGCCATAGTGACAAAACAATTATTTGTTTCGATTGAAATGTTGGTATGTTGCTTTACTTTCATGCAATTAGAGCGATAACAATAGCAAAATCGTAAAATGTACTACACGTCAAACTTTTCGCATAAAAAATCAATGTTTATCAATATTTTTCACAAATTTTAAAGAGAGAACTACGAATAATGGATTACAAAATATTGGAAAGCTTTATTTAGTTATTGAGTTTTAAGGCATGTTTAAGGCATTAAATTACTCAGTTTACAACATAGTTGTACCATTAAAATATTCATAGGTAATACGTTAAAATACACTTATATTTCTTTATACGGCCTAGATATATTCTGGAAATATAGGCCGTAAATCGAAATGACGTAAAATGAGATGAATATGAGTTGCCCTTTTTGCCTAACACTTGTTGTCAAGAAATGGTGAATCTACGGTTTTTTAGCCGTATAACGAGCTAATTTGCGCTTTAAAGCGAATGTGTTCCATAATTCATCAAGGCCGTTATAGCGAAATGCCGTGTAAAGAAAGGCCATATAAAAAGTATGAGTTTTCGTGAAGAAATAAAACATGTACATTAGTTAACGAGTTAAGTGATATGGCACTCATCGGTGACTGATACAGAACTCTCCGTTTAGGTCGCATTTGACACAGCTTTTCGTGTAGGCCGCCACAGTTGACTAGTTAGTCGATATAAGACTAAAAAATTTAAATTTACATATACAATGGCCTTAATATGTTGTATGCGCTTTTAGATACCGTGCATGTGGTCTGATAATAATTTTCTTATAAAATTGCGTAGCAGTCAATGTGTTAAGCAACATATTTAAGGAATTACGCTGCTCATTTGCAATTAATTTGAATATGATGCCAAGTTTAGCAACATTTTTCGACTATCTTTAAATATTAAAAGATAATTAAGCTTAACATTTTGAACACTTTTGACTATTAAACTTTCTTTTACAAATTTTATTTTATTTTGGCAAATTTTTTTCTACTTTTATTGGCATTTAAGACACAAAATAAATTATGAAAAAACAAATTTATCATTAAAACATCAATAAAATTTGTTAACAATTTTATTTCTAAGCCAATCAACACTGTTTGTTACTCAAATAATATCTTCTTCCATCAAAAATTGTTTGAAAAACATTTGCAAGAGCAGCTTGAAAAAAGAAAACTAATGAAAATGTTTGTAAACATTAACAAACTGAGGTTAAAAGTTTGACAACCCGCAATAATAAAATAATGAAACAGAAAAAAAATATTAACAAACGGCAGACGACAATAATAAAATAGAAATAGACAAGCATTGCTGGCAAAAATAAAAGCATTATTATCAGTAATTGTAATAGAATGTTGAATAAATGAAGAGTTCATATCGACTAGAATTCGAAATTATCTAAAATTAAAAATATTTTCTAATAAAAACAAAAACAAAAACAAAAACATTTTTTTCCATATTTTTATTTTTAAATTTTATGACTTTATTTTGTAAAGTATTTTTGTAACAAAAAATTTTTAGATTTTTTGTTTTTTATTTAATTTCGAAGCCCTGCTGATTTTACTTATTCTTGGTGGCTATTGTTAATCAGTCAGTACCTTTTGGATTTCTTTAACAATTTTATGCTTTTTTTCTGCTCAAATATTACCATTATTCCATTAAAGTAATATTTTATACATTATTATTATTTTTTTTTTTCATTCTCCATAACAATTTGTTAACAATAGAAATCAGCCAAATGTCTTTGCCACCATTATACTGCTAAATATTTATTTCCATTCACTCCACTTTTTCTTTTTTTCATTCATTCTGTACAACAATTTGTTACACAGCAACAGACAGAAGAAATGAAAAGAAATTCTGTTTAATTTTTATGGCATTTTTTTACTTTTTTTTTTTGGTTTAATAATGAAAAACGTGTTGTTCTAATAGAGGTTATGGATTAGAAATATTCTAAATGAAAATTAAAAAATTTTATTCTTTAGCAGTGTTTTTTATTTTTAGTATAGTTTTGTTCGACCATTTCTCTGCTCTTGTTTTATTACAGTTTCTAACTGTAAAGCCGGGGTTAAAGTATGTCATTTTGTTATTAAACAAAATATGGCATAAAAGAAAAAGTGCGTATAGAGGCACGCAGTGGCATAAAATTTAATAGAAATACATAAAAAATTTAAGTTCTCTGAAATGCTGCAGGAACATGTTGCTTTTCTTTTGATTTGTATTCATAACAGCTATAAAAGAAGTTATAGAATGATTCCAAATGGTTTTTTTTTTAACATGTTGCTAGAAAAAGTTGTTAAAAAATATTAATTCCAACCTAACTTTAATCGCAAAAAAAAGAAAAAATTGCAAAGAAAAAGAAAAAACCATTTACCCCTATTCTGCGTTTCGACTACGTCTCCGCATTCAGTTACGTTTCGATCGAAAATTGGTATTCCAAAAAAAAAAAATAATCGAATGAAACAGAAGATGACAATAATGTTCTCAAAAACATAGAACGTATGAAATAGAAACAGAAAAATAAGCAAATTGTAATAAAAAAAAAAACTCAAAATGTATTGCATACGTAAAGGAGTCCAATGAGAAAACATTCTTTTGTCTCTTTCATGCAAATGGACAACCGTATATGTATATTTTTATAATTTTTTTACACTTTGTATATTTTCAATCCGTATTTAATAAAAAAATAATAATATAATAATAAGTTTTAGCCAAAGAATACATTTTAGACTAAAAAGGAAACAAAAATCTCCGTCAAACAAGATTATCCGTCACAACTTAACAACTTAGAAAAACGTAGCTACGATCGTAATGCCGAATACCTACAATCGAAAGAAACTGAAGGGAATCGAAACTCAGAATAGCAAACTTGCTAAACGGAGAAAATTTCGATTCGAATCGAAACGCAGAATAGGGGTGTGTACTAGGGTGCAGTGTTGCCATAATTTTTTTCAGAAAAACTGAAAATTTAGATGGAAAACTCTGATTTTCAAGTGAAAAAACTGCACATACTCAAAAAAGTAAAAAAATAAACATATACCCGTATCGGGTATGTTTTGTAAACCGTAAACGGGTGAAACTAAAATCGGGTAAATTTTTTAAATTCAAATAAAACTTTAATATTTCAATTATTTTGAACTCTTAGTAACCAACGAAGTTATTTAAAAGATAATTAAGCAAATTTATAAGAAGAAATATCAAAATCTTGTCTGATTTGAAAATTCCAGTAATTTCAAGTTTCATTCGATTTCAATTTCACTCGATTTCGGCTTACAGAACATACCCGAGAATTCATTTCATAGTGTATTTTTTATTCACCATAAAACAAAATAAAATGATATGAGATAATGATACTGTGCTCAAATTTAAAACTTATTTCCAACAAGCGGCGTCCACAGCAGGTATACCGAATTCGAGTTCGCTGAATCTGGTAGTGCTAACCGTTTTTTTGGTTAGCTCTTGGTTTCAAAATATTTCCCCTTATTTCGAAAAAGGTGACTCACAATCGGGTCAGTTTATTGCACAAACTACACAAATCTGGAACTCCGTTATAAAATAACCTTTTAAGTAGGGCTAAAACATTTTTTAATCTGCATAGAAATATAAGAAATATAAAAAACAGTGGGATCGCATTATTGCATAAGTACGTACGAATGATGTCTTATTAGTTTTATTTACGTAGTATGTAATGTGATCTCACTGTTCGTTTGCCAAAAAACAACAACTTTGTTAGGCCTAAATGTGAGTATCACACACTGAGTGAATTCTCATTTTCTTTATGATCAGTGGGCAAAGAAAAAAAAAAATTATTTACATTGTCGCATTAAAAAAGGTATGAGTAAACCTCACCACAGTTATATTAAGCAAACGTGGTGAAATTCTTACTTTAGAAATTGTAATTAAAATAACATAATTGAAAATAAAGAAACTAAAATATTAAAAACTGCCAAATCTGCAGAATTAACAGAAAAACTGATTTTTGAAACAAAAAACTTCAAAACTGCTCAATGCTTTAAAAAACTGCAGATGAATCTGCACATTTGGCAACGCTGCTAGGGTGGAGCGAAAAAAAATTTTTTTTTTATTTTGTTTTTCCTGTACAATGAATTGATGACTCCATAGCCCAAACATGCTTAAAAAAATATTTCACCTTCCTAGATCAAGTTCTGGAGGTGGCGCAGAAGACTTCAATTTTTTGAATTAGGCTATCTTTATTCACATAAAATAGTACATTTATTATAAGTATTATTAATAAAAATAATTCATTTTGTTATACATTATCAGTCTTTTTTTGAAAAAATTGAAATTTGGTATCAAGCAACGGCATATCTTATCTTGGAGAGTGGAGTAAAAATGGCAAAAACCAAATTTTTTTTAATCGATGACCCAAAAAAATGCTTAATACATGCACGAAGGATAAAGTTTGAAAAAAAAAATAGAAGGTACATATACTTTATGAAGTGATACTATTTTCCTGATAGAGGCTATCAAGTACAGGAATCTGTTTTTAAAGTTTTCGAAAGACCTACAAAATCAGATTCTTGTACTTGATAGCCTCTATCAGGGAAATAGTATCAAGTCCTAAAATATCGTCCTCAAAATATAAAAAAATTTGTTTACTATGTATGGGTGATGCCACGCCCACTTATGCAATTTCGCCCAAAGTTTGGTCATTCAACCCAAATACTGAAACTTTAGTTTTAACTGTTCTCAAGATATACAAATATCAATATTTAGTTTATATGGGAGAAACCACGCCTAATTATCTCATTCGGCCAATTTTTTAATAATGATTTTTAATGACTATGAAGCTATTTGGGCCAAATGTGGAGACTATTACGATTTTGAATATTTATTTATCCAATTTTTATAGCCTATAGTTCCTTCTAGACTTACAGAGAGAAAATTAATACATACATACATTAATACATACATGCATACATATTTTTATATACAAGATTATTATATTACACTAAAACTGAAAACATCATTAAAACAACATGTTGATAAAACAAACTAACACTCTACGAGTATATATAAAATATTTTAAAAATTTAATCTTTTAAGTAATGGCTAAATTAGAATACGTTTTTAGTTCTTTGCACCAGGTTTCCAAGTTATCTAGAAGGAATTTTAATTTCTTTAAATTAATTTTAAATATACTATATACTATGCTTATATGCAACATGTTGCTTATAAAACCTTTTTAAATTTGTTTCCATTTGAAATTTAATAAAACTTCAAGCAACGAATTTGAAATGTTGCTAAGCACTATTAATTTTATGAGAACATAATGAAAAACATACTTAAAAAAATAGATTTCATATAGCAACTTCCCCTTTATTTAAATAAAAAGATTGTAACAGGTCAATCAATAAGTCCGTAAGATAAGTAAGAAAAAAAGAAAATTTTGACAAAACTCGATTTTATTATTTACCATAGTTGCCTTAGAGGGCGATACAATGTTTATAGCGATTTTCCAACTTTTCGATATCACTTTTATAGTAAAATGTCTTCTTCTCGTCAAAATAGACCCCAGTTTCAGCGATTACTTTATCTTGGACTTAAATTTCTTTCCAGCAAGCATTCTCTTGAGATCTGGAAACAGGAAAAAGGAATTGGGGCCAAATCTAGCGAGTACGGTAGATGTGGGAACAATTCGAAGTTCAATACATGTAGTTTTACCATTGTTTTAAATCATCAACACGTTCCTGTTTTTGAGCAATGGTAAGCAAACACGGCACCCACTTTGTACAGAGCTTTCGCATACCCATATGTTAGTGTAAAATTGTAAAAACTCTACAATGTCAGGTAACTCATGCTACTTCAATTTGCAATCGTTCATAACCAATTTGTGGAGTTTTTTGATGTTCTCTGGAATAACAGCCTCATTTGGGAGTCCAATACACTCTGCATGATTTTGCTGGTACGAACACGTTTAAATTGAGCAATCTACTTCACTACTTTTTGTCTAGATGGAGCAGAGTTCAGATAATGTTTTTCAAGCCACTAAGCAAGTAATCTGACTTACTGTCAAATTTATACATGTCTCGTTTGAAGGTTAGTTTGAATAAAAATCATAAGAACAATTTTCTAGTAAAGCCATCTATGTGTGCTCCTTATTGAATGACCTGTTACAGTTAGAAATCTGAATTTTTCTAGGTTTATCCTACGAACTTTTGCAACATGTTGCCTGGAGCACAGTTAATGAAAATAAAAGATATAAGTATGTATTCAGAAATTAAAATAAAGTCTTAGGTTTAAGTAAGTCTGCGTTTTTTATCTTCAGCAAAGCGTTGCCATTAAAACTTGCTAAAAAAAATTGAAATTTGTAACATTAAGTGTAGTATAAAGTTCAAAATTTCGTACGAAATTCTGTGAAATTACATATAAAAATAATTCGTACGAAATAATTGTGAAATCTTGTTGAGAAAGCAGTACTCTCTCTGTTCTTTTTACGAAAAACATATGAAATGTATATGTCAACATTATTTTCCAATTGCAACAAATTTCTAGCAACATTTTTTTCAACTATGTTGTAAATACTGTTACAACATAGAACACGCATAGTCTTTTATCATATGGCTAATGAAAGCTAACCTCTATATCAGGGATGAGCAACACGCGGTCCGCGGTCCTCTTGCGGCCCGTTTAACATGTCATTGCGGCTCGCCAAGCATTTTTAAAATTTGTTTTATTTTATTTACTTTCTCCCATCAATATTTCCCAGCTTAGACGGTAAAAGATTTTTTGCAAGAATTTTTATTATTCTTGTTTAAATTTGCATTTCCGTTTAAAAAATTTTTTGAATTTTTATTTATTTGTCTCTTTTTAACCTTCAGCATAAATAAATATTCATATTAAAAAATAAAATTAAAAAATTAAAATAAAATACGAACAAGAAATTAAAACAAATATCAAGTTCATGAACATATTTACTCTTTTATGTTCTCTACATATGTATACATATGTACATAAAGTTAAATTTTATGCAAGAAAACTCATATCGTCTAAATTGCGACTATATTATTATAAAATTAATTACGGAAAACCCCGCGTAACGCGGTATTTTTATAACACGATTTAAATAGAATTCCGCTACAGTTCATCGAGAAACTGTGACTTGTATAACGCGAAATGGAAAAGAAGTGTTGGTGACACTAATTTGTGCATACATATTTCTTTTTAATGCAAAACGGGGGATTTCCCTTTTGTTCAAACATCAAATACGAACGCACCGCCTCTGTGGTTAAGCCTCTGGTAAGCTGTTAACTAACAATTTTTGTATTTCTTGAAAAAGTTTGTGAAATTTTATTGTCGAAAAGGTAATATTAGAGTTTTCTTTACTCAAAATTAAGTTTTTCCCCAAACTTTGTTAACTATAAATTTTTTTTTGTCCATAATAGAATGTCTGAAAAGAAAACAAAAAACGGACGATTGCGGTATTGGAATTTCCAAGAAAAGTGGAAATTTGGTTATTTTTTCACTTTCGCCAAAAATAAAGCTGTATGTTTAATATGCTCAGAAACTGTGTCGACTTTAAAACAATATAACATAAAAAGGCATTACGATACAAAACATGACCAACAATATAAAAACCTAACAGGACAACTCCGGATAGACAAGTTTAATCAAATGGAGAAAAACTTCGGAAAACAACAGGATTTTTTTAAAAATCAAACTGTTTTATCAATATCGCAGTAAAGGCTAGTTATGTTGTCAGTCAAATACTAGCAAAAAAATGAAACCCTTCGCGATTGTAGAGATGATAAAAGAATGTCTGACTGCTGTGGCAGAAATAGCATTTCCTGAAAAAATAAAAATTATTTCATACATTAGCTTATCAAGATTCTCCATAGCAAGGAGAATTGAAGACTTGCCTGAGAACATAGCAACAACGATTTGTGAACGCATTGCAAAATTCGAATACTGTTCTTTGGCACTTGATGCGAGTTCCGATATTAGCGAAACAGCACAGCTGGCTATATTTATACGTGGTGTTGACTCCAATTTTAAAATATTACTGAAGTTCACTGATTCCTATGCAAGGAACTACAACCGGCAAAGACTTGTACGATGAACTAAAGTCTGTGTTGGAAAATTTTTTAATTTTATTAGAAAAGATTATGGATGTATCGACAGATGGAGCACGAGCAATGACAAGTATGGAGGTTGGAGTATCACGAAGGCTGTTTCAAGACATTAAGAAGGCCACAGGAAGGAAAATATTCATTAACCACTGATTTCACTGAATTCACCAGGAAAATTTGTGTGTGAAAAGATTGAGTATGCCAAATGTCACATTACCAATAATTAAATTAATTAATTTTATTAAATCGCGGGCATTAAATCGCCGCCAGTTTAAAGAATTCCTAAATGATTTAGAAACTGAATATGGCGATGTGGTTTTTAATACCGAAGTACGTTAGCTTAGTAGATGTGGTTTTTAATACCGAAGTACGTTGGCTTAGTAGAGGTGCAATGCTTAAAAGAGTATACAACTTAAAAAGCGAAATACAATTGCTCTTGGATATGAAGGGATCTGAGATCCCTCATTTTGGTAATAAATAATGGATGTGCGACTTTGGGTCTCTTATCGACATGACCCAGCATCTCAATGATCTTAATATTGAACCTCAAGGCAAAGAACTGCTTATTCATAACTAGTATGATAAAATTCAAGGTTTTGAGTGCAAATTAAAATTGTGGAAACAGCATCTTTTGCAGAATAATATGTCTCACTTTCCACATTTAGAAAAAGAAAACCTTACCACTTCTCAAAAATATAAACATATGTAAACATTTTAAGCAACAAATTTCAATTACGACTCCAAATGTTCAAAACGGAGAAGACAGCGATTCCACTAAAATTGTTTTCCTCACCATTTAATATCGTTGTGGATACAGTTCCCAAAGAGTTTCAAATGGAAGTGATTGACATGCAGAATAATACCGATTTAAAAAATGTATTTCTTTCAGTAAACATCGAAAACTTTTATAAATCATATGTGAGCCCTGAGAAATTTCCGCTTTTGACGAAAAATGCAAAGCAAATGATGTCTCTGTTTGGAAGTACGTATGTTTGCTAACAATTATTTTCAACCATGAAATTCATCAAAAACGACCATCGATCAAGACTAAGTGATGCAGGATTAGAAAGCTGCGTACGTGTAGCCATCTCATCAATTCCAGCTGATAAATCTGTGTGTGAAATCGTTATTTCTTTTTAATTTTTTATTTTTTATATTAATGTTTATTATAAATAAAATTTTGTTAATTATTAAAAAGTGTTACTTTATGTAAGACCCTCCAAAAAATTTAAATAAGCCCGTTGATTAAAAAGTTTGCTCACCCCTGCTCTATATCGTTAGTCTACAACGGGAATTCCAAACTGTATCAGCATTCACCATGGAGTGGTCAAAAAATGTGAACCGTATCGTTGTAATAGTGCTTTCTAACCACTGGAAAATTTGGTTTACTGATGAAAAAATGTTTACTGTACAGTGTGTAAAGTCATCTTAAGAAGCTTCCACTGAGTTCATCCCATTGTTCGAATATGGTCATCCTTTACCTGCAGTCATGATTTGGGTGGATCTCTTAAGATTGATTTTTGAGCTGAATTTTATAACAGTTCATAAGGCTAAAAGGATCAAAACTTATTCCAAAACAATTAAAATATTTTTAGTTGTTTTATAGAACTCATATCAATAAATAAATAAAAATATTGATCCAAAAATATTCATTATTTTTTATATGTCTAAAAATATTTATGTCCCTACTGAATATCAATTGTTATGTTGTTGGAGAAACATATGGTTTTTGTTTACAAATGAAAAACCATATTTTAAGGTATAAAAGAGACAAATTTTGAAAAATTGCTAGATGACTTCATTGGCTGCATGTCAATTTTTTCATGCGAAAAAACAAATGTTGATCAACATTTTTCATATATGTGAACAGAGTACTAGCTTCAAATTGTATTTGTTTCAAATAATAACTATAAAAACATGTTGTAAAGCCAATACAATTTTTTCAATAATATTTATAATCAAAAATAAAAAATATAGAAAAATACTTAAATAAATGAATAAAAAAATTTTAATTTTATTGACATTTTCATAAATTACGAGTATTTGAAAAATTTGAAGTAATTTTCATAATTTTAGCTTTACATTTCCACAACTTGTAGAAAATATGGTATCACAGGAGGTATAATTTTGAAAATTATATAATACTCGACAAGTAATGATTGGCAACACTTTAAAACTTTATAATATTTTATTAGATGTAATCAAATGTAAAAAAATTATATGTGTATGTATGTATGTATGTATGTATGTATGTATTTATGTTAGATATAAAGATAGTTTTAACAAAAAATTATTACTTTTTTACGAATACAAATTGCCATTTTAAAATAAAAATATTTTGTTTTGTAAACAAAATAGACGGACAAATAGTATTAAAAACATATTTGCTTGTGATTATTTTCAACGATTTTTATATTCTTTTTTTCATATTTAAAATATTTTATTTTTTTATAAACATGCAATTACAATCACTACTATCCACCAGCAACATCATCATAAAAGTCATAAATACAATCATAATATTGACAATTTGATCATTTCCAATGGTTGACTGACAAAAAAACAAAAATTTTTTTTCTCTCATTCTCTAACTACGTCCTGTGCTATAACATCTGTTTGTCTGTCTGCCTGTCTGTTCGTGATTTTTTTAAAAAGTTCATTAAACTTTTTTATAGTAAATTTTTTTCAACTAAAGTATGGTAACGAAAGTTAATGTAAAAAAGCATAAATAACTTCATTATCAATATTTACTACGTTTTGTTAATAATAATTTAAAGAAAAAAAATTCTTTTTTCAGTTTTCTTTTTTTAATAAAGAGGAAAAAACAAGTGTACGATTTACTGATCTATGATAAACAGCGATAGAAAGATTATTAAAATTAAAAATGAATGAATTTTTCATCGCTAACTTAATCGATAAGGAAAATAATACGATTTTGTTTTGACCCCCTGGTGAGACATACTCATATAGCATAACTTCCGAAATATTTTTATATAAAAATTATATTATGCAATTAAAGACTTTGCTATAAATCATATAAAATGGCCAGATAGCCAAAATGTTATCTTTTATATTATTTAAAAGGTTGGTCAGATGAGGACCATGGGAAGAGAAATTTTAATGCAACTACTCGTATGAAGGTGTGAGTTATCAAGTTTAATCTTCATTTATGTTGACACTTAACGGACAGGCCCCGTAGATTTAGTTATAGCTCTATCTATCTGCCTGTCGTTTTAATTTTAAGCAAATTCTTCTAAATCGAATAAGATTCGAACTACTCGATGTGTTCAAATTTAAATGACATCCTAATGGTTGTACTGGTAGTGATTCAGACGATCAATACCTCATTTAATGGGACAACTTAGAAAGTGCGGCATATAGTAGTATATCGAGCAATAGTATAAAAAGATAGAAATAAATATTTAAAAATAACCCTTACTATGACATTGTTAAAGTAGTAATAATAAGCATATGTATTATTTATTATAAGAAAATATGCTTTTAAAGAAAAATGCGTATATGCGAAAATATGCTTTAATAAAAAATAAATCATTAAAAGAAACCTTTGAG
Source organism: Wohlfahrtia magnifica (assembly GCA_023159175.1). Taxonomy (NCBI): domain Eukaryota; kingdom Metazoa; phylum Arthropoda; class Insecta; order Diptera; family Sarcophagidae; genus Wohlfahrtia; species Wohlfahrtia magnifica. The sequence goes on from JAKWBJ010000176.1 coordinate 3,948,818, forward strand.
TATAAGCTTGAAATATGCTTGTTTACGAAATCAAACTACACTTTAACAATAAAAAATATGCAAAAATATTGTATTAAAAATATTAAGCATATTTAAGAAAATATTGAAATTTGACTTAAAAATATTTTATCATAACAAATGCTGTTAAAAGTATGGTATGCAAAAACATGCTTTAATCAAAAGTAAATATACGAAAAAAAATTTTAATGTTTTTTTTTAAGAAATCAATATATGAACACTGTCAGGAGGAAAATATGCAAAATATGCTGTTGCAAATTGTAATCATATTTAAGTAAATATGAAAATTTAAAAATTTAAATGTTAGGAAAAAATTGTTGTGAAAAGTAAAATATGCAAAAATAGAGCTTTGTTTTTAGTGATAGAGTTCATTTCTGGTTAAACCACAATTACAACCATTAAAATTGATTGCTCGGTCCGTATTTCTTTCGAAAGGAGCTGCCATTATGGTCAGTTGGGCAAGCTGACTGAATTTTTATTGCCAAAAATTAATCAGCGAAACATCAACGACGTTTGGTTCCAACAAGACGGCGCAACTTGCTATACAGCGCGCTTAGCAATCGATTTATTGAAAAATCAATTTGGTGACCCCTACGCTCATGCGATTTAGCGCCCCTGCATACTTTTCATAGGGCTATATTAAATCATTGGCTTGTGCCGACAAACCAGCAACTTTTGGCAGCCAACATATATATATATAAGGCCAGACTTTAGGAAAAAAAGAGTAAAAAATTAGCTTGTCGAAAGGACCATGTAACTCGTAGCAGCGGCGGACATATGCTGGAAATCATATTTAAAAAACAAATGCCATGAAATTGTCTTTTTGTCTTGTATTATCATTTTAAGTTCACAAGCTCTTAAAAAAATACTTTAAGTGCGCTGTTCAAACATAAAAATAAAGTATATTGCCATAAGAATATATGTATATTGTCAAAAATATGCCATAAAAAAATAAGCACATTTGATGACTCGATCATATAATATAGACTAATCCTAGTAACTAAAAATAAAATATGTGGTAGTATCTAAAATATAACAATTTAAACCATTGAAACATTTATTGCAGTTGACGAATTTTGAAGTATAAAGCCTTTTGAATTTTGCCGCAGAGCGGTGTCCATAGAACACTTTTTGTTGTCTTTTAAAAAACATATTCTTATATTAAATCTGAAACCCTAAAAAAATAGTTTTATATCTCAATTGTTATTTTTATACATTTTCAAATAACATTATCATTACGCTTGTACCACATATTTGATTTATAAATGTAACAATAATGCTGTACAACTTTCACATGACATTTTATTTTTCTAAATGTAAAATTTTTTACATTTTTTATAACAATTTATAAATATATAAAATAATGAAACCTTTTTTTAACAAAAAAAAAGTAGTAAAACGTAACTGAGTAAGTGAGTGACCATTGATTATGATCGTCATCATCAACGACATCAAATCATAATCAGATCACACAACACATGACTTCAGCTTAATTGAACGCATACACACAGGAAAGAACAAACGTGTGTTGTGTACTTTCATGAAGTTTTTCAAATAAACAAATTAAAAAAAGAAAACTATAACTTTTTCCATATCATTATCATGATCATTATAAACATTATACACGAGTAATTTGAAACAAACAAAAATAACAAAAAAAGCAGCAACAACTTCAAATTAAAAAAAAAAAAACAACACTAATGATGACACTTTCAAAATATTTCATCTACATAAACTTTGTGAATGTCTCTACCAAGCCAAGCAGTCACTTAGCTAGTCAGTCATTCAGCCAACCAGCCAGCCAGCCATCCATGAATCCATTACATTCATGTTATTTTCCATATTAAACTGCTTTTTTGCTCATAATACGAGCATAAGCTATATCATATGTTCATACAATGTTTTTTAATAAAATAAATCAAATGGAAGATGAAATTTTGTTTTACATCAACAACAACTACATTAATAGCATCAAACGAACAACACGTTGTATTATTAGTAGTGTTAGTGTGATACATATGGTACTCCATCCATGGCATTGGGCAAGCAGCCATATTTTTAATTTACAAAAAAATCCGATAGAAAAAGACTACGAGAGCAAGAGGGACTATAAAACGATAAAATTTTAATGAAATTCCACAATATTAGCAAAAATTTATTTGAAACTAAATCTAGAAGATCATGTCAACAAGAAGATTCGACAAAATAAAAACAAATACTGCCATTGAGTGAAAAATATGCTCTAAAGATATGCTTTTATAAAAATATATGCTTTTAAAAATAAAAATTTACTAAAATAGGATTTTAAAATGTTTTACTTTATAAAAACATACTGGTAAAGAAATATATTCAAAAATATGCAATTAAAAATACGAAGCTTATTGAATTAATATTAAAAAATAAATTTTAAAAACATGTTTACAACAATATATGCTTTGAAATATAATATTTATAATAAGGCCAAATAACAGGGTGAGAGTTAACTGGACATTGGGCTCTTGGTAGAAACGCCTAAAGACAAAAAACCCCACATATTGACTTCTGCAGCATTCGACAACTTAAGCCTGTCCTCGCCTGGTCAAAGAAGAATTAACAAGAGGAACACTTTACAACGGGCTCCTCTTTGGGCCTATAAGATTTAAGCATGCAAGAACGTAAAAGTGAGCGTTATGCTAAAGGGAAGAACACCCTACCTGTAAATTTTAAAGTTAAGTTTATGTTTGAACTTGCCATATATACTATATACATATATTACTTTCAATATGGCAACTTCAAATATAAACATGAAAAATAAATATTTATATATTAACAGTTTTTAAAATCAAAATGGAAAACAGATTACAAAAAAAAAAAAAAAACACAAAAAATAAAAAAATGATTTTATAAACAAAATGATGATGAATCCGGCACTGCCATATTTTTAAAGGAGTTAACTTTATTTTACAAGTAAGTTGTAATAACGAAAAAAAAGTTAAAGTTCACTTTAGCTAAAGTTACCTTTTACTAAATCCAACTTTATAGGCAAGTAGTATTAATGGCCCTTAGAAGTATAAACACAGACCCTATACTTCTAGGTTGCAGCCAAAACAGCAACAAATTTAAATCCATTTTAAATCAATATTATGTTGTTGCTTAAGACCAAAACTAAAAGAGAGAGAGTGAGAGAGAGAGTGAGAATGAAAAAGAGAATTAAATATAGCACCATCAATAACATTTGTTTTCGTATTTATTTTTATTCTGCTAATTTTTAGTTGCCCCCGGCCACTTTTCTTCTATCAAGTTAAAGTGTGATGTAGTAGCAAACGGTGTAACCAATAGTGCTGTTGCCATATGTTGCAAAAACAAAAAGGCAAATACGGTGTAAAAAGATCATAAAGACCCAAAGAGAGTCGTTAGTATTTGAGCGTTTTGAGAAATGAATGTATGAGTGAAAAGGAACACAAAACAAACAGATGAGTTGAAGGACGTTGTTTTTAAATGTTATTTCTATTGTTGTTGATGCCACGTTTGAATGAAGATGTTTGCCTCATCTAAAAGGGAAAATATTCGAAAAACAACAAAAAAGAACACAATTTTATTTTGGGAAGATTATGTTTTGTTTGTTTTTTCACTCTTTCATTACAGCTTTATTGATGTTGTAGTTGTTGTTGTACAAAAATATGTGCGAAAACAAATAAAAAACAACAACAGTAACAACAGCAGCAACAGCAGCAACAAATATGTATTTTATGAAATTTATGCAGCAGATTAAATTACAAAAAACTAACGGATACAGAGTAACGCACCGTAAATGATACACCGGCAGACAGTACGACAGACAGTTACCATGATGATATGAGATACTCACGACTAGATGAACACAAGCATAAGCACACATGCTTCACTAAAATAAATGCATATACATGTATGTATGTGCGTATGCTTTATACATACATACATAAATATGCATTATGATTTATGACATATGTATGTAGAGATAGATGTATGATATCATATAACACATCACCTTACTTACACTACTGATTGCAACACTTGAAATAATTATATCATCAGTTTTAATTGCTCAATGGAAGTCAATCAGAAATTGATTAATTGTTAGGGCAAAAACAAAATATCATTAAAACAACAATAACAAATCTTAATAAGACTAATTATTGATTCCATATCAATCTAATGAATCGATTGCATTCAACTTTAACGAATACACTTATTATGGTTTAGTGGAAGATCAATAAAAGTCAAGTAGGCCCGGCAGTTTTACCCTTCCCGAGTTGCTGGGTGTCTTTGGTGTTGTATACCTATAAAATGTACTCCTCATAAGAAAAATTTAGAGGAATGCATTAAAATTAATGATTTGTATTAACTACCAAGTCATTGAGACCAAGTTTAGATATTGCCATTCTAATCATTTTATAGATAAGCAAATTTCAATGTTTACTTTGTATGGGATGTGCCACACCCACTTATCCAATTCCGCCTATATTTCGACTGATGATGTGAATTGACCACAAAGTTATTTGGTACAAATTTAGAAACCCTAAGCTCTATTACAGATTCAGAGATATGGACATATAAATTTAAATTTTATATTGGCGTGGCACCGGCCAATTGGACAAAGACTACCACTGGTTTGTAAATTGGTTTGGTGGTTCTCGAGTTCTAAAATGACGAACATAGGATAACTTATTTTTATATACATACATACATATGTATATAGATTACTGACTGCTACTAACAGCCACCAAATTGATGTTCAGCATACGTTGCTTAGACCTTTTTTCACTTACATATATGCCTCATAACATAAACTATATTAAAGAATATTTGTTAGGTGCATATTTTTCTTTAAAGTGCTTATTTCACCATATTTCGTTCAAAAAAGCATTTATTTTGCTAATATTTTCTTATAAGCATTTTTTCGAATATGCTTTATTTCATATTTTTTAACTTTTATATTATTATTACATTTATATTTTTTATATATTGTTACGAAAATAAAAATGTCTAAAGAAATAATACAAAAACATTAGTGCATTCTAAACTGTATAGTGTGATTTACTCTATTGGCTTGCGTCAAGGCTGTCAATGTGCCACCCTGGTAATTCCATACTTATTTATGTATTTGACAGCATTACCAATTCGACCATCTTTGGGTTACACGATCTTACATTTTTAAAATTAACGGACTGAGTAGAAGTTATAAGAGGGTTTAAGACTTTTCCAGAACTTTCAAAACTGTAGATAGTCAGGTATTTAAGGTAGTTGCTTTGCCTACGTCAGTGTCAGTTATAGTTTGGCAGTCATTGTGTAAAGTTGTAACCAAAAGGTCATAAAGTGTTAAGGCGTTTGTAAAAGTGTTGAGTAATTGTGTATTAAGTGCAAATTAAATAAGTTGAATACTGTGTAGTTATAATTGTATTAAGCAAAAGTGTGGAAATAGAAAGAGCTTTATAAAACGACAACAACGTGTTATTTATTTTATGTAACGCAATTGAAAAGAACTCAAACGTTTTAAAAAGTTTAACATGTAACAATAAGTTATGAATGTATTTTTAATTTTGAAGAAAATAAAAACGCATGAAAAATGTCGTTGCATATTTCCTCCTTTTTTACTAGCATATCTTTGCAATACAGTTCCTCAATTTGCATCAAAACTTTAAACTTAATCAGAGCATATATTAGCATATATTTAAGCAAATTTTCTTATGGACTTATTTGATAAATTTCTTTAGTACAAACTAGCTTTTTTGCATATTTCATATACTGTGAGTGAAAATTAAAACGAAATATTCTTTTGCTTTTGCTATAATTTTAAAAAGTGCATATTTCTTTGAAACAGCATATATTACGAGCATATTTTTGTACTATTTTGTCAAGTATTTGACCCTACTTAACATGTACAAATTTTTGGGATATTTTTTCTTTAATGCTTATTTGCAGTGCATATTTCAGCATATTTCATTTCATTCATTGCGAATTGAAAGAAAATAAATAAAAAATATAAATTGAAAAATAAATTAAATAAAAAATATAAATTAAAGTTAATTCATAATAAAGAGCGCTAGAGAATTAGAAAATATAAACTTTTTATTCTAATTAATTATGTGAAATATATATAATTTTTAATATAATGTGTTGCCTCTTTATTTCAAGTTATTTAAAAAAAATGGTACTGTACGATTTTAAGTGACACTGACTGTACATATATATTTTACCAATAATACATATAATATATATAATATATAATATATATAATAGATATCGTTAAAGACTTGAAATGTTTAACAAATGTTTAGTGGTTATCTCCCTTTTTTATAAATGTTATTATTTAGATCATGACTTTTTTGTATATTTTTTCTAGCATAATGGAATTAACTTTTTGAAATATTAATCTATTTTTATAACTTTTTATCCCAAATTTACATATTTTTCAAAACCCTTTTCAAAAAAGAAAAAAATATCCAAAATATTGGCGTGTGGTAGTTAAAGAAACAAAATAAGTCAGAGTCTTTAAATAAATTGCTGTTGCAAGTCTTGACAATTTAGTGAATTTGGGCAATGACCATATTATTCTGACAAAACGTTGCATAGTTACATACAGACAGATGTTGAAAATTATAAAAAAAAACACCACCAGCTTAAGATTAACATGTGTTAAGTCTGGTTTAAAGTAGCGTGGCCAAACACAGTTTTTATTTTTTCTTAATTTTTTGGCTTTAAGCTTTTTATATAACGAAACTTTTTTCCAAAAAAATTGTGTGATATAGTGTAGAAAAATGTAGAGAAACAATGCAATTTATAAAGGGGAAGGTAAACTATGAAAGAAATGTAAAAAGAAGAAACAAAAGCTTTAGTGGCAGCTCAACGCTAGAAAAGCTCTCAAAAGCATATTTATAGTGTTGCGTTCAAAGCTTTTTATTTTTAATAAACTTCAAATGGTAAATAATGTGTTTGCTGAAGCTTTCTTTAAAATACTTTAACAAGCTTTTAGCAAAACGAACTTTTTTCTGAAAAAGCTTCTATAAATTAACAAAAATTTTGTTTAATATTTTTAATACATTTCAAAATGTCTTTAATTACTTTTTTTAAATTTATTTAAAAACATTTTGTGTTTCTAGAGCTTTTTATTTTCAAAAAGCTTTTAAGGAGTAATTTAATATTTGTAATGGTAATTTTTTTAGCATTATGCATTTGAAATATATGCATAACTGCTCTAAGCAAAAGTGTATTTATAGCTAATTAGCTAAGAGCTTTGAAAAAGCTTTAAAACAAAATTCTTTCCAAAAGTAGTTAAAAAGCTTTAACATTTTACCCGGAAACTTACTTTACACATTAAAGTTCTCTACCAGAACGCCAGCTGCCGAATGAAACATGTCAAAGCTTTAAGTAGCAGAAGAAATGTGGAATCAAGAGTTCGTAAGGTTGCGTCCTATTTAACATAGTGCTATACAGACACAATTATGGAGAGAGCACAGCATAATGGCAAAGGTAAAATTTGGTTTATAAGACCTTTTATCACATAGCTTTTGAGATATAAAAGCGAATCTTTGTATGATAGAACCGAAATAGTAGTGCCAATTAAAGATTTGTTTGCAATAAGCTTTGGCCGCAGCTCGATAATGTTAGCCAGTTTTAGTGTCTTGGGGTGGGAGGTGTCGCGACATCGAAACCCGTATCCAGAAAGCTCGTCAAACATTATGCGACTTATACCTGTATTGAACTCAACGTCACTTTTGCAGCGTATTAAACTTAACATCAGCGTCTTAAATTTAACAAAAATATCTATTCTACTCTAATCTCCTACTCTTCAATAACCACTAACCTGTAGTCACAGAAATTAAGAGACCAAAATGGCGTTAGATTGGCCACACTCTTTGAAGACCACGGAATGACATCACAAAAAGAAGAAATTCACAACACAATTAAAGAAGAGGATACTTGAAGAAGACAAATTGAAGTGCAAATATCCAGAACTGGCAGACCCCGCAGAGAAGTGATGTCAATAGCATAAGACAGGATTTGTTGAGACCCTATTACCACCAAGTGTCTGAATTTTTGGGATTTTAGGACTGTTTTCCTTGACAGTCCATTTCTGCGCGGACATGTAGGTCCACCTGGACGCTACCTTCTATGGGCATCACAGTGGGATCAATACTGAGCCCAGTTGAGCTGGACTCGTGTCTGGCTACCCGTTGTAAGTAGCTAACTAACTAATCACTAAAATTTCCACATTTTAGGAAATTTTTTTATACTTTTTTTAAATTAACGCTTTTAATGGACAACAAAAAAACTTTGACTTCGCTTAGTCTTTCTTCTATATTTTCCAGAATTTGTTCTTTAAATGCAGGGTTACATTCCCTCCATTTGCCCATTATTGTCAGACAAAACTTGTATTTAATGTGCGTTTTGGAAAAATTAAATTCAATGAAAAGCAACTTTTTAAATTTTTTTATTTATTTATTTATTTATTTATTTTTTTTTTTTGGTGGGAGGAGGGTAAAAGAGTGTGACTGAAAAAAAGAAAAACCATTTGAAAAACACAATTTTCCAAATGATACGAGTTAAAAACAACAACAGAGCGAGAAAAAAAGACAAACTTATGGAACAGAAAAATAAAACAATTTTTTTTATTAATTTTACAAAAACAAGTTTGGTTGGATAATTTTTTTTTATACAATTTGGGTAAGCAAAGTAAAAATTTCGAGAAAAAAAGCAATAAAATAAAAGTGAAAATGAAAATGATAATGGAAAAACTTTTAAAAGCACACACATCTGTACATACATAAATTGCTTATAAACTTTATAGAAAACAAAATAATTACTTACAGAAAAATGACTCAAAATTTAATAAATGCGATGTATCATGGCTGGTTAAAATCGTTTCAACGTACCTGCAATGAATTACAAAAATAATAATTAAAAAATATATATAATAATTAATAATAGTTTTGTTAAAAAATGTTATTGTAATTAAAATCTTAAAAAAAAATAATAATAAAATTTGTTACAGCCATTTGTTACAGTTTTAATTGAAAGACACAACAACATTACCAAAAAAGGCTTTAAAATTGTTTTCAAAAAAAAAAAAAAAAAAAAAAAAAAAAAAAAAAAATATCTATGAACTGAATATTAATTGATATTTTTTTACGAAAAAAAATTTGATTGATGTTTAAAAGATAAAATTGATACTTCAATAATTACTTGAATTTTTTCTATACAAAAAATCTGTAAAAAAAATAAAATGTTATTAAATTTAAACAATAGCTCGAAATCGTAAAAAAAGTTTTTTTTTCTCTTTTATTTCTTGTGCATTTTGAAAGTGCATTTTATATTATTTCCTTTTCTTTTATTTCTTTAGATGGATGATGACATGCACCCACTTAAAAGTAACAACAGCGTGTCATGTTACAAAATTGAAATACTTTCGTTATCGTTATTTTTCACTTTTTTTTCTTTACATCCAACTTCATTTCAAATTACTCAGCATCAGCTCAGTAATTCCTATGGTGCACCATCATAGCTTTAATAATAGAGAAGTTTGCCACAAAAATCAAAAAAAAAAAATAAGTCAAAAAAACAGAAAATTAATGTTTAAAAATTTATTACTTTTTAAGGTACCATTTTTTAGAAGGACTTATTCAAAAGGACCACCTATTTGCCAAACATATAAAAAAGGAAACATTTTGTAAAACACCGGAAAAACAGTTAAATAACATTGTGTACTTCTTAAAAGCACCACTCTTAAAAAAGTACTATTTTAAAACGTTTATAGAGACACTTTGCACAGTGGTTAATGCCATAGGCCAAAAGTACAATAAAAAAAATCAAAGTCAACATTTCAGCATCAAATATGGCATCACAATTTTCAGATAGAACAAGCTTTAGATAGAAAACAAGCTTCAGTTTTGTTTCATTTCCATCGTTCCCGTTAAGAAAAGACCCAAAAGAGAGAGCATATTATTAGCTGCTGATTACAGCTTTACCTTATTTAAATCAAAATTACTCTTGAAGAGTGAGGTAGTTTGGAGTTGCATATCGACGGCTGGGGTTGACATTTGAGTTTTAATCGAACTATGGATCGTTTCACCTATTTGTACCTAATCAAATATGATTCGAGACAACCTGTGTATAAAACTGTTCTTTTTTGAAGCTGGTACTGCCAACGCAAAAAACCAAAGCATACCATACAGTGAGCATTGCAAGGAGTGGTTATTATACAATCTTTCCAAATGACTTCATTCAACTTATTTGTCACCTGAAGTAAGCCACAGACAATTTATTTGGATAAATTGGACCACCGAGTACAAAAAAGCGCTATTAAAAGAAAACAGGACTGCTCTTGCTAATGAATGGCAAACTTATTTAATAACTATGGCGCTATAAAATCTACATATATTAACAATAAATTTTTTTAAACATTTGTTTTGGCAAATTAGTATACTTTTCTACGGCAGAAAATAGAATTTTTTATTTTTCTTTAAATTTAAAGAATATGTTATAAAATAGTTGATATATGTACATGTTTATCTTTTATTTTTCGCGTAGTTTTATATTATGTCGTTTTTGAAAGTCAGTACTTTATAGTTCTGGGTAAAATCAAGTTTTCGGGAAAGTATATATACTTTTCTGTACAACTGTATATACTATATACATAATGAATATGAATTTATTACACAAGTATATTAAGTTATGAATACATTGCGTTTTAATATAATTTCTTAACTAATTCATGAGTAATACGGTTTCCATATAAAATAATGCGTAAAAACGCATCCATATTTGAAAAATGTGGAAAAAAAATTGAATGAAAAATGTTTATGCTTGAGAAATACACCCGGATTCTTCATATATGTATATAATTTAAAAGGCCAGTATCTTCTCTTTTCAAATCAGAAAAGAAATTTAAAATCGGTTAATATTTAACTAAGCTATTAACCTGTAATAGCATGAAGGTCCGAAAAATCGATTTTTTACGCGTAACTTGAGACTTTTGAGGTATATATTTTTAAAATTCCAACAACAGAACCTTGTTCTACTCGATAGGGCCTATCAGAAAAGCAGTATCAAAAGGTCGGAATTAGAGAGTTATATTTAGGTATCAACCACACCCAATTTAATAATAAATAATTGCTACAATTGTACAATGCAGCGTAGAATGCTTTTCGTTGATATTCTAGCTGAAAAAATATTTTCGGCCACCGACTCCATACAAGTGGAACGATGCATTGGTACAATACAAATTTATTCAAAGTATTCGCCAGTGTTTGCTATGACTCAATCTTTGTGACAACATATGAACTCTGCATCAAAAATATTGTGAATTACTTAAGGCCAAGACAGAAACTTGCCGATGCCATCTATATATCTAATTCTCTAATTGTTTTATTATTATACATTTTGCTACCCTATTTTGATGGGAAGTTACTGACAGTGGCCTTTTGAATCATCTAGGGCCCTCTTTGTATTTACATACATACATCTAAATGTGTATGCTATTGTGAGGACGGCAGCGTAGATCTGGCTAGCAATTGGTAGCAAAGTTCGCGATAAAGACGCTTGAATGTGACTCCATAAAATCACAATTCTTATTTAAAAAAGTAAAATTTGCCGAATTTTATAGCTTAACATTAATAGACTTTCAAAACATATTTAATTTTATTTCATTTTCGAATTCCCGTATCATTCTTTAACGGATCGTTGAACATCTTTGGCTTTATCCAACAAAGAACCACTTCTTTTTTTAGCTTAATTACTTTCGTATTTACTTTAGCAATATTAACACTTTTTAATATTTATTTAACATTTTTATTACATTTCAAAATAAAAAAATAAATATTTATTTATTTGTTTTTATTGTTTTTTTTTTTTTTTTTTTTTTTTTTTGAATAAAGATAACATGATACTTACGGGTCTTTCTTTCAGTGATAAAGTAATACCAGGGCAATATTTTTAACAATATATATACTTATAAATAATATCAAAGTAGTTTTAAATAATAAAAAAAAAATGAAAAGGAATTATTCAGAGTGATCATGCGCAATGGAGTAATAACAATAAATGGCACCATTTACACTGAGACTCACATGCATCTTGCGGAATACACCGCAAAGAGAATAAGAAAATTTCAAAATGTTCGTTTGTAGGCAACACAGCACATTATTATTCACGTTGAATTGATATGCCGTTCGTACTTTAAATACATGTGGAGGTTGCTTTTTTATGCCCGCTAGAACTTGCGAATGGGTTAACTGCTAAACGAACTGTCATAGTGCGATCGGTCACATTTATGATCTGTATACTATGAATAGATTGACGTTTGAATGAATTATCCAGATACATTGGTAAATCAGACACTGATTCGCGTAACTTATATAGAGACGACAAAATCGTGTTCAGCGATGGGGCTATTTTTGGCTCAACAACAGCAGCAGACTCCATTACATCGAAAGAAGTCAGTCGTTTATGCTGATGAATCAGCAACAATTGACGCCTTGGCGACAAAATTGTTCGAGTTATTCGTGACATACGGCCAGTAATGTTCGAAAAAGTTGACCAAAAATTGAATTTTAAGAACAGCTGTTGTGAAAAATACCCGAAAACATTTTCAAACGTTTGTTCTCGAATAAAAAAATTGTTTTAATTAAAATTAATTTTTTGTGTTATTTTTTATAATATACTATCTGAAACCTGGCGTGCTTCGCTAACCCTTATTATTATCTTAAATATTATTTTAGCCATATTTTTTACCTTTTTTCTACCTTTTGTCCTCTCCCGGTCCAAATTCAAAGATTTGAGACAGCTAATATAGTTTCCTCCCAAAATACACTATAGAACCTGCCGCTTAGCTGTATATAGTCTTCAAACAAACAAACATTCATTTTTGTATGTATATAAAATACATAGATTATAAATAGACAGCTTTTATCCAGTGTGCTTTCTGGAATACCCGTTTTTTGGCCAATGTGAGTAGATAACGTTGCTTCAATTGTTCCCGTTGAATGGAAAGCACTTATCTAATTCACGCAGCTGAATTGTAATGATAATATGTTTTGTTCACAACTTTGTTTGAACCTAATTTAGATTCTTCTACTACCGTTCTCAAGACATACAAAACTCAATATTTACTTTATATGGGAGTTACCATGCCTACTTGTCCAATTCCGCCCACTTTTTGACAGATGATTTGTATAGTCCATGAAGCTGTTTGAACCAAATACTAAAACTTTAGCTTTAATCGTTCTCAAGATATTAAGAAAATATTTAATTTATATTGGAAGTACCACGCCCAGGTGTTCAATTCCACTCAGGTTTTGACTTATGATTTGCATTGACTATGAATTTAATCAGACTAAAATCTCAAAATTTTGCTGTAACCGTTCTCAAGATATATTAAAATCAATATTTAATTTGTATGGGTGGTACCACGCCCACTTGTCCAATTTCGCACACTTTTTGACTGCTGATTTGTATTGACTATGAATCTGTTAAGCCCGAATTTGGATACGTTTTCTGTAACCATTTTGAAGATATACTGGGTGAAATTTAATATACAGAAAGATACTGTAAAAATTTCAAGACGTTTAGCTGTCTATGGACTTCAACCAAATAAACTAACAAACAAACATACATACAAACACCCTATACATTGCTCCAGCTTAATGTGATACCTACACTTAACTGAGTGTATGGGAGAGAAACAACCCACACTGCTATCAGGATGTATCAATAGATTTTCCCTATATACGCAAAATAACAGAGGCCATGACTTATCTTAAGAACGGCAATGTCACAGGGTTGAACAATATTCATCCCAAGATACTAAAGGCAGCACTGGAATCTAGCAACAAACTATCGCTGAAATTATATACTAATGCATATCCGACGGTTTAAGTCCGGTGCTACGCAACGAATAATCAGAATTCTTTCCACAAGGTCATGTGTGGTACAGTACGTTGAGTAGCGCTTGCCGCTTTGACATTTCTTTTATTGACATGAGCTGTAACCTATGGACTTACCACAAGGTTGGAAGACTTCTACCTACACCAACGATATCTGTCTCTTGGCTCACAGAGATATACAGAGCAATATTACAAATAAACATTGCCTTATGATCTCAGAAATAGCACTGAGGTACTATGCGATCTGGCAACAAACCCTGTCTGATGCAGAACAAACTGCAGATAAGTTACAACTGCAAAACCATAAATTTTGCAAATCAACGATAGTGATGTAGATAGAAAGGTTGATATTGTTTAAGAAATATTTTACAGAAAATATTTTCAACTTGGTTATCTCACGGAGAGCTTGAATCAATGAGACATACATACATACGTATCATGTTTCCCTCTTGTTAATGAGTTGAAATCCAACATTTAAAAAATAAACCCGCGCATATTCAACTAAGCTGCGATTTAAATCATGTGCTAGAGCATAGTTTTAAAATAAAATCAAAATCAATTTCATAATTTCAAGTCTTAACTATTTTAACTGTTCACCCTTTAAAAAAATGTTGAATTTGTTAACAAATTTATTATGACCCTAATTGGCTCTCTGAAACAAAACAGTGTTGCCATGGTTTATAAAAAGTAATAAAAAAAAGGTAACTGATGCCAAAAACGTAAAAAAAAATAAAATATGTATTAACTTTGTATATATCCCTACATACATACCTACACATGCATGTATACAAGCTTGTGTATGAACGTGTGTGAGTAAAAGACCCCCTGTTATACATACAAATAACCCAAATGCAACAGCTGTTGATTTAAAATTCCCTATTACGAAATAGGATTTGATTCACACACAAACACGCACACATACACACAAATGCATATACGATGAGTACATAAATCTCCCCTTTCTTTGTATAGGTAAGTATACAGAAATTGAAGCGAGAAAATCTGAAATGGCTCTCATATATTTTAAAGAAAAGAACAAACAAACAAACACTCCGTTTTTCTTTTTTTCTTCATTACTTTCAATGTTGCCTAACCAAAATTTCTCTCTTCGATGTGTAGATGTGGGCTGTTTTTCAATTTTTGTTACTTTTTTTCTCGAAATAAAAAATAAATTCCTTTTAATGTTTACTACTCATTTTCTTATGAAGGGTAGGTATAACTTAACAAAACGGGACTTTTGCTTGGACTTCTGTTGTGAAACAGCATAAAATAAAATATTGATCAGCGTTATATACGACCTGGACCGCTCATTTTTTGAGGCCAAGAACAAACAAACAAACAAACACTCCGTTTTTCTTTTTTTCTTCATTACTTTCAATGTTGCTTAACCGAAATTTCTCTCTTCGATGTGTAGATGTGGACTTTTATTCAATTTTGGTTACTTTTTTTTCTCGAAATAAAAAATAAATTCCTTTTAATGTTTACTACTCATTTTCTTATTAAGGGTATAACTTAACAAAACGGGACTTTTGCTTGGACTTCTGTTGTGAAACAGCATAAAATAAAATATTGATCAGCGTTATATACGACCTGGACCGCTCATTTTTTGAGGCCAAGAACAAACAAACAAACAAACACTCCGTTTTTCTTTTTTTCTTCATTACTTTCAATGTTGCTTAACCGAAATTTCTCTCTTCGATGTGTAGATGTGGACTTTTATTCAATTTTGGTTACTTTTTTTTCTCGAAATAAAAAATAAATTCCTTTTAATGTTTACTACTCATTTTCTTATTAAGGGTATAACTTAACAAAACGGGACTTTTGCTTGGACTTCTGTTGTGAAACATTAGCATAAAATAAAATATTGATCAGCGTTATATACGACCTGGACCGCTCATTTTTTGAGGCCAAGAACGAATCAAACCAATTTCAGTTCTGAATTGAATTGTATTACGATCGAAATAAACGTTAGTCGAACGGAAAAAGTGTGGGCTAAGAGGATGTTGAGACAAAACTTTCGAACCACTATTTTATAGTTCTAACTAAGCTTGTAATATCTGTCATAATAGAATCTAACAACTTCAAGTCTGATCGAATATTTTTAAAATTTTTTTGCCATAGCTTACACTTCGGGTTGCTGTAATGGATCCATTTTTGTCGCCAGTATATCACAAAAAAATTCTCGACATTAACTAGTGCTTCCAAGATCTTCTTGAATTCGACAACATCTTCATGCTGTACTGTCTTTAATTCAACATATTTAAACTTTTTTGGCCGATGTGGCGGTCTTTCTATTCGTATCAAAATTATCATTTGATTTTGTGAATCCTGTATTTTTAATAGTATAATAAGTATTTTTTGGACTCTTTAGTCGTTTACTATTTTTGCAATCAGGTACCAATTTAATATCATTTTAATGGAAATTAAAAAAAAGTTTTTAGAAGGTCAACTTGTTGTATTATTATCAATAACCTACTACAAAGCTATTGACATTTCATCAACAGCCTTTTAGTTTGAATCAAAATTTCAAAAACATAAGTTTATAATCGGTTTATAATTACACCTACTTTTCATATTACCTATTTGTTAAAATTTCTACTTCAAAAATCCAGGTGAATAGTTATTATTGTGCAATTAAAAGTGTATTTTGAAAAATATTTAACTTCAACGCTACTATTTGGTACAGGTATTTTCCGATTATTTAAGATATGGGCATTTCCACAGAAAAGTCCACCTTGACCTAAAAACTAAAAGTGAGGCAACATATTTTTCTTTCTTAATGATAAATATTATTAATGATAAATATTCAAATTTAATTACACTAAAGAGTTCAAATCCCTCGTTAGTTGCGGTGACGAGATACTGAGCTAAACAGTTTAAGTTCAGTGTTTTAGTTATTTTTGGTTAATTTAAGGGATTTTTTTCTTTAATATATATGTTACTATCAGTAATTGTATAATAATAGATTTATCGCAAAACATTTGCTACAATAACAAATAATCGTAAAATAAATACATACCAAAAACCAAATATATATCAAATAACGGTAATATATTATTGATTTGGAATGTCACGCCAGACAAAATCATATTTTTTCTCATTACAACCGTACTGTTAATCGCAAAGGCGTGAAATTTATCATTTTAACAGAGATTAATAAAGTCAAGTAATTAAAATAAAAAACTCAGATTTTAAATAAATAGTTAATTTTCTATTAATTTACAAAAGTGTGTAACGTCACGCCAGATTGTGAATAATTATTTATTTTAAATTTTAGTAAATGTATTTTTATTAATTACTTTATGAGATAAAAAGGATTAACTTGAAATACGTAGGAAATGATGCAACTTTTTTGATAGGCGCAATCAAGTAGAACAAGTATCTGTTTTTGAAATTTTCGAAACACCTCCAAAATCTCGATTTGCGGGTAAAACACTGGTTTTTCAGACCTTCATGCACTTATAATTTAATAACTTAGCTGAATATTACCCGATTTTAAGTTTCTTTTCGGATTAGGAAGAAGATTTTAAGTGATGTATACGTCGTTTAAGTAGTCTTGAAGAATTGCCCACTATTTTATGTGGGAACCGTACTATTTATGAATTAATTAATTAATTATGTTAAGTTTCAAAGTAATAAAAACAATCAGTTTTATGGATGTGTTTTCAAAATTTTAAAAGCAGATCGTTGTTCTATTTAATCGATTGCACCTATCAGAAAATAGTATCACTTGCCAGATAGTATCACTTGCCAGATTGATTTCTTTTTTTGCCAATAGAAAGAGCACCGAACCTGCAGAACTACTGACTGAGATCAAATCTTTCATACAAAATTAATCTGAATATTTGCATATCTTGAGGTCAGTTAGAGTAGAGTTTCTGAATTTGGTCTAAATGGCTTTACAATTAATACAAATTATCAATTTAAAAGTGGGCGGAATTGGATAAATGGGCGTGCTATCTCTCATACAAAGTAAATAATCGTTATTTATTATTGAGACTTTAAATCAATAAATAATTACTTTGCAACGGTATACAAAAACATATTGTCCCTAAATAGCTGGCCACTACTGTACATTTGTACATTCCCGGGCAACGCCTGATGGGTAAAGCTAGTAATAAATATATTAATATAATTTTCTAATATTTATACTTATTTCTTAATACAAAAAATATCAAATGGAAATTTAAGTAACGTAACAGCATGTAACGTCACGTCAGGTATAAAGGCTAATAACGAAAAAAGGGGGAAAGATTTGTAAGTTTCGTAAATTGGAAATTGAATTGATATTAATTCAAATTCCATTAAAAAAAGGTTTTATATGTACAAAAAATCTTACCAATTTCGCAGAGTTATGCATTTTTGTGATTCAAGTCAAACACTACTTCTGTTTTTCGTAACGTAACGCTAGATTATATTTTTGTTTATATCTTCATATCCTTAGGCCCGATTGTTTTCATTTTTTTACTGAGACTAGTGCTATTTAATTGTTTCTCAAATATAAAAAAATGTTTTTGCCAATTTGACTTTTTAATATTTATTTTTAACATTTTGTCGTACAAATGTAACGTCACGCCAAAATAGAAATGACCTATTAGCTGTTAGTAAGGGCTAATTAGCTAAAATTATGCAAAAAAAAGTTAAAAGTTCGACACAAATAGGAAATATGCCTTATCAATTATTATACTAAATTGTGTCATACTGGTCTATATAACCCTTACCCAATTGAACTTCGAGGAACATGTCGGAGTTATGGTAACGAATATAATACGAATGGGACCAGATTTCTCTAACGTTTTTCGGTAATATTGTACAGGGAGTTATATATAACTTCTTTAATGACGCCACAAAAAATAAGGAGCTCTTGGAAAAGTGTTAAAAATATAGGATCCTCTCTATTCATGCGAAAAGTGCAAAACTAAGTGCATGCGAATTCTTTTATATGATTGGCTTTCTCTCATTACAGTATTGAAATATCATACTTTTTCTAATGTTTTTTTTTTTTTTTTTTTTTTTTTTTTTTTTTTTTTTAAGGACTTAACGATGAATAAATGTGTGAAGTTTTGTTTTATTTGAATGAGTATTAAAATTTTTATAGGAATTTTTCCGTTCAACTTCAAAACATGCACTTAATTTTGCTCCCCACTGTATATCAGTATAATAATGTTTTATAAAATCATATATCATTTTACCTTAATGTTTTTGTACTAAAATTTTGGTTATTTTGTGGTTACTTTTTTATTGCAATTTGAAAAGAAAAAATTCGAAGTTCTGGCAACACTGATTACTTCAGTGCTGTAGTGTGTGCTTGCACAGTTTGTTGTCACATAATAGTGATGCCGTTGTTGTTCCTGTTATGAGATGCTATTGATGTTATTGCTGTTAGTGTTTAACCATATAATGTTTGACCTACATAAACTTAATTTTTTTCCATATACATAAATATGTATACAACTATACTATACTATTTATGTAGAGTTGTGTTGTTGTTGTTGATTTATATTAAATACATAAAATCTGTTCTTTTCTTTTTTGTATACGCTCTCCCACTTTATGCTAAAAAATTTCATCATCACAAAGTGTAATTGTGTCATCGTCGACATCGTTTGTGTGTATGAGTGTTGTGTGGGAGAGAAGGAGTAATGGAACAGTGTTTTATTTTCCTCTTCTCTTTTATTATTTACTACCTATATATATTAAGAAAAAAAAAAGTAATTTAATGTGGAGAAGTCGCATGTATCTATGGCTGTGTGTATGAAATGTTATACACACATATAAGTGTATGTACATATTTACGTATAAGAAAGTACTAAAGAACTCCTTTTTTCTAACATCTTATCCCATATAGAAGTTTGTATAATAAAGTAAATATTGACTTACTAATACATGTTAAATAAACACTAAATGCAGCTACAATTACATATACATTCGCATGAATAATGTGTAATATTTGTTTATACTATGAGCACCAAAACTAAGTAGACACTCACATTCTCTGAAATTTAGTTTATGTATGTTTCAGTCTTTTACAATACGATGAATTAAAACATTTTATATTTTTTAATTCTTACAACCACTAAGGTACATACATAGGTAGGTAGGTAAGTAGAACTTGCTGCCACCAAAAGAAAGGTACACGTAGACCAAAAAAACCGCCCGTTGTGATACCACAATGGATCTTCATCCCATTATACGCGGAACCACTCGGAACTCATAATAAAATCGCTAACCCAGGTGCCCCTTTCAAAATGCGGCAGTTATGCAAATAAAGGGCTTCTCCGGGGAGAAATTTTTAAGTTTGACGAACAGAACCATTATTTTAATAAAAAATTTAAACAATTTGTAAACGTTGCTCGGCTGTAAGTCTATTCATAATGAAATGTCAAACCAAACTAAACAAAAAGCAACTATCATGCTATAAACACATTCAAGGCTACCAACCATCGACTACAAGCTGTCAAAAATAGAATACATGTGCGCATATGAGAATATTTATTTTAGCGGCAACACGACTACCGACTACACAGCTACCGTTGTAGCCCGTAGCCAGCTTAGTGCCGTTAATACAATTCTATAAATGAAATATACCTTTTGAAAACGCAATACATGAAATATATACATTAAAAACGCGAAAAAATGTATGTGGCACCACAGAAATGTTTTGTTTCAGTTATGTTCAAAGTGTCAAATCAAATGTTTATTTTGTATCTGTAATCGTTAAGATAATTAAGTTGCTGGTTACTTGGCTACTTTTGTAGCCAGTGCCTTTTGTAGTCATGTGTTCGATGGGCGGTAGGTAGCCTCGAATGTGTTTATAGCATCAGCTGTTAAATCGATTGTCAAATAAAGCAGTGTTGCCAACTCAAATTTATGAAAGTCCAAAAGCAAAACATCCTATATAAAAGAGTATTTAAACAGAAACTCCTTTTCTAACAGTCTGTATAATAAAGTAAATAATTATTTACTAATACATGTTAAATAAACACTAAATACAAGTACAATATTGATTTATACCTGTACAACATACATACGTACATACTATATTGTTTAAGTAAATAAAATGCATATATTGTTGCTTATACAGTACGCAGCAAGTAAAAGCGACACACTTATAAAATAAAATTTGAATTTCATAAAATTTAAATAAAGAACTTTGTTAATTGATTTGTATCGATACGCCGATATTGGTTAGAAGATACGCACTAAACGTTTGCTATGAACAGGCCACCTGCAACGAATTAAGCCAAATACAAAATATTACCATGGATATTCGGCGCTGAAGTTAAAGTTTATCGCAAAATTCCTCTTGCTTCGGGTTATTATATGGGGTTAATCTTTTTTTTGCCAGTAATGATTCGACACAGATATTACTTCTCTTTATGGCGTTCAAGCAATTCATGTTATTAAAAACTCAAATCATATGTAAATAATAACAGCCGTTGTGAATTCCGCCTTTTAAAATCATATAAAGTTTAAAGTTTAATTAATAAAAAATAAAAAAAAAAATCAATGTAATTCTGTGAATTATATTGTATTTATTGCGAAATCTTCGGAACCACTAAATATAATTCATAATAAATCCTAAGTTTAGATTTTCAGTACACATTAGTTTTCAAACGCTTTTTGTCTTGTAAACCCAAAATATAAATTCATATTCATAAACGTTTAATAAGAGCAAATTACCTATTAAAAGATTTTATCGTTCTGCTCAACATGGCAACACCATGATTTTTTTACTTGTCATTTTGAGGTTAGTGATGCATATAGGAAACAATGGATTGTTCAAGTAGTTTTTCAAAATGCAATAAAGAAGTGAAATAATATACTATCTTGATCAAAAAGTTTGCGGAATAACCCCCATGTGGCGGTCACGTCGTTCCGATTTGAGTTTTCTTTTTTTTTTTTTTTTGTTAAGTTGGTACATCTGTTGTTGATATTCCCGCTAAATCTTGGCATCATATGTTGACATTTGCATTTTTTATATTCGATTCGGTATATCCATCAGTTCTTCCTGCGATTTTTCCATTATATCCCGTCGACTGCTGAAACGCGTTCCCCGTAATGGTTTTTTAACTCGATAGAACAGAAAGAAGTCACAGGGAGTCAAATCAGGTGATTTCTATGGCTGTTGGATGGTATTTATTGCCTTTTTTTGTCAAAAAGTTTCGAATAATGATGGCACTGTGCGACGGTGCGTTATCATGGTGCAAAATCTACAAGTTATCTGCCCACATTTCTGGCCTCTTACGTCTCATAACGCCCAAATAATACTCTTTGTAGTCCATAAAAACCGTGAGCATTGCCTTCATTTTTGACTGAAAATGGTCTCGGCTCATTTGGTGAACGCAATTCACTTGCCTGATGTCTGGATTGTGTGTCGTACTCTTAAGCCCACGTCTCGTCTCCAGTAATGATCTTTTTGATGAATGTGGGATCAGATTCAGCCTCGCAAATCATGTCTTTTGCGAACTCAACACAGTCAAAATTGTAAAAAATCGCCAACACACATACAAATATATCTACTCTTGGCTACATATCATCAGATGCACCAAATGAACAAAAAGAATTCAAATCGAAACGATGGAACCGTAACACGGGGAACTTTTCAATCAAGATAGTACAATTGTTAATAAAATCAATAAGAATAAAATAATGTTTCTCATTGTTATTGAAAATAAATAAAAACAAATTGAAAAATTTAAAAAATTTGCTATTTGATTACTAAATGTAAAAAGTAATCAAGTAACCGTATTCTTTTCTTTTGTTTGTGCATCATTATTAGGTTCTTTTTTATCTACCAATTAAATTTTTTGTTAAATTTATGATTTAATTTAGTAAAAAAGCAAATGGAAAGGAAGGGCGAAAGCACGTATAAAAAAATTACTATTAAGTATTGAAATTTTCATTGAATTTTTATTACAAATAATCTGAACGTTTTAGAAGTAAAATTCCTTGATATTGATGTAGTTTTTCCTTTATTCAATGTGAGTTTCATCGATGACGGCAATAAGAACAGCACATTTTCTTATTGATTTAAAGCCTCTCATTAGAGTTTCTTTCACTGTGAGAGAAAAAAAGCAAAAACAGGCTAATGTTCGACCAACTCTAGAGCAAATCCTACGAATCGTCGATTGAGTTAGCCCGTGGAGTTTTACCGCATCATCTTAAATCTAAAAATTGCTTTCGATAACATTGTATATATTAGCTTTTAACATTCTCTTTGACCCAAGCAACAAATCCTGCAATTCTGGAAAAGTAGTGCAGTCTTTTGGTTTTAACTATATTTTAGATTCGACTAACGTAATAACTTTTTTTGTTATGGTACGTTTGAACAGATATTTTGATTTAAATAGACCAAATCAGAGAATGAAAAATGGGTCGAGTCTTTCCTAGTATGTTTTTGGCCACCTTGGTATCAGCATTTGTGCCACACTATATGCAACATTTTTACATTTTTCGTGTACTTGACGATTTTTGTAATTATATTTATTACATTTATAACTTATGTTTTCGAACCTAAGATTGGAAAAAATACAACACAAGTTAAAAAATTGAAAACAAAAATACAAATACAACTTATTAAAGGCTTAAAGTAGCTACAAACATACAATAAAAGTTTCAAATTAATAAATGGTTTATAAGAGCTTTATAACCAGGGTTGGCAAAAACCCGGGTTTTTTTTAAACCAAATCCACCGGGTTTTATTTGGTTTTTTGTAGAATTTTTTTTGGCTTGTTGGGTTTTATAACTGCTTCCAAATGTCATTCAATTCAACAATATGATTTTAGTTTTTAGTATCGAGTGATTTTTTAAGAGCTTTTGGATTTGATTTATAAAAAACAATTATATTTATAAAATGAATTATTATACATATTGAATTATATAATAATTGATTTTATATAGATTGAACAATGCAGATAATTCAATGTTTAAAGGTGACTTTACGTAAATGTTGACCGCGGCTATTTTGCCATACTTTCTCCAACATACCTGCCGGTATCTTTAATATTGCCTGCCAGTGCGTCAACCGTTGCGGTTTTGTCCCTATGGACATGAGTCATAACATAGGCTCGCAAAAAATAGTCTAAATGCGTTAAATCGCAAGATCTAGGCTGCCAATGAACCGGCCTCTAACGTGAAAATGTGGCACGGTCTTGATGAAAACACATGTCAAGCAAATCCAACCCTTCCATTTTAGGAAAAACAATTGTGTAACGTGCCTGCCTTCGTCGTCTTTAAAAAAGTACGGTCAAATGAACCACCGGCCCATAATCCACACCAAACAGTCCATTATTGCAATATGGCAAATACGGCAATTTTGCTTGTTCATGCATCCATTCAACCAGAGATGTGCTTCGTCGCTGAACACAATTTTCCGATAGAAAAGTGGATCTTAATCCAACCGTATTTTGATGATAAAATTTAATAATCTGCAAGCGTTGTTCGTTTGTAAGTCGATTCATGACCAAATTATTGACTAAACTGAACATGTTTGATAGTAACATATTACACTAAAACTGCTGAGCTACCAAAAACAGTTATGGTAAAAAAATCACCTTTTCTTTAAAATGCAATTTTGCGGCATTGTGTACTATGAAATGCTAAAACTCGGTGATCGGTACTGACTGCAATTACTTCGTTTGAATCGTGCATTATAAAAAAAAGGACTGCAATATAAAGAGAGACATGGTTAAGTTATTCTTTTGCACGACAACGATCGACCTTACGTCGCAAAATTTGCAAAACAATTGTTAGAACGATCTCCTTCTGACTATTAGCTCTCTCGATGGATACAATATCGTTTGCCGTGTCGCCGAATCACTTCGTTTGAAATAATATAAAATCGGATTCATTGAATCGCCTCAAAAGACGAGAAGTTTTCCTAAGACGACATTCGGGAATTGGTTCATAGGTGGGGAAAAGATATAAGCAGTGATTTGATAAATTTTTATTTTTATAAATTTGAAAATTCAATTCCAATACGTAAATTATACTAATTTTTGTTGTAAATAAATTACGAAAACATTTAAATATAAAACCCCCACTCGGGTTTTTTTAAATAAAATACCCGATAAAACCCGGGTGGGTTTAATTTGGTTACCCAGTGGGCTGCCAACCCTGTTTATAATACTGCTTGTCGTTTGTTAATACAAATATTTATTGATTTCGTCTTCTTAACCTGTTATAAAGCTGTTTTAAGTGATTATGAATAACGCGGTAAAAGTTCAGACTTTAAAAATCCTAAAAACGTTATATTTCCGCAAATAGAGTTTGTGTGAACGGAGTCGTAGGATTATGTAAATTTGGTTTTTTTAAGGAAATTTTATATTTTTCCATTTAAACACAATTTATATAATTCCATTTGTTTATTATAAAATGTCTACACTGTAAGCTCATGTTTATGGTGTATCGAGTGTTTATACTTTGTTCTGACATGTATTTACTAAATAATGTCTTTTTAACATTTCATTAGGGAATCGTTTGACGTATGGCTGGCACTCATGTCTGTGTAAATAAAGTTAAGAGTTGGGTAGCGCTGTATGTTTTAACTGCCTAATAAATATTTAATTAGAATTTTTATCGGAAAGAAAAGAAAAGAAAAATTTGTTTCATTGTTCGCTTTTTATCTTTTAATTTAAATAAAGTGCGTGAGAGATATAATTGACATTTTTCCTTTGATACTGTATTATGTATAGAGCAGATATTTGCTCGATATTATGGTATACATATAATGTTGATAAATTAGGCTGAATTTCACCGATAGCTGCTATAGTTTGTGGCTTATTCGCATTGACCATGAGATCAAATCGTACGATCACGTTGTTCAGTTAACATCATCTACATGTGAGATGACAGTGACAGAGACGCGGAACTGTTGGAACTACATGTTTTTGGTGCCCATATCAACAATTTCAGGCCAAAATAAGTTGGTTATCATCGAACTATAGAGCTTTCGTCGGTGACAGTTCTTAAAGAAATGTGAACCGATGACGCCACTAGCTCAAAACCACCAAACAGAGAATTTTTCGGAATCCATTTAACGCTTTGGGTTCTCATGTGAATTAGTATTTGGTCCCAAATCATACAATTTTGATGTTTTCATTCAAAAATAACCCTCATCGCTGAAAATAAAGTCTTGATGAAAATTTGGCTCAGTTTTCAACTGCTCAGCTAACACACGTCATTGTCCTTGGCCTTCAGATTCTCGATCAATTCAATTTTGTACGAATGCATGCCAAGGACACGATGTAAAATTTGCCAAGTTGTAGTCTGCGATCTGAAAGGCCGAGTTTTTGTGAACGACTGCCTCGAATTTTCCTGCACTCTCTTATGAACGGAGACGATGTTTTCGGCAGATTTTTTTTCTTCGCATTATGATTGTTGGTACATTGTCAGCAGTAAATTCAAATATCCCCTACACTACGAATAGTCTCTTAGCAGGACGATTATGACGACCGTAAAATGGTCGAAACGCACCTAACGTTACCCGAATAGAACATCCTTTTTGGTAAAACATTTTTATCAAACTAAGAAAATAATAGCCAATTCAACAGACGTAGATTTGACAATATCAGCCATATCAAGTGCCAAAGCTTGAACGTCCCTATTGTAAGACACGTTAGTTAACAAGCGAAGATAATTTTGTTTGTCCTTTAGTTTGGTCTAAATAAATTTTTTTAGAAGAAATGTGGT
This sequence comes from Wohlfahrtia magnifica, assembly GCA_023159175.1. Classification (NCBI taxonomy): domain Eukaryota; kingdom Metazoa; phylum Arthropoda; class Insecta; order Diptera; family Sarcophagidae; genus Wohlfahrtia; species Wohlfahrtia magnifica. The sequence continues at coordinate 3,975,427 of JAKWBJ010000176.1, forward strand.
ATAATTTGAACATTTATGTTCGTACATGGTCTGCTGTTTACAGTTTGAACAACTTAGATACAAACATACATATGGTACATACGAGTACACATGTACATATGTAAAGTCTATTATACTTGTAAACACAACGGGAATAGAATGATTTTAAATATTTGCAGTGTATTTTTAAAATTGATGTAAAAAAAGTTTCAGTTTTTTTTGTTCATTAATTAAATGTTGTTTTGTGGTGTTTTTTTTTTTTTTAATAAATATAAAAATAAAACTAAATTACTTTCCATTTTCTTCAACAATTTTAATTCATTTCGTTTGGTTTTTTCTCTTTTGCTGTGGATGGTTTAAAGACGATACTTGATATGGTTGGTAATGTTTATTTTTATTAATTTATTTTATTTCTTGTTTTTTGTGTTTTTTTTTTTTGCATTGCCATTGAAAATGCTGTAAAGGTAACAAGCAGTAGCATTTAAATGTTTTGGCCCACAACAACTACAATAACGACAATTGCCAACGACATTTTACTCAGATCCATCAATGGAAAGTTGTTAAAACGTTGTTGATAATGAGATTAACAATTTATTTTATTTCTGTTTCTTTTTTTGAGTTTTTCTTTTGTAAGATCATAGTCAAAAAACTTTCAAAAAGTTCAGGATTTTGCGGCAAATTAAAAAAAATGTATCGTGTGTCCGTACAAAATTAACTGACCTAGAAGCTAAAGGTACTCGGTCATAGGAAACGACATATATAAATAGGCCCTAGAACAGTAAGAAACTGACCGTAATTTTCATCGAAACATCGTCTTCAGGAAGAGACCCATATCTGGATGAATAGCAATCCACATGAGATTCAAGAGCATGAATGTATCCCAAAAAAGTCACTGTTTGGTGAAGATTTTGGGCTGGGTGCATAATCTGTAAATATTTCTTTGAGAACAACGTGGGTTAGGTCATTACGGCCAAAGGCGAGCGATAAAAATGGATGATTGCCAACTTCTTTTCGTCTGAATTGGATTTTCTGCACGTGCGAATGGTCATTTCACGTGGAGATGATATAAACTGACCCCGGTAGACTTGTTCTTGTGAGTTTTTTTAAACTGAAGATCTGTGCGAATAAGCCACAAGCCACAAATTCCGACAGCAAGGTTGCATATTATCCCACTACTTCTTAACATGATCCTTAATGCCCTGATGTCGCGAGTGTGCCAACACAAGAGAGAAATTACCTGGGGAATGGGCGGCAGTCTCAGTGGTCTCAACTAAGCAGATAATATTTGTCTCTTCGCCCATAGACACGCAGCTGTAACTGAAATACTAAATGATTTGCTGCGAAAGTCGTCGGGTTGCTCATAAACATCCCAAAAACGACTAATACCGTAGATTAATTCTGCTATCTCGGTAAAACCCTAAGAACTAAAGGTGGCAACTTCCAGTACGCTCGAAAAGTTATGGAGATCGACATAAATTTCGAGGGACACTAGAGCTGTAAAATATAGATAGACGGCCCACTCGATAGTTTCGATAGTTTGCAAGAAAAACTATCGATACTATCGGATGCTACTTGTGGCAACAAAAATATAAAATTTAATTGTAGGCTTAATAATAATAATAAATATACAGTGTTGAAAGAAATAATAGTATGTCATAAAATTTGCTGTACTCGTATTGAAGTTTTTTATGGAAGAGTAATCCTCATATATAGCGAAAATTGGTTAGACCATGAATAACTCCAAAAATTAAGTACTTAATGCAATCAAAAGAAAGAAAACTGCAGAGACTATGGGAAGAAAGCGTAGAACAACTGTCAGTCTGATAAACTTTTAATTCGTACTTCAAAGATTAATCGCTATAAGTCATCAAAAATGAACTTATTCTCCTGTTTCAAGTCGCACAATAAGAAAAAAAATTATAGAAGTTAGACTTATGGGTAGGAGTCCTCTAAATATATTATTTCTCAACAGCTCCTGCACTGTTATAGTTAGAACCACATACTATAGTCTGACGAAAGGAAGATTAATTTGTTTGGGTCAAATGCAAAATCGTATGTATATTAGTTACAGTTTATACTTTTACTTTATTTGAGTTTAATAAATAGAAATTTAAGAAACTGTTAAACTGTGTCCCTATATAACTATAAAAGTTTGCAGATGGGAAAAAACCTGCGCCTAAAATTTTTTGCAAATGTGACTTCGACTACATTTAGTGGCCTCCGTATTTACTCTTAGAATTAGACGATAGTATCGATAGTGAAAAAAAACTATTGATGGTCAGCTAAAAACAAAACTATCGATACTATCGATAGTACTATCGATTGTTTTGCAGATCTAAAGGACACACAAATCAGAATATTTAATGTGAGCATCAAATCAGTGGTGCTATACGGCTGCGAAACATGGCACGCACTGAGGCAAAGGCTGCAAACACTTGAAGCCTTTATAAATCGCAGCTTGAAAAGAATTGTGGACGTATATTGGCTCAACGGAATCATCAATGAAAGCCAATCGACAACCACAAAGCAAGAGCCTATAAGCCAAGAAATCCATCGCAGCAAGTGGAAGTGGATTGGCCATACACTCAGAAAACCACAAGACATAGCGTGCACTGCTCTCAAATGGAACCCACAGAGTAGCCGCAGAAGAGGAATACGGACAAATATGTGAAGGTTACAAAATATGGCCTTAGGTAGAATTACAGCCCTATTTGTATCTTAGGAACAACGGGATATATATACATACAGTAGCGAGCATTAAAAATTCAACTCTGCGTTTCGTAATCTGAAACTGAAGCAGCATACTTGATATTATCAGTTGATTATCTTTTTTAATTTGATCAACAAAATGTAAACATTTTGCGCGGGCAAGAAAAATGCAACCTGCTGTTAAAGTAAGCAAATCATATCATTTATTTAAAAAAATAAATAAAATTCATTGTGAAAGATTTTTGTATTTTTTAAGAAACAGTTATCAAATAATAGCAAAATGGCAATAATGAAAGCTTGTAAGGAAGGAATGGCGATGAGCGAAGTTTGAGTCCTATTTCAAGTACACAAATCAATTGTTAGTCGAAAAAACCAGGAACTTTTCGCCAATAAATTAATACTGCTCGTCAGGACCGAGCAATGGTAAGGCCAATAAAAATTGATCCACGAAAGACGGCAGTAGATGTTGCTAATTACGTGACAAATGGGCTTCTCATTTAGTGTACATATCGGTAGACGCAGATTAAATGAAGTCAACTTATTTGCCAGATCTATCTGTAAAAAGCAACTAATAAGCAGAGTTAATAAGAGAATGCTCTGTAGCTATGAACGCAAATTTAAATTATTCGGCTCCGATGGCATAAATTACATTCGCCGGCCACTAAATAAGAGATTTTGTCCTGATGTCAACTACCCACAATGAAACATGCTAGGGCTTCATTAATGCAAATTATATAAATTATACAGCGTTTTATACAATTTGTTTTGTTTTTTTTCTCGCGGTGTCTATGGCAGCTGATGGCGGATATTGAGACGGTGAAGCATCTTGTGTGATGGGTAGTAACGCTATTGAAATATGACAGAGTGATTGGGCCACTGCCAAAAAGCGAAGGTGGACCTAAAGAGGCTAGCGAAATGGATGGAAAGGAGGCATAGGCAGATGAACTTCTACCTGACACAAGTTTTGACCGGATACGTATGCTTTAGAGCATACTTTTTCAAATATGGACATGACAGCGTCCATTACTAATATCTTTTGAAAATTTCCTAGCTTTTAGCTCGTTAAAGCTAAAATACCACTTTGTTTTAGACTTACTAAATACATAACTTAAAATTATATGTAACATTTAAGCTATAACACTTACATATGTCATATTTTCCACTTTTTTTGTCCACAAACATCTGTGATTGTTTAGGAGTAATATAAAAAAGAAGAGGACATTGTTTACTTGGGTTTATCATTGTTATTTGATCTCATTGATTTTAGAAATTTAACGGTTTATTAAAACAGTGCTGTTAACATATGAAAGCGTTTAAAAATAACAACAAATTATTTTTCAACCTTCGCCTTAACCAGTAATATGCCAACCCTTTCATGCATTTGTTGTTTATATACAACATCACTATTTGATAGCACATTTTTCACATCTGGCGATATTCTACTTTTTAACGAACTAATTTAAAATGAAATTCTATGCCTTTAGATTTGGTTTTTACCAATTTCGCTTAAGCAAAACTATTTTTGTTTTTTTTTTTTTTGTAATAAACTTTTCGTTCGGTAAAGTCTGCTGATTTTTTTTGATATATATTTTTTGAAAAATTAAGAAAGTGCCCAACGTTTTTAGAAAAACTTAAGATAAATCAGTAAAAATTGTTTTCCAGTTACAATAGTTCATAAACAAATGAAATATAACAAACAAATTTGAACATTTTAATCAGACGATATTTTGGGACTATAATTTACCTTTTTGTTGTATATGAACAACAAGGCGCATAAACAGGGTATTTCCTTTAATATTTTTTATTGCAATTTTCTTTACTTGTGCATTCTTTTCTAGCCCTTTACTTACTTTCTTGTACATTTAGTCAATTATAAAATGATAAAAGTGATTAACAGCAAAAAGAATGCAACAAATTCTTGATTTTGATTAGGATGACTCTGATGCCGGGGTAGAATCTGAAGTGCTATTGATAAAAATTCATGTTGACGAAGCGAACTTTTCCGGTAATATTTGTGAAGAGGGTTGAGCTGTCCGATGAATTAGAAAATCAGAGATTAGAGCTGAAAGAAATATACTATACAATTGCTGAGGATTCGAGAATTAAGGTGGAATGTCAAAAAGTGCACTTAAAAAATATAAAATGTAGAAAACTATGAAATAATCTTATGGAAGATGATATATAGAAGTATAAACCCTTGAAATACAATTAATATAATCAAAAAACTGTAATTCTATTATTTTGTTCAAATAAAAATATGGTTCGAGTGTAAATAAAACTTTCGTTTGTTTTTATCTTCTTTGACCCCAAACTAGTTGGAAACAAAGTTTTAAAAATATATAGCAGCTGTAACAAAGTTTGGTGCATGAGAGGGTTAATAAAAAAATAATGTTTAAACTTTTGTTGTCTTCAAAATGGATCAGTGTTTGTTTATTGCCTTTGTAAGAAAAGTAAAAAACTATTTTGTTTTAACCAACTAAATAAACTTTCTTTTAAATTAAATTTAATTTTGCAAATTTGTTAATTTTCTTTCTCCATCTTTTTCATTTTTAAACAATTAACTTTTGCGATTTTATTTTCAAGTAAAAAAATCGTTCATTTTTGTTTTCTTTTTTTTAACACTTCACTGCTAAACGCAGATTTGTTTTATAATGTTGTTATTTTTTTGTTTTTGTTTATTGGCTTGTTCATTTAGGGTTTAGAAAGTTTAATGAATGTTTTCTTTTAGTGTAAAAATTACAACATTCGGTCATTTATTAAAAACCAGAGTTCAGTCAGTTGTGGTTGGTCCGATAAAACCAAAAAAGACCAAGCAAATGCAAATGTTTCAATGTTAAAAATTCGAAAAATAGTTTTCGAACAAATACTTTTTAATTTTTATATATTTAAATATTTAAAAGTTTTGTTTGTTACACTTTTTAACCCAGTTTTTATATTCTAAATAGCTAATTAGTAATTAATCGTTTTACATTCCAATTGCTTGTTTAAGTAATTTTAAAAATTATTTTTTTTTTAATAAATTCTTAAGTCAAATGATTTCAAAAATGATTAAAATGGTTTCGAGGAAAACAAAGAGAACGTTACCAACGTTCTCAATAATTAAAAAATTGCCTAGAGGTTCTAATAAGTGCATTCACAGTATCAAAAAACTTATTCGATTCCAAGTTAAATGCTAAAATATGGAACGAAGCGGTTAAGGATGTCAATTCCATTCAGACATTTACATATTAACCTTTGTCTACAGCACATTCTAAAAATATTCTGGCCGGAAACAACATCCAAATCTTTCTTAATGCAAAAAACTCTCTAAGTTCTTATAATGAAGACAATTATGAGAAGAAAACTTAGATGAATTGGACACACCTTGAAGAAACTAAAACCGTAGTAGTTTACTTAATTACACAAAATTAAATTGTAAAAATTCTTAAAAATACTCGTTTAAGAATATTCATTCAGAAAATATCATAGATATTGAAAAACTTTACAAACAACAATAAAAAATATTATATTGCTGTACTTGATCTTGAAAAAAACACGCAAAATCACGCATAATGGCTAGATGGCTATCAGCTCTGGTTGCACAGGTATTTTTATATCTTGCTGGAAGGTTGCTAATGTAACGCCAATCCTCAAAAATGATAAGGCTCCAAGGACCACCTTGTGAAGTATTTGAAGTCCCACAATTTGCGAAGCGATCGTCAGTACGGCTTCCGCAATTGCCGTTCTACTGGTGACCTGCTGGCGGTGCTCTCCGAGAGATGGCTCTAGATATTTCCAAGGTGTTTGATAGAGTTTAGCATGGGCCGCTTATGTCGAAACTTACTGTTTTTGTTGTCGGCAGTCAATTCTCTCGATTTATACCGAGCTTTCTCTGAGATAGCTCTAAAATAGTGGTTATAGATGGAATCTTATCCGTTGAGTTCAAGATAAATTCAGGGGCACCGCAAGACTCTTTTCGTTCTGCACTGTATTTCTAATATTTCTTAACAATTATCTTTTTCTCATTTTAAGTATTATCTATTCTTTCGCAGATGACAGCAACATTTGTCATTTATATTCTTTTGATCGAAAGCCAAGCCACTTGAGGATTATAGGGAAAAGACTATGAATGAATATGAACGACACGCTCACAAGAGCCTTACCGAAAATCACCGAGTGAGATCGTCTGAACATGGCCGGCTTTAATGCTCGCAAGACCTAATTTTTGTTTTCTAACACACAAACGTGTTGGTGTGGTGTCATCTATGACCATGGGGGTAATGTAGATATTGATCAGTCAGATACCCTTAATATTCTGGGGAATGAGAATTTATGGTGATGTTCGTTGTATTTCGAATGTTGAAAGAAGCATTCAAATACCTGGGTTTCTTAAGAAACACTTCACTTCATTTGATCTTCTTAATATTTACAACACCTTTATCCGACCTAAAATGGAATATAATTCTCATCTCAAAGGTGTTAGTAATGACGGTATAGAGGAATTGATTCAAGTATTTTCACTTAGTACTCGTTCTTCTCGTAGAACGCATCTCTTTGTACTTGATTGTCCAACGAATCGCACAACTCATTATAAAGAGTAAGGGTACATGAGAAGATTTTACATTTTACATTTAGTTTTTATACATTTTGTTTACACTTTTCAAATAATAATTAAATACACACAATCAATTATTATTCACTGTGTACACGCACAGAAGCTCATACGACCACACATTGTAATAACATAAGTCGTGAACCAACATTATTTGATTCATGAACATATGTATGTAAGTTTTTATGGCTGTTTCTTTAGTTAACATTGTAAACAACATACATAACAGTAATAGTAGCCTTTAAACAATAATAAGCAACATTTTACTTGTAAATAACATTAGTGGTATAACAGGAATTATTACAAGACTCAAATAATAATAAGAAATAAGCAATAGTAGCGAAGAACACAGCAAGAGAGAGAGAAAGAGAGAGAGGTAGAAAAGCATTGTTTTACAATATAATATAATTATATTAGTAATTTCTATGCTATGATTTTATACACACATGCATACATACATATGTGCATACTTTTCTTTCTCTGTTTGAACTACGTAACCAGCGTTGCCATAACGTCGAATTTCTTAAACCAAATTTCAATAAGAAAATAATCAAAAAATAACTAAAATTTTAAATCATAATTTTAATACAAAAAACATAAAAATTTGATTTTATATACGGACTTTATAGTAGAATTGACTGAATAAGCACATTCGCTCAGTAGCCTTTACTAACAGATATCTTAATGAATCGCTAAATACCCGAACCAAACAATAGCATTGAACTGAAAAACATATGTCCGAAATTTATTCTCACTTAGCCCCTGAACGAAATAGTATAAAAAACGAAGTTTTATTGCTTTGATTGCTTGCCAAAGCTTATCCTGAATATGTTCGACCGATCTCGACCTGCGAGAGACTATTAATGCAGTTCAGAAGTAATGATTTTCACATGAAAAGGGAAGACCTCTCAGGACAGGCAAAAATGATCGCAAATGATGAATTACTCTATGAAGATTATTTTCAAACTGAAAAAAATTGTAGCGGTATCCAATCATTACTTGAGATGAAAAATATATCCATTAGGACAACGCTCAGCCAATGTTCAATGATCACTTAATATTGAAACTACTTAGAAAATAGTTTCAGCCGTCTTATAATCCAAAACTTGCCCGTCAAACTACCATTTCTTGCGTTCGTAGTACTCCTCACTTTAGAACAGAATATAAGAGATTGCCTCTATTCGTTCTTGACCTTAAAAAATGTTCAATCTTTTGGCACGAAAACCAAAGGATGGAAAAGGTTATAGCATACTCACAACAAAAGCACAAAGCTTGCCAAAAATTCCGTTTTTTAAGTTATACACTCAATAAGAACCTGAGTACTAAAAGTTAAATTATATCATTATCTTCATTTTTTACTTCGAGAAAAACGTAGGCAAAATGGAAAATGTACACATCTACACATCAAAGAAAATAACCAATTTTGGTTAAAAATAACCACAACGGCAACATCGTACATAACTTAGAAACAGCGTTGCCAACTAGTGCTTTTTGCACTGTTTTTAATGCTTTTTAAATTTTTCGACGAGATAAGTTTTCGAGTTAGCGCTTAGTGCTTTTTCTTTTCTAATTTATAAAAAAGCTTAGAATATACAAACGAATTAAAATGCTTATTTACTTGTTAGATGAGATGTATGCAGATTGACTGCTTAACACAGCGTCTACACCTGCGATTATCTCTGATATAATATCTGTTAAAATGCTATCAGAAAACGAGAGAACGAATTTTTCCATATCAATGTTATTGTGTGACAAGGGGGACCGTATTTCTGTTAATCTTATAAGAGTTCATAAATTACTGATAGCCCTGAAAGGAACACTATAAGTGTATATTTGTATTGTACTTTTTTAATTATTATTTTGTATTAAATTTTATTTTAGAAGCGTTTTATAAATAAATTTATCACAAAGCTTTAAATTGAACTTTCACAAATAACACTTATAATTTTTTCAGCAGATTTGTGCACACATACATACATATGTACATTTTTATTTTTTGACAGTTCATGTGATGAGATTGTGTCGTAAGATTTCTCATAAAAACTCTCTTAGAACAAATATTATAACACTGTGATAACACTAAATTGAAGTCTACACATAACATAATTCTCTCAGCGATTGAATTTGACGTTTGCTAACAGAAAAATATTACATATTATGTTACGTGCAGACCCCATGTAACGTAAATTCTTTAGTACGCGGAAGGCAGCAAAGTATCAGCAAAAACAAAAAGCTTTTTCTAAATATTGGTTTCTAATTTAAAGGCTTGCAACATCGATTTGCAAATTATATATGCAGATATATACTAGTGCTGAATTTAGCTTGTACTGCATGTCGTTGAGGGCCAAGACAAAGTTGTGCGATTATGTCAAATAAAAATCCAATAGATTCCTGTCCTGCATAAGAAAATCGAAACAAAATGTGTGTTTGGATGCCACGCTGTCATACAAAAAAGATGCAAAACATATGCTTTACAAAAAGCAAATCTGATCTTTCCAAAAATATAATTTTTTGAAAATTTCCAAAAGATTATCAAATCGCACACACTTATTACACATATATTACTTTTTGGCCTCATCACCACACTTTCAGAAAATACATACAATTTTTGTTTTTTCGAAAAACTAATTCTGACAGTCAGTCATGGCCTTAAGAAACAAGTGTAATGGAAGTTATCGAGGTTTTTCAGTTTAAGCTTATTTTACTCCTTGGCGTCTTTGCAACAAACATTCGAAGGCAACGCTGAGTGGGAAGTTAACACAGCTTAATAAGGCCCTTACATTAACTGTGTATAGTGCATTCACAATGTCGATTATATTCCTAAAACCTCTAGGTGTCAAAAGCCATTTCGAAATGTATAAAATTAATATTAGTTATTGAGCTGCATCCACTCAGCGGTCTGCTCTGCTTATTTCTTACGTAGCACTATTCGTTACGTAGAAATATGCAAGTGTACGCATTTGTCACACTTAAAAATAGGTAATTTTGCATATCTTGCGAACGGTAATAGTATAAATTTTTGAATTTGCTCTAAGTGACCTCATTGCCAATACAAATCATCAGTCAAAAAGTATCCGGCATTGAATAGCACCTACCATTTTGTATCAAATACATACCTAAGTTCAAAAGGTGTAAATTAAACAACTATATCTATGTACATCGATTTAGTTATTGTTATGTTTGAATTATTATTAAAAAGAACCGAAAATGTAAAAAAAGCTAGGATTTATCAAATTTTTATTAAAATGGAATAAAAACACCTACGAGTACATATAGTATATTTTACAAAATTAAATGAAAGTAAAAACATACAATTTTAAATTGAGTGCTTTGTCTTGAAAATTTACGCGTTTTTTTTCTCGACTCTAGTAATACATATATTAAAAGTTGACAACGCTGCTTATAAACTAAACATACACATACTTACGTATGTGTATATATGCATACCATATATATGTGGAATAACAAAATCAATTATAAAGAAACTTAGAATTACATATAACAATAACAATGCACGTCCGTACATACATACATACATACGTAAAATATATGTGCACACCTATACCTCGATTTACACGATAGATACATTGTTGATAAAATCGTGCCATTCGAGGATAGGATTTTTTTATATAAAACCATAACTCAGGGAATGGCACCTACTCATGCAGTGCTTTGTGCTGGTACTAGGAAAATAGGTTATTGGAAGGAGGACAGAGGAAGTAGTGTTTATGGACGTTAGATTTAAATTTACTCATGTCGTAAGTAGCAGGGAATACTTTCGCTGGAAGATTATTCCACAACCGAACAGTGCGATCAAATAACGAATTCTCCCTATAATGCGTTCTGCGATTTACTGGACAATCAACTACAAAGCGATGCGCTCTACGAGAAATACTAGTACTATGTAAAAATATATGATTTTTAGGAATTAATTCCTTAATTTCGTTAGAACACATTCCGTTATAGTACCGATAGAACAATGAAACACACGCCACATTGCGACGGTGCTCCAATGAATCGATAGAGTTGGCTACCCTACCGTCATTGATGAGCATCTTCGCCCTTTCCTGTACCCAGTCGAGAAGCTCCAAAATAAACTTTGGAGCACCGGCCCATACATGAGAGTTGTATTCCATTTTGGGTCGGATATCAAAAATCAAAAACAAAACATTTCAAATGCTTATTTTCTTGAACATGTTTTTACTTGGCATAAATTACTTAAATAAAAGGAGTGGGAAGGATGTGGTCTTTCTTAGGCCAAAGGTGGAGCCCATGGTGACACCACAACTATAGCAGTTAGCCCGGCGATCAAACAGTCTCCATAGGAAACCATTTTAACTTCAAAATGTATTGATATAATAAAAATTACTTAAATAAACGAATACATAAATTAACATTCAATTCAATATGCATATGTAATTCAAATACATACATACATATGTGCATCACACTACATCGTACCCACGAATCTTAGCTACTGAAAAACATATTTGAATGTACAATTGGTTCCGATAAATGGGAAAGTAAATCGCAACAAAGTAAATCAAATTTAACATTTCTAATAATGTATTGTTTAGAAGGTTAATTTTATTAAGGCCTTAATTACGAATATTTTTGATTTATAATACATACATACATACAGAAAAAAATTTTTAATTTAACAATTCAAAACCAAGAAAAAGCAGGTATTTCCCGATGTTTATATTAACTGAGGTGATCGAATTTACAAGATAAAAAAATGTGATGCAAATCGAAACATAAACCGAAGTACTATATATCTCGCTCGATATACACAAAAAGCAAAAAAAAAATCCTGAAAAAGTGAAATCGTGTAAAAATTAGTTGTGCCAATCGAGCGATAGGTGTACTGTAGTTGTTGTTGTTGCTACTAAAATTTTCACAAAGTTAACATTACAAGCCTTCATATTAACAACGAAGGAATTAATATTTTGTTTATAAATGAATGAATGAAATTATATTTTGTTTTTCTATACAGAAATTAAAATAATGGTGGCAGGCAGGTAGCAGAGTGCAAAGAGGCAGGCAGCGCTTAACTGTGACTCCACTACTCTAATCATACAACTATGATGCATTTTGTCTGAATTAATAATCAGTTGTTGTTTTTCTCTTTTATTTTTTTTTCTTTGTTTTCCTTACGTGTTATAATTAAAAATAAAAAACAACAATGTATTGTTTATGTTTTATGAATTATTTTATGCATGTTTATGTCTCCACTGATTATATGTTCGGTCTACACCGAAAGAAATTATAAATTAAATGTACATACATGTACGTACATATATGTATATATATATATAGAGAAAGAGAAAAATATACAATTTTAGAAAAATAAAATAAAGATAACAATTACAAATTTCTTTATTGGTACTATGTTACGTTTTTAAAAGAGAACTGCGTAGGTATTGAAATTTGTTAATAAAAAAAAAGAAAATTTACGGACAAATCTATTACAGAAATAATACCAGCCTGCTCAGTTTTCTTGAAATATCACGTGTAAAATAAGCGTTTGCACGAAGCTTTAGTTCGTTTTTATCGTTTTTTGTTTATTAAACCGCTCCAAAAAGCCATTGAATTTTTTGAGACTTTATGGTATCCATCCTTTAGCTACAGCAATGCTTCTTGAATGAAAATACAATTTAAAAAGGTCGTAAAGAACGTTTTGGTTATAATTCGCAATAATTTGGTGCTTTGCTCTATTAAAACAAAATGCATGAATGCAATTACTTGAGAATACATAGTGCGAAGCTAAACAAGTATAACCTTTAGACTTTTTAAAATTGGGCGTCATACAAAATCACACAGAGGTTATACGTTGAAATTTTGCTTTCAATTTTGTAATGCAATGAAGTCCAACGAATTTCGACAAGCAGTATGTGCGAACAAATTGAAAGAAAAACTTAGAATTGATTGATAATTTAGAAATTGGAAAATTGCATAAAATGCTTATTTAACAAGTAAATATCACCATATAAGGAGCGTTTACGTTATGCTGTGTATTTATGAAGCTCAAAAGAGTATTATTGTTTGCCAGCCATTACAGAAGAGCTGTACCGAAGGCTACAAACACAGTAAATAGACAATTTCAAAAAAATCCATGGAGTGCGCTTCACTTCGAAAGAGTTATAAAAAAATTGGCTTAATACGTTTCTGGCCTTTAAAGATGATTGTGGTCTTAAAACGGAATCGATAAACTAGTAGGCAAGGTAGAAAGAGCTATGATATCTTTCCACTTAACTTTTAACTTAAAACACAATAGTAGTAGTATTAGTATTTAAAAACCATAATTCTGGCCTAGATAAGCGATTGTATTTAATTTTTTGGGGCGTTTAGAAAAATTGACCATAAAAACAAAATTTTTGTGGCTTAGCTTAAGATATACACTAATATTTGTTCATAAAAAATAAAATTAAGTTTGATCGTTTGTTTTTTTTTTTTTTGTATTATTATTAAAAAATGTTGTATGTTAACATTTTTAATTAACTGCACTAGTCATTTAAGCGGATTTAAAGGACTTTAGACCTCATTATGTTTCTTATGACGGTCATTAAAATCTCTATTTTAATTACATAAAGGTGGGTATGTGTAATTAAAATAGAGATTAGATAGAGAGCCATAATTCATAATCTGATACTTTTTTCGATATTTGAAAAAAACACTATCTTTGATCTTTAAGCGCTTTTTAGTTTTCGAAATTTATTACTTACGAAAAATATTAATTAATTTGTTTTTCTTCTTTAACAAACAACTGCTTGTAATTCATAAACCATTTCCGTTTTTCTTTTTTTTCCAAAGCAGGTAAACGGTGCTATTTTTTCGTAAGTATTCGTAAAAAAAATAAATAAAATTAGTGCTAAATAATCCTTATGCTGTCTCTCAATAAGAGTTATTAAACGCCTTTTTTCTTATTTACGCGCTAGAACTACTATTGTTTACATCAGACACACTCTTAGATGAGGGAAGAAAAATGTACTCTATTGTTTCAAGTACTCCACTACTATGATCTGTGTTTAATGTTTCTTAAATTGACAATTAGTCACGGTTACGGTACTTGTATTTTGTTTATGTTTACTACGTATATGTATGTGTTATTATTGTTGTTTTAAAATTCCCATATAACCAGCGTTGCCAAATGTACAGATTTATCTATATTTTGCAGTTTTTTGAAGCATTGAGCAGTTTTGAAATTTTTTGTTTGAAAAATCAGTTTTTCTGTTAATTGCGCAGATTTTGCAGTTTTTTAAGTTTTAGTTTTTTACTTTAAATTTAGTTGCTTTAATTAAAATTTTTAAAGTAAGAATTTCACCACATTTGCTTAATATAAATGCGACAATGTAATTATCCCTGTTTTGACCACTGATTATAAAGAAAGAGAGACTTTACACAGTGTGTGATACTCACATTTATGTCTAAGAAAGATTTGTTTTTTGGTAAAAGCACAGTAGGACAGTAGGATCACATAACATACTTCGTAAATAAAACTAATAAATATCATACGTACTTACGTAACAATGTGATCACTTTTTTTTGCCCCAAAAAATGTTTATTTCGAAAACGACTACCTGGATTTAAAAGTTTTAGCCCCACTTAAATGTAATTTTATTGCGGAATTCCAATTTTTTTTAGTTTATTCACTAAACTGAACCGATTTTGAGTTACGCGAATATATGTTGTGCAACCTTCACTATTTTTGAAATAACCCTATATCTCGAAAACAAGAGCTAACATAAAAACGGTTAGAACCACTGGATTCAGCGAACTCGAATTCGGTATGCCCGCTGCGGGCCCCGCTTGTCGGAAAGAAAGTGTCAAATTCGAACACAGTCATTATATCATATCATTTATGTATATCGCACATAATTTGTTCTGAATAAAAGTACATTATTAAGTGTACTATTGTGGTACGTCGTGTAAGCTGAAACCAAGTGAAATTGAAATCGAATGAAACTTCAAATTGCTATAAGTTTTAAATCAGACAAGATTTTGATATTTTTCTTATTAATTCACTTAATAACTTTTCAAATAACTTCTTTGATTAACAAAAGCTTAAAACAATTGGCACATTAGGTTTGATTTGTATCTAACAAGTTTACTTGATTCCAAATTCACTCGTTTTCGGTTTACAGAACGTACCCGATACGGCTATATGTATATTTTTTCTTACTTTTTTAAGTATGTGCAGTTTTTTCATTTGAAAATCTGTTTTTTTCTTTTAATTTTTCAGTTTTTCTAAAAAAATAACTTAAGTTACAGATGAGAAAAATGGTTTAAATGTAAGGCAGTGCTGCCAGTAAATTTTTTGAAAAGAACTTACGCATACTAAAGAAATCCGATTTTTCCCTATACGTCAAAAAGATTTCCCCTACGAAAATCCCTAAGCATTTTAGTCATTAAAATGGGTTTTGGTTTTAAATTCATTATTAGTTAAAATGCATTTTTAAAATTCTTATTCATAACATACATACATAAGTATAGACGGCTTTGGGTCAAAGCAGCTAAAAGATATTTCTTAGAAGATTTGGAGCGCTGAATTCAAATATGCACTCCATTTTTTTGCGATTGATTCTAGTTTTCGAGGTATAGCATAAAATAATTTTTTTTTATAATTTTTAAAAGTTAATGCGCCTTTTATTCAATAAAAAGTGAATATATAGAAATTAAGAGTAGTCTAGCTGAGTCGTTTGTATTGTTTAGGATCTATTTCATGCTTTGGTGTTACTCGTCATGCCCTCTTCCCAAAATCATTGACATCATCTTTCGATCTTCGAAAAATTTTGGTTTAGTCGCTATTCTTGCTCATCGCTCGTATCACCTACACTAGTCAACAATTGAAAGTACTACCTTGATCAAAAAGTTTTTTTTTTTTAAGTTGGTACATCTGTTGTTGATATTCCCGCTAAATCTTAGTATCATCGCTTGACATGTGCAAAAGCTACCTAGCCAAGAGTACATCTATCTCTATGTGTGTTGGCGATTTTTTTAATGCTTTTTAATCAAGGTATAAATTCGTAACTAATACGATCGTGTTGCTAGGAATAAAAACGGTCTTGAGATATTTTTATAATTCATATTAAAATATAAAATAAAAACGTATATGAAAAATATAAAATTAATTTTTAGGTACTTTTTTTACAAATTAAAGTATAATTCGCATGCGACAATTGACGGTATAAAAATCAAACATATTAAATGAAATTAATTCCTGCATTAAATTATAAATATTTGTAACTTGTCTAATGTTCCTGTATCCTTGTTCAGAAACTTATGTTGTTATCACTGATATTTAAAGAGAATTTAGTGCCTAGAAAATATTATGAATGGAGTTTAAGTCTGATAATTGGGACAAACATTTCCGATGCAAAAGGGATTAAAGGGATGTAAAAGGGATTAAAAAAACGTGTTTGCCTATTAATATATAGATAAGCCAAGTTTGTAAAAAAAAAATCTCACAAATAAAAATTTGTTGTCTTTCAAAATTCTTCCTAGAACAAAAATCATTAAAATAAAAATATCAAAAAATTATTTAAATTATAAAGTGTGGGCTATCTATCGGTTTAAATTTAAACCAGCGGTTATTTCGAATCTGGCAATACTTATGTCATTCTTTTCTGTCACAAAATTCAGTATATTATCTCCACTTAACGAAATGAACCGATTTATGCTTGATCAACGTTGGGATTTATTGGATGAAACTCATTTTTATCTAGGTGGGTACGTAAGTAAACTTGCCGTATTTTGGGCTCAGAAAACTCAACCGTGGTGTTGTGTGGCTTGTTGAGCGGAGGCATCATTGGCCAATATTTCTTTCAAAATGAGGACGGCGCAACCATTACGGTCAATCCAGACACCTATCGCACCATGATGATGATCGATGATCGATTTTATTGTGCCCGCTCTTCATCGTATTGACGTGAAAGATGTTTGGTTTCAAGAGGGTGGTGCAACTTGCCACACATATCATGCCACAATACTTTGATGGTCATTTAATTAGCCGAAATGGTGATGTCAGTTGGCCGCCAAAAAGCTGCAATTTGACACCGTTGGATTATACACTCGAAAAAGTTCTCGAAAATTGGTCCGATTGAGCTGGGTACTGTGAGGCCAGCCGCGGCAACAATATGTATGAAGTAATATTTCATTTCTAACCGTTTTTGTTATATTGCATTTTTAAATTTTCAAATAATCTTGTTACAACAAAAATTATAAACGGATGATTTATTTGTTGCTTCGATCTCAAATTGTTGTTTGTTGTTGTGGTATAAAAATTGATAATGACATCTACTTTTAAAGCATTTATATTATGTTTTTACTTTGATGCATCAAATGAAATACATTGATGTTTCATCGATGTTGATCAATAAAAGAAAACATCGAATTGTTTCGATGTATCAATATATAGGGTCCGCCAAATAATTATTATTATTATTTTTTTTTGAAAATGCTATAAAACAAAAACTACTGAATATTTTCTCAAATTTCTTTTTTTAATTGAAAGTAAAATCCTTCCGGTTAATAATGGAAAATAATTTCATTCAAATGGCTGCCTCGGCTGGCCATGCAGTAGCCTACACGATCGGTCCAATTTTTAAGCACATTATCGATTGTGTGCAGCTGTATTTCACCAATGGCTTCACGAATATTGTCCTTTAAAGCGTCAATTGCCTCTGGATTGTTGGCGTAACACTTATCTTTGACGGCACCCTACAAATAATAGTCCAACGGTGTCAAATCGCAGCTCCGAGGAGGCCAAACGGCATCAGCTCTGCGGATGATAATGCAATCTTCAAAAACAGGGCGCAAAACATGGAGTGTAGCTTCGGCTGTGTAGCACGTAGCGCCGTCCTGTTGAAACCAAATGTTGCTAATATCCTCCTCTTCAATTTTTGTGAACAAAAATTCGTTCAACATGGCCCGATAACTATCGCCATTGACTGTAACAGTCACTCCTTGCTCATTTTCGAAGAAAAATGACCCAATTATGCCTCTGGATCAAAATCGCACCAAACAGTGACTCGACTTGGGTGTATCGGCTTTTCAATGTATGCGTGCGGGTTTTCTGTGCCCCAAATGCGACAATTTTGCTTGTTTACATACCCGCCAAGATCAAAATGAGCTTCATCTGAAAAGATGATTTTTTTTTCTTTTTTTCACTCTGCAACATTACCATGATTTTCAAAGTAATGTCGCAATATTTCCCAGCGTTGGCCAAGCGTATACACAACCATATTCGTTCAGCGGAAGGATAAAACTAATTATCCGTCAAATCAGACATGAGCTAAGTGTTACCATTCACGAAATAAGCACTAGTTGAAAAAAAAACGTTAGATGGCGGACCCGGTATTATATCGAGTGTTTTTAAAGCATGGATTAATATCGTCCACCACTAATACACTCACCCTCCATTATGCTTTACAATATACTGAACGAAATTAAGTCTCAACATAGAAACTCAACGCAAAATTCAATTAATATGTATGTATGTATATGTACATATGTAGTTCTTTTAAACTGAATTTTGTAAAATGATGCGTACTTGTCGGTGTCATCAACTTTAAAAGCACAACTACTCTGTTTTCTTTTGGTAATATACCTACATATGTATTTATATTTATGCATAATATATTAATAATCAGTTTATTTGCATAGATGTATTTCATAAATAATGCAAAATTAGAAAAAAAACTAGTTTTTGCGAAAAACAAAAATCTGTCCGATTTGCCCTACGTTTTTATTTTAATAGCAAGAAAACCTACATGTAGGCATTTTCCCCTTCTTCTGGCAACACTGATGTGAGGTAAAAAAATGAGAACAACAATAATAGCAATATAGATGATAATCATTCATTTATTACTTTATTTACTCGAATTATATAAATATGAGAGAGAATGGGAAAATGAGAAAATTAGCATAAGAACAAATTGCAAAATGAAACCCTCACAATGTATGCTGTTTATTACACTTACAAAAATTTAAATAAAAATAGAATAGAATTAAACAAAATACCTACCTATCTTTTAAAACGCTAACAAAGTAAAAACGAAAAATTATTAAAATTTATATATTTAACTTCGAAAATAGTTTTTTATTTAGTTAATCTCTTATCTCATAAGCGGAAAATAAAATCGTTAATAATAAAAATCACATTTTCCGTTAGGAAATCTATTGTTATGTGTCTGGATTTTCTTTTGAAATTTCTTTCGTTTTTATTTTGTTTGGCTTTTAATTGTTGGAAAAAAAACACAAAAGAAAACACAAATTTGCATATTTTTTCCAATTAGATGGTAAAAAATACATTTTCCCATTACAAGTTTACTGATCATTTTCTCAGGACATATGTATTAAAAAATTAAAATAAAATTTATGTTTTACCCCACACAGCAGAGAAATTTTTTAAATCATTTTGAGGTCATAGAGAAATTCTACTCATACAGCTACACAGTCGCTGTTACACGATTAGGCGTTACATTCAAAGTATAAAATCGTATAACCAAAATTGGTCTATATAAGTACTTAAGCCTTTAATAAAACAGATAAAATCAATCAAATCATACCCATAAACCAAAAAAATTCATGCTTAGGTTGAGTCCAATAAATCACGGTCCCATTGTGATACCTTTAAAAGAGTAGTTGGTCAAAATTGGGGAAAAAGTCAAAACAGAAACATGTTGAAAAAAAGAACAAGTAAATCACCAAATCACGGCAAGGCGGTCTACGTAAAACAGCGGCTGGCCCTAATAATCTAGTGCCTAACACTTAAACAGAAAGTGGAAAAAGGTTTCATCATTCTACACATCATACTCAGCTACAACAAAATGTGTGAAAATAATTGAATATGCAATTTCGAAAAGGGAAAATCTAGCATATCGTATTTTGACAAGTGCGTTTTTTCGTATTAATGAGTCCCAATTGCTTCCCTGCACCTACTACGCTTGAAAAACTAACCTTCCTAGCATTAGTTATACTTTAGACGTCATGGCAGATAGGACACAACTCTAAGAGATGTGCCCTTTTCGAAATTATTGTTTAAACAAAAAGTACAAAAAAAAATGTAATGCAGCACCGCATTTTTTTTTTTAACGAACAAAGCCGTTAGTTTTCTTCTTTTTGTAAAACTCAAGCAAATATATACCGGCAGAATTTACAGAATTTTATGACGAACTACAAATGAAAAAAAACTTCCTGAAAAAGATTTTTGATGAAAACATATTATTTATTTTTAGTAGAAGTATTGCCTTTAATTCTTTTATATCTAAAATGAAATTTTCTGGAAATTAATATGGTTTTTTTTCATTACGTTTTGTATACACGGTATTATAAATTTCAAAAAGGGCACATCTTATTAATTTTAAATATATAAACAAACATAAATAATAAAGTCAACATCCACATATTTCTGTAATTTTCGGTTACAAACTAGTCCCAAAATATAATCCGTATAAAATTTTTTAACTATTATAGTTCCTTAAAAAATAATTTTTTTTTTTCATTTCCTAAAAACTTTAAATATTCGAACATGTGCCCATTTCGAAATTGCACATTCAATTACAGAGTAGGTCTAATACATCGCTTAAAGGGGTGATACATTGGCAAACATGTTTAAACATTGTGTATGTATGCGTGAACAGTAAAAAAAAATAGCCACACGCATACGTTGTGTGTAAGTTATCCATGTATGCGATTGGCTTATTTTATTTTTCAGGCATACATACACAATGCTTGCACAAACATGTTTACCAATGTTTCATCCCTTTTAAACATAAAACTAAAAATGTATAATTTAACCTTTTCAAATCCAGTGTGTAACAAAATGGCACTAATTTTGAAATTTTTATTTAAACAAATATTTGTATATTCTCATTGTAGGTATAAACTATTCTATTTACCAATTTGTTTTATTTGAAAGTCATATAAAATAAAAAGATCCTAAAAAGTGCGTAAATCAACCCACAAGCCTGTTACAATGCAACAGAAAAAAATCGCTCTATTGTTAACACTGCTATTAAAAGAAAAACTCTTGGCAAAAACAAAACAGGAAATACCGATTGACACTGTGTAAAAGAGAGTGAGAGAGCGCTAACAAAAGAGTAATACACATATTATACACAAATAATATACAATATAATACATAATTAAGTTAATATAGGAATAATGACAAAAAATTAATTAACGAGTATATTATACACATACCTACATGCATACGTACATACATATACACCTAACAATAGGTACACATAAACTTACCTTTATATAAAATATGAATTATTTTATTAGCAACAATTATTATTCTGTTGATGTGTTGTTGTTGTTTATTTTTGCCTTATTTTGTTTTGATTTTTCCTATTCGTTTTCGTTTTTTTTCTCTTAAGGTAAAATTAAACTGTTTGGGTTAAAGAAACAACAAATTTTCGCTGGCGTTGACAATAAAATCCGTCTATGGAAAATAATCAAAATCAAGAAAAGAAGAAATATTTTAAAATATATGTACATATCTTTTTATTATTATTCTTTTACATAATATTAAGAAATATTTAATTTATGCATAAATAATAATTGCTGCTGTTTTATAAGGTAAATAGAAAAATATAAATATTTCCATTTAATACGCAGTGGGTTCAAAAACGATTGCAGGAAACCACAGTGCAGACATAAATAAAAAATAAGAGTCATAAAAATGTCTAGGGATGCCATTCTAGAAACAAAAAAAAGCTAAAGGATTTAAGTAAATGGATAACTTTAAAATGAAATGATTGTAAGTCCAATAGTTATACATACAATCGTTTCATATTTATAAAAATGGAATTATAATTATAAATATTCTTTGACAAATTTAACAAAAACAAAAAAAAAATAATAATAAATAATAATAAAAATTGTATTTTGTGAATTAAAATGGGTGGGGGATCTTATTGTTTTCTTGAGACACAGAAAATTATTCGAATTCTTTACCAATTTAGTACAAAACTGACTTTGGATTAAAAAAATGCTTAATATAAAGAAGACTTATTGAAAGAAGCCACCGCTGAAGACAATTCACTCGGATAAGACAATCGTTCGAAAAAGTAAGCCGGACCAAAGCTATCGAGCAGAATTTAACTTAAATGCATCAAGTAGAATTGTACGCAGATGACTCAATGACAAAGGCTTTATAGTCATGTCAGTAGAAAAAACCACCACTACTATCAAAACAATGAAAAACACAATGAGTTTTTACCTTTTGCAAAATCAAAACAAAAATTTTATCTGTTTGATCCTGGCGGAATAATAAAATGGTGACACTAAACATAGTGAGTAACCTAAAAATTTGGGGATCGTTTTCTTGGTACGGAGTTGAATCTTTAGAAGGTGTAAATGACAATATTGATATGTTTTCTTAATTTAACATGTTAAGAAATACAATTGAGACATATTGCTTTGAGTTTGTACCAATCAGCAGAAAGATTGGTAATTGGACGTTCAATTTTTGGCCTTCAATTTTTACACTTATACTTTTTTACTAACACACTCAAATTTTCAAAAATAGATACGAATTTGATTATCAATTTTGATTTCAAGTTTTTTTCAAGGAAACAGCTGATCATAATTCGCATGAAAACTTTATAGTTGTTTTCTGGGAGTTATGTGCCACCTACGTCACATCTATTAATTTTAGTTAATTTTGACAAGAAATATAGATACATATGTAGGTGAAACAATTTCAAGAAATACGTGAACATATAACCATAGGGTAATGTACTGACCTTAATCTCACACAAAATTTTTCCAATGATGTCAAGGTAAAAATTGGGCAAAAACTCTATATCTTTGGAGAGATACCAAAAGCTTATAAAAAGTGTAAAGCAGTTTTAACAACTAAAGCTTATGTATTTGGAATCATTAGGAAAAGCCTAGATTAAGAGATTTTTAAAATTTAAAAAAATACAGTCTATATGCTCTGCGAAAAGCGTTCTCGTACGAAAAAATTGGGTAAATGATAGAAATTTGAGAGAATAATATTTTCTTCTTTTTCATGCCTGAAACAACCCTTACTTTTTCTTCGGCAAATTGGGCAAATTTTTAAATAATCAGCTGTTTGAAAAATAAACTATAGTCAAAGAAGTAAAATATGATTTCATTATACATAAGAATATAAAATAAAGTAGTTTTGATTTATTTATAAAAGAAAACATATTGGTTGGGATAAAAAATGTAAGTAAACATACAAATTTTACATTTCTTAAAAAGACCTACAGTTTTCATAAAATGGCAGATTTTAATATAAAATTTGGTTTTTGGCGTTCCCACACTTTGCAAATTTTTCTCTTTCAGTGAGAGAAAATATCGTTTACCGGACTTTACGCAAAAAGTACGGAAATAATCCTTATATCAAAATAAAGGTGTGATTACACTTCACGTTTTGTTACACTAGAGCCGATAGAACAATTCAAACAGTGGCTTATTGAGGGTGAAATGGATCTGTCGGCCAATAAAGTTATATTCCCAGTTGTATTATTAAAAAAAACTGTCAAAGATTTTCGCTGCCAAGCCTAAGTTGTATGATTGTTAATTTTTTTTTCTTTTTTTGAGTTATTCACTACTGACGATTATTTAAATTCTATTTCGTCTATTTGTCCGTTTATTTGTGAAAACTTTGTAACCAAAGTAAATATTAGGCCAGATTTAGTAAATTACTTTTTTATAGTCCAATAACAAAAAGGGTTTAACAAAAATGGGTCCTTAATTAAAACAAATTTTTAATAAAAAAAAAAAAACAATAAAAATTAATTATTTCTTGAAAAGGCAAACGGATTAATGAAATAGACGAAATTTAGTATAAATTGGTTGCTCATAACTTTTTACAACAGTAGTGAAACCGGTGCATATATTCTATATTGTATGTAAATTTTTCACAAAAAATTATGAAAATTTAAAAGCGAAAATAGATTCTTTTAATATTAGTCTAACAATAAAATAAACTGCTTTTAAAGTTGCAAGTGTTATAAATTCTCTCTTCTCAGACGTTGAGAACTATCATTTTCTCCATTATACTATTGATAGCATTGATTGCTATGCAACTACTGCGACTTATGTCTAAACCACAACCATCACAAACTCTTTAATTTTCGGGTTGGATAAATAAATTTGACTTTGCTATCCTATGTATAATGCTTTAACACAAAAGTGAATTTAATTTTCTTTTGAATTCTTGTGTTGTGTAGGCTATCGTATAAAAGCCTAATGTGGCTGTAAAGGTTGAAAGCTGGAATGGGTTATAAAAGCTCTGAGCCAAAGTAGGCTGTTTCGGTAGGTCGGTTATGCACCAATTGCACTTTATTGGACATTAATCCATCAATCTGGATCCAAAGGCCAGTGTCAATGAAGATCGCAATATGTCAATTCGTCTTCGTTATTTACAATTTCTCTTTTGCCGGAAGGACTGAAGGAAGCTGAGGTACCACAACGTCGTTTGTTTGATAAAAAATTATTTTCAGCGACGAAGCTCAATTTTGGCTCAATGGATAAGCCAATTGCCGTACAAAATGTAAAAATCGGTACATTTTGGTACTGTCTTAGGTGTTTTGCATAAAAAAGTACATTTGAAGAAAATGAGTATAAATATTGCTGAAAACAGTACGTCTGGCACCCCTAATTGAACTATCGCATTCAGTGTTGAAAATGCTGAAAATGTTAAGATGGCCTTTGTTTGTGAAAACATAAATTTTTGAATTTTGAACAAAATTAATAAAACCTCTGCGTTAAAAAGTACTAATTTCGCAATTTATTAATTGGACTGTGGTATAATAAATTGAACTCAATTAAGGCTTATGTACGAAAGTTATTTTTTTATTGACTTTTTCATGATTTTTTATGCCATGTTCACACGACAATGTTTTTTTTTCGTAATTCGCTCTCGTATTCATAGTTTAATACCTAGTTTTAAGAGAGAATCACCCAAATTGTAAGTACATACATAATTCAGTTTCAATTATCCTGTGGACTACTAAAAAATCAAAATGATCTTTAATTTTTATCAGGTGTTTGTCAAAGCTAAATTTTTTTATTTAATTTCATAACCAAATAACAAGAGAGAGAAAAAGTACTATCGAAACGACCTACAAAAGTGCCATGTGAACGGAGCAATTCGTATAAGTAATTAAACTAGCAAATAATAAATAATAAAAAAAAGTCGTCTGTGGCATTTATTAAAGAACTATGCAATATTTCAAACACTTCAGACATTACGCCTTATGGCAACCAACCACCTGGCAACTCTTAACAATGACCAAAACAAAAAAAATGTATACATTGTTGCCTCGGCTGTTATTGTTGTTTTGGTTTTTTTTGTATTTTATTCTTGCCTCTCACCGTCTGTCTGTACTTATTGGTACATATTGTCATACTGTAGCTGGCTGTTTTGTTTCTTACCATAGTTAGACAATGTTGTCAATGTTGTCGATAAAACAATAAAATAGACAACCAAACATACTGAATGGAGAAAAAAATCGTCAACATAACACCAAAATAGTCGTGGAACAAATAAAACAGAAATAAAATAAGAATATAACGTACTTATTAGAAAAAGGAAAAATAGAAAAAGAATCTAAAGTCGACTGGGCAGCCAGATAGTCAGCCGACCATTTGATGGACAGAAAGCAAGACTAACTAAACAGCCAGCCAGTTAGTCAACTATAACTTTTTTCTTTAAACAGTAAAATATGCGGCTAAAAAAGGCAACTAAACTCTGTTTTTAGTTGCAACAACAACAATACGAGTAATAACGAAATCAACGACAACGGTAATAATAATAACAAAAACAACAACAACAGCTAACACAACTAATAATACGAGTACAAATGAAAAAGACAACAGCAGCAACCATTAAGAAAAAACAAAAAAAACGTCAAACACCATTTTTTTATTAATTTTAAATGGGTTTTCATCTTTTTTTAAAGTTTATTTTATAATTTTAAACTATTTTTTATATATTATTATTATACTTTATTCTGAACTTTACCAACTTTTGTTAAAGGTTTTATGCTTCTCCTTATTTTCTTTCTTATTATAAATACCACTTTAGTAAAGGTTTTCTTTGCAACAACAAAAACGAAATGAAAAACAAAATTTTCTTTTTAAGACTTTTTTCTTTTTTTATATACACTTTTAAAAAGACTTTTTCAATTTAATAATTTTTTCTTCTGTGCTGTAAATTATTCTCTTTTTTGTAAATTAAAAAAAAACACTGTTTTAGCACTTGACAATTATTAAAAAAAAATATATATATATATATATATAACAAGTAACTACACTCGCACGCGTTCGATTCGCTGTCTTTCCTAACGATATATTTCCAAAACGTCCACTCACGACCAAAGCTCCCGTTAAACTAAAGATACATGACAACAAATTTGGCCTGTAATTGTTTTTGTTTTTGCCTCTCACTACAAATTTTTTAAGAGCAATTTAGTATGAAGAGTTGTAAAAAATAGGAATAATATCGTAATATGTGACATAGAATATAGTGGTAAAAAGAACAAATAATAAGTAAACAATTATAGGCAAATAACACATAAAAAACCTAAACATTATAAAAAAAGAAATAAAGAGTTTATAAGAATTAGTTTTTGTATAAAAAAGAAGAAAAAAAATATTAAAAAACTGAAATTTGGTTTTTAACAACCGTTATTTATTAAGCACATGGTTGTATTTAAAATGAACATTTCAAATTAGGGTGACCAAGTAATGATCCTAAGTTAAATTATTGTATATTCATTGATTAATACATTATATTAATATTATAATAGATTAATGCATAAAGATAAATCGCTGGCTGCTAAAGCCATCAGCTAATTATGAGTTCCGCATAATAATAAAAATATTACCACATACATATATTTTAATTTTTAGTTTATTGATAAAGTTAAAAAATGAACTGATGTTGTTTATGAACGGGTGTGCTAGTAAGTAAGTCATTATTTGATAGGTATTTCTCCTGGTAATTTTTTAAATATGGGCAGGCACATATAATATGCCTTAACTGAAATGGTGGAACCACAAAATACTCAAATGTTATTGAGGTTTCTGTTTAGAATATGTGCGGAGTTGAGATCGTGTGGCTCATTTCACAATAGCTCCTGCCATAGGCTAAAAATAAAAAATAAAAATAAATAAATAAAATTTTTTCATTGAATATATATTTTTTTTATTAATTAATTTAGTAGTATTTAAAATACTTTACATATTCCTTACAATAATAATTTATGTACAAAAGTTTTGATTAAAAGCTCTGTGTTATATCATTATTCTTTATAAAATATACAATTTTTCTTTTAAAAACATTAGTATTTGTTTCCGATTTGATATATATTGGAATACTATTTTCAGATAGAACAAGCTTTATAAAGGTATATTAGTTTTTGTTTAATTTCCACCGTTCCAATCAGAAATATCTTTCAGAGAGAGAGCAAATTATTAGTTGCTCCTTGCAGTGTGGAAAGGTCAAAACAGTGTGAAAAGGTAACACAAACAAGTTTATAACCTTGTTCTGTACCAATTCGAACCAAAATTATTTCTGAAATTATTTGTTTACTTTATTTTAAATTATTTATTATTATTATTATTATTATTATTATTATTATTATTATTATTATTATTATTATTATTATTATTATTATTATTATTATTATTATTATTATTATTATTATTATTATTATTATTATTATTATTATTATTATTATTATTATTATTATTATTATTATTATTATTATTATTATTATTATTATTATTATTATTATTATTATTATTATTATTATTATTATTATTATTATTATTATTATTATTATTATTATTATTATTATTATTATTATTATTATTATTATTATTATTATTATTATTATTATTATTATTATTATTATTATTATTATTATTATTATTATTATTATTATTATTATTATTATTATTATTATTATTATTATTATTATTATTATTATTATTATTATATTATTATTATTATTATTATTATTATTATTATTATTATTATTATTATTATTATTATTATTATTATTATTATTATTATTATTATTATTATTATTATTATTATTATTATTATTATTATTATTATTATTATTATTATTATTATTATTATTATTATTATTATTATTATTTATTATTATTATTATTATTATTATTATTATTATTATTATTATTATTATTATTATTATTATTATTATTATTATTATTATTATTATTATTATTATTATTATTATTATTATTATTATTATTATTATTATTATTATTATTATTATTATTATTATTATTATTATTATTATTATTATTATTATTATTATTATTATTATTATTATTATTATTATTATTATTATTATTATTATTATTATTATTATTATTATTATTATTATTATTATTATTATTATTATTATTTATTATTATTATTATTATTATTATTATTATTATTATTATTATTATTATTATTATTATTATTATTATTATTATTATTATTATTATTATTATTATTATTATTATTATTATTATTATTATTATTATTATTATTATTATTATTATTATTATTATTATTATTATTATTATTATTATTATTATTATTATTATTATTATTATTATTATTATTATTATTATTATTATTATTATTATTATTATTATTATTATTATTATTATTATTATTATTATTATTATTATTATTATTATTATTATTATTATTATTATTATTATTATTATTATTATTATTATTATTATTATTATTATTATTATTATTATTATTATTATTATTATTATTATTATTATTATTATTATTATTATTATTATTATTATTATTATTATTATTATTATTATTATTATTATTATTATTATTATTATTATTATTATTATTATTATTATTATTATTATTATTATTATTATTATTATTATTATTATTATTATTATTATTATTATTATTATTATTATTATTATTATTATTATTATTATTATTATTATTATTATTATTATTATTATTATTATTATTATTATTATTATTATTATTATTATTATTATTATTATTATTATTATTATTATTATTATTATTATTATTATTATTATTATTATTATTATTATTATTATTATTATTATTATTATTATTATTATTATTATTATTATTATTATTATTATTATTATTATTATTATTATTATTATTATTATTATTATTATTATTATTATTATTATTATTATTATTATTATTATTATTATTATTATTATTATTATTATTATTATTATTATTATTATTATTATTATTATTATTATTATTATTATTATTATTATTATTATTATTATTATTATTATTATTATTATTATTATTATTATTATTATTATTATTATTATTATTATTATTATTATTATTATTATTATTATTATTATTATTATTATTATTATTATTATTATTATTATTATTATTATTATTATTATTATTATTATTATTATTATTATTATTATTATTATTATTATTATTATTATTATTATTATTATTATTATTATTATTATTATTATTATTATTATTATTATTATTATTATTATTATTATTATTATTATTATTATTATTATTATTATTATTATTATTATTATTATTATTATTATTATTATTATTATTATTATTATTATTATTATTATTATTATTATTATTATTATTATTATTATTATTATTATTATTATTATTATTATTATTATTATTATTATTATTATTATTATTATTATTATTATTATTATTATTATTATTATTATTATTATTATTATTATTATTATTATTATTATTATTATTATTATTATTATTATTATTATTATTATTATTATTATTATTATTATTATTATTATTATTATTATTATTATTATTATTATTATTATTATTATTATTATTATTATTATTATTATTATTATTATTATTATTATTATTATTATTATTATTATTATTATTATTATTATTATTATTATTATTATTATTATTATTATTATTATTATTATTATTATTATTATTATTATTATTATTATTATTATTATTATTATTATTATTATTATTATTATTATTATTATTATTATTATTATTATTATTATTATTATTATTATTATTATTATTATTATTATTATTATTATTATTATTATTATTATTATTATTATTATTATTATTATTATTATTATTATTATTATTATTATTATTATTATTATTATTATTATTATTATTATTATTATTATTATTATTATTATTATTATTATTATTATTATTATTATTATTATTATTATTATTATTATTATTATTATTATTATTATTATTATTATTATTATTATTATTATTATTATTATTATTATTATTATTATTATTATTATTATTATTATTATTATTATTATTATTATTATTATTATTATTATTATTATTATTATTATTATTATTATTATTATTATTATTATTATTATTATTATTATTATTATTATTATTATTATTATTATTATTATTATTATTATTATTATTATTATTATTATTATTATTATTATTATTATTATTATTATTATTATTATTATTATTATTATTATTATTATTATTATTATTATTATTATTATTATTATTATTATTATTATTATTATTATTATTATTATTATTATTATTATTATTATTATTATTATTATTATTATTATTATTATTATTATTATTATTATTATTATTATTATTATTATTATTATTATTATTATTATTATTATTATTATTATTATTATTATTATTATTATTATTATTATTATTATTATTATTATTATTATTATTATTATTATTATTATTATTATTATTATTATTATTATTATTATTATTATTATTATTATTATTATTATTATTATTATTATTATTATTATTATTATTATTATTATTATTATTATTATTATTATTATTATTATTATTATTATTATTATTATTATTATTATTATTATTATTATTATTATTATTATTATTATTATTATTATTATTATTATTATTATTATTATTATTATTATTATTATTATTATTATTATTATTATTATTATTATTATTATTATTATTATTATTATTATTATTATTATTATTATTATTATTATTATTATTATTATTATTATTATTATTATTATTATTATTATTATTATTATTATTATTATTATTATTATTATTATTATTATTATTATTATTATTATTATTATTATTATTATTATTATTATTATTATTATTATTATTATTATTATTATTATTATTATTATTATTATTATTATTATTATTATTATTATTATTATTATTATTATTATTATTATTATTATTATTATTATTATTATTATTATTATTATTATTATTATTATTATTATTATTATTATTATTATTATTATTATTATTATTATTATTATTATTATTATTATTATTATTATTATTATTATTATTATTATTATTATTATTATTATTATTATTATTATTATTATTATTATTATTATTATTATTATTATTATTATTATTATTATTATTATTATTATTATTATTATTATTATTATTATTATTATTATTATTATTATTATTATTATTATTATTATTATTATTATTATTATTATTATTATTATTATTATTATTATTATTATTATTATTATTATTATTATTATTATTATTATTATTATTATTATTATTATTATTATTATTATTATTATTATTATTATTCAATGCTTTGAGATTGAATACTAATAATTTCAGCTGTCACCTAATGCCACTCTTCGTGTTATTTCCTATAGATCAAAGCGATCTCTTTGGTTTTGAGAAAAACTTCTAAACAACACTATGCAACAAAATAGAAAGTTAAAAATACGTGGAAAGTGATATAATGTTTCTGATAGGCAACACCTCCAAAATTTTGAGTTAGGGTAAAAAACAGATGTTTTGACTCATCATACACTTACAAGCTAATAACTTAATTGAATATTAAGAGATTTTAGGTTTCTCATCAAATGTAAAAAGAAGACGACCCTTGGAGTGATATACACTCAAGCAAACACACTTTTTATCTAATATTTATCACATTTCTCAAGTTTATAGATATTTTTACTCCCTATCCTTTATATACATAGGAACCAAACCACTTTTGAATTTATTAAAGAGGTATAATAGGTTTAGTTATGAATAAATGCAATTTAGTTTTTCGAAATCTATTGGCAATTGGGTGGTCATTTTTTAATAAGCAACTCATGAAAATATCGTGTGATTATTAGTAGATCCTTCAGAATTTTGTATACATATCCCGGCAACGAATATAAAGCAAGCAAATTTAATTCTATTGTCATATGTTTTTGATTTTCTAAATTAATAGATTATCTTTTAACATTTTACGGCATTTTCAAATTTATTTTTGATAAGAATTTCATACTGTATTTGCAACTGTTGTTAGATATAGTATATAAGAAATGTTTAATGCCATTTTATTTGGGAATAGTGGTGATGGTGATATCCGTTCAAAGTTTTTTTCCTTGCTTATAAAGGCTATTTATTATTTCTTTTCGTAGGTCAAACTTTTCCGTTATAGGATCTTTAACAATTGGAGCTGGTCATCCATGTTTCACAGCCTGATCTACAAGGATGTTTCCTTTTATTGCTAGCATTTGTTAACAAATCACGAATTTTGTTCACTGACTGCCACTTTATATTACTTGGGTTGTTAACTACACTTAGGATCGAAAGGCTGTCAGAAAAAATAGTTGATTTCTTTTTTGAACTATATGAGGCATATATGACTTGAATTATACCAGCGGCTTCTGCTGTCAACAGTGAACATACACTTGGGGTCAAAAGTTCCTCACTCAATTCATAGTGTTAGTGCAAAACTATCCATTAAATTAATAAAAAACACCTATCTGCGTTTCGATTACATCTCTGCATTCAGTTACGTTTCAATCAAAAATTGGTATTAAAAAAAAGGAATCCAAAGAAAAAGAAGAAGACAATGTTCTCTAAAGCCATAGGAACATATGAAATAGAAGCAGCAAAATAAGCAAATGGTAATAAAACTCAAAATGTAGTGCATATGTGGTGAACTCCTTTGCGTTCAATAAGAAAACAGTCATTTTTTGTTTTCCTTTTTTATGCAAATGAACAAGCGTAAATTTATGTTTATAAAATTTGTTAAATTTTGTATATTTTCTTTTTGTATTTAATAAAAATAAATAATATAATAAAATACACACAGTGAACAAAAGAAATTTAAGTACACCTTATAATTTCATGCTTTGGACAAAAACCCTTCATAAAAAATATGGTTGCATTAGCTGGATATAAACAACAAAATATACAAAAAAACTGTCCTATAAAATTTTGGTTTTGTCGTTTAGTATATTTTTGCGGCTATGACTCAATATTGTAAACCGAGTTGTAGGAAATGTGGAAACACCCGGGTATGTTTGTCCAATTCGTTCTGCCGAAAACATTGCGGGTGTTCCCGATAGTGTCGCAGAAGAGCCTCGACTCGTCGTCGTGACCAACAATTGAACACCTCACGAACATCACTGATGCGAATTTTGAATAAAGATTTGAAATTGCACGCTTACAAGATTCAATTAACTCAAGGCCTAATGACCATACTCATCAAACACATTCTTTTTGAAACAAAAAATTAAAGCGTTTATATTTTGTTTCTATATATATATTAAAAATTATTAAACCAGACTATTCATTAAAATATAGCGTAATGTGAATAATTCATATCAAAAAAGTTTACGTACACTTAATAAAAATTATTTGCTAGAAAACAAAAAAATGAAAAATTCGTTAACTTAACATTTTGTAAGTCCTCCACACGCAACAACTACCACTTGCAAACGTCGATGCATGCTTCTGGCTAATCTTTTAATATAATTTTCAGTTATTTTTAGACATTCTGTTGACAACGCATTTTTACGGAATTTTTCGTCGTGATTTTGTTTTTTCGAGTACTTTTCTCTAACTAATCCCAGATGTGTTCTATTGGGTTAAGACCTGGGTACTGTGAGGGTGTATAGTTTTCATAATTATATTAAAGATATTCCTTGTATATATATAAAATATATATATATATATATATATATATATATATATATATATATATATATTTTTTATTTTTTTCCAATCAAATATTGACACAAAATATACGTCATATTTGATCAAGGAATATCTTTCTTTATATATATATATATATATATATATATATATATATATATATATATATATATATGTATATATATATATATATATATATATATATATATATATATGTATATATATATATATATATTTTTTTTTTTTTCCAATCAAATATTGACACAAAATATACGTCATATTTGGTCAAGGAATATCTTTAATATAATTATAAAAACTATACACCCTCACAGTATCCATTGTATGTTCTATAAAAACTAATTTTCATGCATTTCCTGCCGCCATTCACCCCCACACCACAATGCTACCAACCCTGTGTTTAGCAGTTGAAAT
This sequence comes from Wohlfahrtia magnifica, assembly GCA_023159175.1. Classification (NCBI taxonomy): domain Eukaryota; kingdom Metazoa; phylum Arthropoda; class Insecta; order Diptera; family Sarcophagidae; genus Wohlfahrtia; species Wohlfahrtia magnifica. The sequence continues at coordinate 4,010,202 of JAKWBJ010000176.1, forward strand.
AAGATTTTTATAATGCAATGCCTCATTAGTCTTCTCCATACTTAGTAAGTAAAATATAGTTCAAAATTATTCTATTTTGACTCGCTGTTAATAAAACATCGTCCCGAAAATAATCTGGGTTGTCCGAAAAACTCCTTTGCAATAGCCAAGCCCGTCTTTTATTAAGTGCAGATATTAAAGGCTTACTACGAGGAGTTCAAGCATTGTAAACAGCTCCCAGGAATACATTTCCCATAGTTTATGGGTGCACATTGGTACATGAGATTTGTAACAACTTATTACGTATTTAGGAGCAAATTTCTTGGGTTCAGCTTTAGCAGGATTTGCTATATAACGTTCCTTTCACAATGAAAGTTTTTTCTGGCGACCTGATCGTTGTTTTCTCTGCAAACTTCCATTATTTAAACAAGGTTTTATAATTGTTGCGCTCTAGAATGAGGTTTTTATGTGATATTTTGCATTTCACGTAATGACTTATTCTCCAGTTTCAGTTCTCGACCCATTTCGTCAGAATTGTAGTAACCTCAACACACAACTAACTCAATAATCAATAATAAAAGTCTTTAAAACCCACAAGTATTCCATTTTCTTATAAACAGGTCTAAGAAAATTATTACTCTTACAAAAATAATAACTTCAATATGTCAAGAACTAACTGTGTACGTAAACTTTTTTGGCGTCATATTTAGCCCTTTTTGACTTATTTACCAGTAGCTCTCTTTATGTAAAAGTAATAGTAAATGTAGTAGAATTACGAAAATAAAGTACTCTTAAAAGTGAGTAAGGCCAAAAAAGATTCAATTTTATAAAAAGAAAAATAATAAACATTAGCATCATTATTAATATAGTTGGTGTACTTAAACTCTTTTGGCTTACTGCATGTCAGCCAAATAATACATTTTAGACTTGAAAAAACAAAAACCGAAAGAATCGCCGTCCCAACTTTAATAACTTAGAAAAACGTAGCTACGATTGAAATGCAGAATACATACAATCGAAGGAAACTGAACGGAATCGAAGCTCAAATTACAAAAATTACAAACGGAGATAATTTCGATTCGAATCGAAAAAAGAATAGTGGTGAATATAAACCATTCCTTGCTGTGCAGTGAACGTTGAAGCTGCAATTTTTTTTCAAATAGGTTTTATTGCAGACAATTTAAAGACGCCTTGAATAAAAAAATTATACTTGTATTTCGAAGAGTCAAAAGTCTACACTCACAACTTTAAATCTGTCAGTAAATAATAGAAGTGTGGTCATTAGCCATTCGTTGGACATCATTTTGACAGAGAACTAATTTACGAAAGCAAATCGCTGCATTTATTAAAAATTTGTATAAGTTTTAAGCAAAGTTTTATGTATTTTTGGCACCAAGGGAAGACGGATTGTATAAAGGAAATAAGGAGCTGTCCCTAATATAGAAATTTTTTTGTCAACTGTTAAGCATAATGAAGGACATATGATGTGGGAAAGTATCGCAGCTTATGTAGTAGGTAATTTTGAAATTATTGGATCAACAATTTACAGATATATAATTGAAAAGGAATCTAAGGTAGAGCGATGAAATATTTGGGTTGCAGGTGAATATAACTTTCAGGAAGACAATAATACGAGGTATACAGCTGAAGTTTATTAAGCTTTAGTGCTTTATAATGTATCAAGTATGCTGCTAACCCCGACAATCATCTGTTAAAAACCCAATAGAACACCTATGGGCATTACTAGAAGGAGAAATTCGTCAGCAGAGTATATCAAGTGAGTCAATGCTAAAGCATGTACTCAAGGAAAATAAATTATATGCCAAACAGGCTCATAGAGATTCTTAGGTGCCACAGCTATCCAAATCGATACTAATTTAAGGTTTACACTAGATTAGTTATTGCTGTATTTAGTTTTTATTATTATTAGCGCACACTTTTGACTCTTTGAAATAAAAGGTTTTTTTAATTAAAAATACCGTCAAATTATCTGGAGTCAACGTATATAAAAACAATTACATCGTCAATCTTCACTACACAGTTTATATTACCAATTTATAGTTTTTTTTTTTTATAAATTTTATGGATATTTTCGGCAATAAAACTATGAATTAAATTAGAAGAGTAGACTTTTGACGCCTAGTATATCTAAGATAAGTGCTTGGCCGATCTTTATTTTTAGAAGCATCGGTAAAAAAATGTTACCAGTCAGGACCTCCTAACGTTTATGTTAAGTTATTATACATTTGAAAATATGCTTTATTAGATGTGCAGTATTTTTAAGGCCATTGTCGTTGAGAAGCCAATTTGGATATTTAGTTTGGGAAGTTTTTCCCTAAAACTACCAAGATTTTTGTTTATAATTTTATAAAGTGATGATTGAATTGTCGGAGTTTTCGATGATGAAATAATTAACATAAGAAGAAGTTTCGTTTCTTTTCTTATCCTATGCTGATATACGTGGAATTAAGCATTCAATCTTCACACATCCCATCTAACAAGTAAATAAGCATTTTTAATTCGTTTGTACAGTCTAAACTTTTTTACTTTGTTGTTACTTTTTCTAAAAGTTTTTATTACCATTTGAAATAATGAAATATGTATTCTGCTTTACAATCGTAGCTACGTTTTTCTAAGTTGTTAAAGTTGTGACGGAGAATCTTATGATTTTTGCTCTTTAACTTCAAAATGTGTTATTTGGCTAACATTTTAAAAACATGTAAAAAAATTAATAAAAATAAAAATTTACGCTTGTCCATTTGTATGAAATCACTAACAAAAAATTAGTGTTTTCTGATTGAACCCCTTTGTGTATGCACTACATTTTGAATTTTTATTTCAATGTGCCTATTTTTATATTTCTCTTTCATACGTTTCTATGCTTTTAAGAACATTATTGTCTTCTTTTTCCTTCGATTAATTATTATTATTATTTTTTTTTTTTTTGGAATACCAATTTTTGATCGAAACGTTACTGAATGCGGAGACGTAATCGAAACGCAGAATAGGGTTGATATTGTTAGAAAAAGAGATATAGATTTTATCTTTTCATTATTTTAAAATCTGATCACTCTGTTCGTCTCGATTATAATCCGTATAACACTGTTCAATTTTAAAATAATTTGCTAACCTTTTGATCGCAGTTATACCTAGTTATTGTTATTCTGATCCTGAATCTGCATTCTAAAATTTACCATATTTTTCTGCTTTTCTAAATCTATCTGCTATCTATATAAATACAAAAATCTTATGGTGGTGAGAGAGAGAGGCTATTTATCGAAGTGACAGAGATGAATTCATATTAAGATGTTAACGAAAATTAACAGTTCAGTAGACCATGAAAACTACCAATGGTTACTCATAATTGGATCAACCGTAGATATACGAATCCTCAAAAGCTATCCTTATAACTTAAGAGTTTATTTGGACTTTTTGAAGGACTCAAATAATTTAATAATTTGTTTTCTTCAAATTGCTATTGTCCACGACAGATAGCAGAGGAAGGCCAGCATAATTTATTGAGAACAAATAATCAATTACTTTGTTTTTTCCTCACTTATTAAAACAATTTTTCAATTAAAAAAATTTTTTTAATTATTTAGAAAACACACAATTTTCACTTAAATAATTAAAATAAAAAGAAGTAACATACAAAAATATATATGATATTACCTTAACGGATAAGATCACAGTTGAATAAAGCACTTTATAAATGCTTAGGATTATAAAAAGGGTTACATCCAATCATCATCTGCATCTGAAAGTAAATCCACTGGTATATGATCTTTACTAGAATCAGGATTCTGTTCATTTAAGGTCTCTAAAATAAGTCCAGCCAATTGTGTGCAGTTAATTTTGTCTAAATCTTCTTCATTGGTGTCTATTATAGTTTTTAAAATAGCTTTGGTATCTAAAGGTTGCTTAGATTTCTTTAAAGGCGCTAAGTTTTGAGCAATTGAAGTCAATGATGACCTTTTATGCCCGCTTAAAGATGAAGATGGCAAATCGCTTATATGATTATCTGTTTTGGAAAGCAAATCAGTTGGTTTATGACAATTGCTCTTTTGAGTTTTATTTAAGTGTGTTAAGCTGTGGCTATTTCGAGCCAATGATTGTCTTTTACGCCCAGTTAAAGATGTGGAGGGCAATTCATTTATATTGTCTAAAACACTTTTATCATCTTTGTTGGAAAACAAATTGATATTTTTAGAATTATGTAAATGTGTTAAGTTGTAGTTATTTGGAGGCAATGATTGCCTTTTATGTCCGCTTAAAGATGGGGAGGACAATTCATTTATATGACCCAAAACACTTTTATCATCTTTATTGGAAAGCAAATCGTTGGTTATATTGTCTTTGCTATTTTTAGATGCATCAAATTGTGTTAAGCTGCTGTCATTTAAAGTCAATAATTGCCTTTTACGCTCGCTTAAAGATGAGGAGAGCAATTCGTTTATATCGTTCATGTGGTTTGTATGATCCGAAACACTTTCTTCTGTGACGGAAAGTAAATCAACCGGTATATGGTCTTTACTTTTGCCGGGATTATTTTCATTTAACACTTCCACCACAAATTCCGGCAATTGGGTACAATTGCATTGCTCTAAATCTTCATTATTTGCCATGATAGTTTTTAATATAACTTGTGTATCTAATGGTTGATTAGAGTCCTTTAAAGGTGTTAAGTATTGGCTAAGTACTGTTAAATCTTGTCGTGATTTATTTAACAAACTGTTCTCATTTCCCTCTATACCAAAATCTTCGTCACTACCTTCATTGGAATTTCTGGAAATGTTTTTAGAATATTTGTTCCTTAAAATTCTATATGAGCTCTGTTGTAAATTATTTGTGCTTTGTGTTGCAGGAATTTCTTCAGTAGATGAAGTTATTGAAGTGGTGGTCGTTGATTTTAAGATGGGATTTTCTTCAAATCTCATGGATTTTTTTAATAGAGATTTGTGTGATTGTGTTTTGGAATTTTTCTTGTCATTCTGCTTAGTGGTTATGATTTGGAATTGTTTCTCAAATTCAATTTCTTGACTATTATTTGAACTCGTAGAAGATGTCGTCAAACTTTTTTGATTGCTAACAACTCTTTGTGAGACAGGCATTTCTTCTGATGTTAGTAGTTCCTTTTTTTTTGCTCTCGTAATTGGTACGGTTGTAGTTTCAAATTCTTCTTCGGAAGCGTAATCGGTTTGAATAGTTTTCTGCAGTTTTTTATTACATTTTGTTTTATTTCTTTGAAGAGAAGCAAATTTTGATGAAATGGGTGACTCCTCTGACAAATTTTGCTTTTGTTTAATAGCTATTGTTTTTGCATTTGTAAACTTTGGTGTAGAAAAACTTGCTAACTTTGAAGAGTTTGGTGTGCTCTCAGACGGTACAAGTCCTTGTTTTATATTCATGGTGTTGCCAACTTTAATTTCTTCATTCGTAAGTTTTCTTTTTGTTGCCTTTCTGTGAGATTTTCTTTTAATTTGCGCAACATTAGACTGTTGTTCGACAGAAGTATCGTTTTGATTTTGCTTATTTGAGGGTTTCTTATTGGATATCGTTTTATCTGATGTTTTTTTGATAACATTATTATTCCTTTCCTGTACTTTTCTTGTATTTTCCGTACGGTTTTCTTGTACGCTGTGCCTTTTCGTGTGCTGTGTTCTTTTTTGAGACAAATCAATACCAGATTTTTCAAACTCCTCTGATGAATTGTTTGCAAAATGTTTTGATGTGCCAGTATCAGTGGATGTTTTAGATATTAAAATACTGCAATTTTCATCATTATCGTTTTTCTTTTGAATTTTTGTTTTAATTCTATCTTTCAGCGTGTGTTGTTCTGCCTTTATCAAAGCTTCACTGGGAACAGCTGAATGCAAAGACTGAATATGTTCTTTGGTAAGACTATTAGCACCTATTCTTGTTGGTTTTAGAGGCGAAACAAAATTCTCCATACCATCCATTTCAAAATTAGGTGGTCGTATATTTCGCATCTGAGGTGTTTTGTTTAAATAGCTTGTTATTGTGGGCTGATAGTTACTACAGCTTTTAAGTTCGCTATATTTGTACCAATTTAAAGGCACTTTTGCTGTAATCATTAGATCACGGCCAGTGGGTACGGTACTTAAAACTTTGTCCGGTTTTAAAAATTTTACAAAACGTTTCATTTCATTATAACTGGAATGTTCTGAATATTCAACGCCTACTATATTGATTTTACCACGATATTGGGGTTTAGAGTCTTTTTCCCAGCCACTGGGTCTTATGGCGAATACTAAGTCATACAAATGCTCAAAATTTTTGAAATATTCTACCAAATGCTGCAAAAAAATAATAAAAATAAATAAAAATATTTTAAAAAATTATCGGTAATTTACAAAAATACTACTTACCAAATAGGATAATTTTCCCATGGCTATAACATGCATATTAGCCTCTTGTGGCTGCTCCACAAGCAGTTCATTGATTTGCTCATCATTTAAAGCTTTTAAAGCCTTATAACGATTACCCTCAGCCCATACTTTCAGTTTATAGTTTTCAGCTAATTGTGACCAGAATTTTTCCTTACCTATCACATATGAGCCGCATATGTAAAGTATACGTTTATCTTCATGTTTCTCTTGAAATTTCTCTAATAATTCGTTGGCCTTAAGCAATGATTCATCTTGAGTACAGAAGGCATATTTATCCGATAAATAAGTGGTATCCAAATATATAGTGTGTATGTGGTTATTCCAAAATATTGGTTCAGATTCCATACCATGCCAGGCTCTAAAGTCTCCGGTATGTAGAATACACCTATTATTGGGAAGCTTAAATACCAATAAAATAGAACCTGGGCAATGATTGGCGTCCAAAGCCGTTACTTTTATGTTATTAATTGTATAAGTTTGATTTAATTCTAATTCATGGATATACGTTTCTTCGACGGGTATAAAGGCACGAAGAAAACGAGCTGGAAAATAAAAAGTAGTTTTCATTTCTTCAATTAAAGGGGGTTTAAATGTTTTCGTTTCTAGATTTTATTTTATAGGGTATTGACCATCATTATCAATAGTTAACATAACTTTGGCCGACCATCTATTAAATTTATAAAAAAAACACGATTTCTTATAGGAAGGACTAAGAATATATGTACTCATCTCGCAAATTAAATTTACCTGTAATGGGGCTCATATAGATGGGCATGGCAAAGGATTTTGTCAGGCCTATATAATGATCGGCATGAAAATGTGTAAGAAAATAATGCGTTACATTCTCTATGTAACCAAATTGAAAAGCATCTACGGCAAATGTTGTTTCTTCTATGATTTTATAGGGTGGACAAGGTTTTGGTTTACGTCTAGAAAACGTCACCGTACTCGTGCTGGTGGTAGCTGCACATGCCGTAGGAGTGGCATTGTTTATTATCGCATTTCTTTTAGATTCACTTGAAGTAGAAGCTGAATTGTTGTTATTGATGGCACTATCATTATGGCTTTCAGTTGGTTTATGTATCGAACTACTAATCAACGAAGTTTTAGGATCTTCATTTGAGAATGTAGATGTATACTTTTGATTTTCTAAGGTTTTACCTAATTCATAGGTTCCATGGCCATACTCGCTATCAGCAACTATTATACTTTCAATTACTGGTATTTTCTCCTGGTTTTCTAAGCTTTTACTTAAATCATGATTTATATGTTCATCCTCACTGTCAGAAACTATTATACTTTCAATTTTTGGCATTCTCTTGCTTATATTCTTTTTGTCCTTGTCGCAAGTGCCTAAACCACTGACGGTTGTGTCCGTTTCTGTGGTAGAATCCGCAAACAAACGCTTACGTCCCTTTTTAGCTCGTCTGTTGTGGGTTCTTTTTTTATTGCTGGCTTTAGTCGAGACACTTTTTGTTTCGCTGACCACCGTGTGACCGGCGTTTTTGCTAAATAGTGTCGGTGATTCGTCTTTAATTTTAAAGGTTTTCTGACATGTGGAAAAATATGAATCTATACGCTTTTGAGTAGCGGGCGGTTCAACTAGTACAAACTTTTTTGCCGTTCCCGGTAGTGGTTTTGTTTTTATCACTATTTTATCGCTAACAATTTTATTGTCTAACACCTCCGTTTCGTTAACTTTTTTACTGATGGTTTTAACCTTTCTTGGGTTTTTACGTTTTCTTAAAACTGTTGTGTTTAATAGATCACTTGAAACTGGAGTACTGTTATCACCCTGCAATTCTTTTATGTCACGTATTTTAATTTTTGCGGTTTGTAACATTTTTTCATAGTTATTTTTATTTTCGCAATTTCAACAAATTCCCTTTTTTTGTTTACATCTATCTGTATGACCAGAAAACAACAACAAAATGCAAACTTTTTATGCTAACACAGCAACAAAAACACCTGTGGCGGTTTTTTCACCCACAGAGTTGTAAAAATCGGCATTTTGTTAATACTACTTAAGTTAGCAGCAGTGAGTTTCAAATGGTAAAGCAGTTTATAAATTATAGTAGTGTTATATTTGAAATAATGTTACCGTTGCGAAAAGAAAGAAACGAACCATTTACTTGTTACAGTCAATTAAATAAAAATAAATAAATTGCATAAATTAGAATTTATTGATAATCATTTTTATAAATGAACATAGCAAATTTCATGGTCAGAAATGGATACTATCAAATTCTAATAAGATAACCGTGGAAAAAAGTTGTCCAATTTTGCATTTCTGCTCTACCGAAAATAAAACTATTATGCAATCCAACTGAAATCAATGACAAAGACCTAGAGTGAAGGGCTGGTCAGACTAACAGTCCACAAATGTCTATTACAGACGGAAACTATTTCCTTATTAAATTAAAATAATGTGCTTAAAAATCGGTAGCAAATGTCATGGTCAATTAAGGAAATCAACTGTCATTCTCCAAAAAGACATTTAACAGAGTGTAGTGCATATCTGAAGAATATGGCAAAGAAATTCTCGTTTTGGGCCAAATATTGGATTTCTAACTGAAGATAAAGTTATCATACGATGAATTTGCAATCTATGTCAAAGAGCTACAGTGTAGAACAGCTTAAATTTAAACAACTACAAAAAAGAATTATATAACGGTCCTTTTTATAACACCTGCTATATATCGCATTTCCACTCTGCATTGCTTAGTACATTAATGTACAGCCTTGTTAACATTTCTTATAAATACCTAATTGAGCAACTAAGCTTTTTCTTTTAACACAGTTTTGTACAATTTTTCATAAAAATAGCATTAAAAGTTTCTTGTATCTTAAGAAAATTTTATTAATATTACCAAAAATAATGTTTATTATTAGTAGAATTCATAAAGAGAAATCATAAAAATATGTTCAACTGATACTGAATACGAAAACATTAAAGTTTTGAAAGAAATTTAAGTCATTTATTAGAAGAGTTAAAAAAAACGAAGGAAAAAAATCGTGTATATAATGAACGGGAAAAAATCTATAATACAATTTTAGAGTGTAACTAGAAAACAAGGTACTAAATGTGTTAAAAAACATAAGATGAAATATAAGATTTATATTGGTTAAAAATGTTTGTTTATTTAAGAAAATATTTAGCATTACTATAATTTTCATTATAGATTTATACATATTTTAATCTGTAAAGTGTGGAGAGGATTGTAAAAGAAAAAGTTGTAACATAAAAATAGTTGTGTATTTCGTGTTTTTTTCATTGTGCTGCTTCTTATTTTACTCCCGACTTCTTGTATTACTTCATTCATTGATTCTTGTGAATGTTTGTTGTTGTTGTTGTTGTTGTTGCTTTTGCATATGATTGTTGTGTGTGTTTTGTATTTTGTTATTGGTGTGGTGGCAGACGTAAAATATGAAAATAATACGGTGTGTTAAGTGTTGCCGAGTAAGTGAAATATATTTTTTTCTCCACATTAGATATTAATTTGTTTTTTTTTTTGTAATAAATGGCATTTCGTTAGTTAATGGAATGCAAATACAACTATGGACAGAGAAATAGCACCACTATTATGTACGTTGTACTAGTCGTGTGACTTTAAAAAATTGATAAAAATAAAGTGTATTTTTTTATTGTACTTTTGCTCTCCTTCGACTTTACAAAGATTCTTTGGAAAAGTCCCGTTAACTGTTTCTCGTTTGAAAACTAGGTTTATTTCATAGCACAATTAAATAACGTAATGGGGAAGCCTCAACGAAAATAAACTATGAATCACTGCTATAAATAAAAATATCAAGGAGTGTTTGTGTTTCTCAAAAATAGAAAAGACCAAAACATCAGATATTGGAAAAGGGAAGTTTTCTCCGGAAAAAAAAATTAATCTTATTGCTCCTGATTGAAAAATGAGCGTTTATCGGAAAAAACCTAGTAGGATTTATACTACAAAAACAGTGAACCATGGTGGGGGTAACCTTAAAATTTGGAAATCTTTTTCGTGGTGCAGAGTGTAATATTTAGAAAGCATAGAAGTGGAACATAACACGTGTTATTAATGTGATGCATTGCAAGCTTCTATAAAAAAAAGTTGAAATTGTTTTCCATAAAGTAAGTTACAAGCAAAGTGCGCAACACCTCTAATGCGGAAAAGTTGACCAATGTTCAATTTTTAGAGGCGTATATAGACGAACAGCTGACTGCACAAAAAACGCAAGTCAACTGTTCGACTGTCAACAACAAACCAAACCAAAATTACACAATTAGGTGAATCAAGTGTCGTCTCTAAAGCGTGTTGTGTAACTTGTCGTCCTGGAAGCATTGAAAGTCTTAAGGTAGAAGTACATAACACGCGTTAATTCATCGATAACTATCGCGCGTTAAAAAATTTACGAGCATGAAAAATTGCAAGTTACATAACACGCGTAAAAAATACATTTTTTGTCAGTTATTTTTATTTATATTAGTGCACTGAAAAATCATTCATATTCATTTAATTATTGTCACCTGATAACTTGTCCAAAATACACAACTCGTTGAAAAGTCCGAAGTTAACCAACTTTCTGCCGCCAACGCGTTAAAATGTTTCTTATGTAACTCGAAGTCTAGAGCTTACACGCGCACTCACGCGTGGTATATACTTCACCTTTGAAGTACAAAACGCGCTAAAGGGCTAAGGCATGTTACGTACCTTCACCTTCAAGAAGGCAGTGCTTAACTTGCGTTATGAACGTTGTGCGTTACAGGCTTCTGACAAAAAACGTGAAATACACTTACACTTTCGAGGTAAACTTTCTTCACCCTATTCCCATTAAAAATTTATGGAATATTGTCAAGGTAAAAGCTGAGCCAAAAAAATAAAAATTGGAATTGTGATGAACTTTGAGAAGAAGTACAGAAAACGTATAACTCTCTATCTGTCTCTTCTTCGGAGAGATGTCATAAGTGAATAGAAAGTTTATGTTGCAGGTGTAAAGCAGCTTTAACTAACAGGGGTTATTCAACGAAGCACTAATGAGGTAAGTATCCATTACGTATGATACTAAGATCATGTCATTAAAAATGCATATTATTGTATGTATTACATATTTGATGAGGCCTTTCTGTAATTGTAAATTTTCGCAATTTTCGCCTTATCAAACCCAAAAATGCTCGATAGGGCTTAAGCCAGGTAATTGCGGTTGGGTATTGTGCTGCTATGGACATAGTAGCGCATTTATCGGCAAAATTTGTAAATCCTGCAACACGCACAGTGGAATATTGGTTTGCTGATTTTTAACGTGGTGGTAAAAGTCTCGAAGATGACACACATAATTGACGGCCAAAAACTCCAACAATAACTAAATTGAGTCAAAAAGTTAATGATATGGTGTTGGGTGATCGACGAATAAAACTGCGTCAAATAGCACTTTTAGTAATTCAGTACTTGAGCTTTGGGTGCCGTATTTACTTACAATTGGCTAAAAACGTTTAAGTACGCATGTGTATCAATGACAATGGCAAAATTTAAAAAATTGCAGTAAAAATTGCTTGATCATCAACCGTTATTCATCAAATGATGAAGTTTTTGAAGCCGTGAATACGTGTTTTGAAAAACGTTCGGAATAGTCTTTATTCAAGGGATAGAGCGATTGGAATAGCGTTGGAACAAATGGAACCTATTTCGATACGAAAACATTTGTCTTTCATTGCTGACGTAGAAACTTTTTAAATTCCACCTAAAAAAATATGAAGTAAAACTTTAAATATATGTGCCTTTTACGAAATGTTTAAAAGCTGGCATGATCATAAAAAAGTATAGTGATATTGATGTCAAATCGTTATTTTAAAATTCATTTTCGAATGTAAGATTATTTTTATTTTAATAAGATTTATTTTTTGTAAGCAATAATTTTTATTTGACCTTAGATACTTTGCTGAATTGGCAACACTGTCTGCTTTTGTTATGTTTTTATTTTTTGCGTTTTTTTTTACTTTTTGACAAAACAAAGAGATTCATCAGAGCATTAAAGAGAAAAAATAAGATTATAACAACAACAATAACAACATAATCGCCATAACAATAATAATAATCATTTTTGGTTGTTCATTATTAATAATTATGCAGTGTCGCTAACTTCATCTAAAATAAATTAAATGAGAACGTTGTTTTTTGCCCTTCTTTTAATTTTTATATATTTTTAGTATGGTATTTTAAACACAATCTCTTCTGTGTATTAAATTTTTTTTAATTTGTTCTTTTTATTAAATAATTGAATAATTTATATATTATCGTTATTGTTGTTATTGCTTCCCATGCAATTACAATTGTATGTACTTGTTTATATACATACATACATAAATTTATTTCCCCTCCAGTTTTTTATTTTAGTTAATTGTTCCATTAATTAATTATAATAGTTTTCATTTTTGTTTCTTTTTTTTTCTTATTTCTTCTACAGTATAAATGATATCATGAAAATATTTTTAGGCAGGAAAAGAAAAATGTACATATTTTATTATTCAAAGATTAACAGAAATAACAATGAAACATTTTTAATATAAACAATATTGTGATTTTAGATTTTTTTCTTTCGAATATCGAAATTTTGCGGCAAGATTTTAAAAAGAAAAATTGTATAAAGAATTTCTTGAACTCTAGTATTTTAATGTTTCCGAAAATTTAGAACACGTGCTTGTGCCTTTAATTTTAATAATAATATAAAATTTTTACTTACACAAAGATTTATATAATAGATTTACGGTCAAGGAAAAACTACATGCAACCTACGATTTTAAAGTTTTAGAGAAAATAGTTATGTTTAAGGGCAATGCTGTCTTTGGTAACATTCAGAAAGCGGATGGTTAATGGTCGAAGTCTGGCTCTCAGTCTCTTGGTATTCTCCTGGATGCTCACTTCATTGGTTGTAGGGAGGAGAGTGTTGAGGAGCCCGAGAGATAATTTTCGGTTACGGTGACGGATGAGGAACGTGCTTTGGTGTCTGATGAGGTGACATTAGACAAGGTGACATGGGCGATCCGATCCTTTGAGTCTTATAAGTCTCCTGGCCCGGATGGGATATTTCCGGTCATGTTGCGGAATGTCGCGTCTCTGCCATGAGGTTTCTCGTGAATGTCTTTTGGGTTTGCCTTCTTGGCAGAATTATGCCTAGGGCGTGGGTAAGGGTGAGAGTGATTTTCGTACCGAAAGCCAGTAGATCTTGCCACTCCTACACTACACGAGGTCGTCGGCCACATTGAGAGAGGTCAGCACTATGGAATATTAGTTGGCGAATTTGTTGACTATTTTTGATAAAAAATATGCGAAATTAAAATTATTACATATTTTGGTATTTTTATGTGTGAAATTCGTGAACATAGTGTATTTTAATGTGACGATTATAGATGGCAACCGAACTTTGTTCTCGGCAACGAGAAATTTGTAGTTGAAAGTGTTTGCTTTAAAAATGCACACATATTCCTCAAGGCTATGAAGTAAACATCATTCAAAAGGTCTACTACTCTTCTTTCAGAATCCACTGAAAAGCTTTAAATTAGATAGTATTCAGCTAAGCTATTAGCTTATAAGTATATGAAGGTATAAATATCGGTTTTTCAACAACAACAAAAATAATTTTTATAGTTTTATAGTTTTCGGTAAACTATAAACTATTTTATAGTAAACAGTTTCTGTTTCTGCTAAAATTTTTAAAATATAATTTTTAGTATATAATATACATTATGGAGAATTTTTTTCCACTTTTGGCGAAATTTAACATTTCGCAACATTTTTTTTTTTATTTATTTTCAGATTTTTTTCTAATTATTAAAAAAATATATATAATGTCTTTTCAAAATGTTAAAAAAAGATGATTAAGCGATTTAGGCGATTTTTGAAATTGAATTTGGCGAAAAAGCGTAGAAAAGATCTGACAACCATGATGTCTCGCCGTACTCCTCAAGGAGGGGTACTTTACTTTAAAATCATGTTGTGAAAGACATCCTCAGGTGATTTGAGGAAGACGGTAGGAAGATGGTTTGTTATGCGGATGATCTGGTGATTCTCGTTTCGGGAAATTTTCTCCCGACTGTCGGCGAAGTCATGAAGTCGGCGCTTGGCAATCTTTCTCCCTGGTCGTCCGTCAGTGGTCTTAACATCAATCCTTCAAAGACTGAGATAGTTCTCTTCTTCAGGAGACACAAATTGGAGAAGTTTGTACTACCTAGGTTAAATAGGATTATGTTAAGACCGTCTTAGGGGCCAAGTTCTTACGAGTTTTATTGAAAAGGAAAATATCCTTTTGAGGATGAATTAAGGGTTCAATGCTTACTATGCGGTTAGAAATGCCATTGGTAACAGATGAGGTCTTCGCCCGGTGATGGTGAAGTGGATTTACGACTCCATAGTTATACCTGTCCCCACCTATGGTAAAGAGCTTTGGAAAATTCCAGTCGGAAGACGCTTCAGGTGTTTTGCTATGGGCATATCTGTTGTCTTTAGGAGTACTCCTCAACGTTGGACATTATCCTAGTCTTAACCTCTCTAGAGGTTGCGGTGAAAAGGAAGGCTGTTATGAACTGCTTGAGGATTTTAGAAGGACGACCTGAAGTTTTCCCTGACAGAGAGTCTTGGCAGCAGATGTTGATAGACTTCTGAATGACCACGCTATCTTTACAGATTGATCTAAAACCGAGGAGGATACGTGTGCGGGGTCTACCTTAGGAACAGTGGCATTAAACTGTCCTTTAGACACATCGCTCCTGGATATGTGCAGTGTAAAACCACTGGGTTTCGGGACACACTGGCGTGCGGGGAAATAAGTTTGCCGACGCGTCTGTAAGACCGCCGCTTGGTATCTTTGAGAATTTGATAGATAGCTGGGCCCGCCGTAGAATTGAAGAGTTATGGAGGAGCAGAGGAGACTGTAGGGTCTCCAGACTGCTCTAGGACGGATTGGGTCCTCAATCTGCGTAGATTATCTCCTAGGATTCTGATGGGGCTTGTGACTGGTCACCGCGGTTTGAGGGCAAGGACGGTGATTTGGGAAGCAGGCACATCAATTTTCTGCCGAGTTTGCGGCGATACGGGGAAGCTAGAGACTGTTGAACATATCCTCGCCATTGCCCGGGTCTTCATGGACACAGGATCAGGTTGCTAAGTCAGGGCTTTTTAATGACCTGAGTGAAATTGCGTCAACTGGGATATGTGACCTATAGGTTTTTTTTTGTCAGTTTTAGGTTGGCTCACTAGGTGATGCCTGGTTCCACTAGGGCGTCTTTTTCTTGTATACTCTTTTTAATCCTTCATTTCTCCTTTTTCTCCTTCCTCTTTCCTTAATTTTTCCTCTTTCCTTTCCCCGTTTCTTTTGTCCTTCCAGGGAAAGGTCTTTCCACAATGGGTCTCTGTGGGGTACTTCGGTACCCCTTTTCGTACCTATCTAATGTTTAAGGCATTTATAATTAAGTATATAAAGAAAAACAGAATATGAATAAATATAACTTGGAAGTTATTAGGGAAAAATATAATTAGCAGGAAAAAAGCCTAGATACAACGTGCAACTATATACTAATATCAAATAGAAAATTCAAAACAAAGAAAGAGAAATAATAGTTAACTTTTTTGATTTATTAAAAATTATAAGCATTGCAATTGTTAAAGTGGACAAAGTGATAACTAAAGAAGATATTATTAGAATTTAAATCCTTGAACATGACAAATCCAAAGAGATACATATATCAGTTTGAAATATGGTAGTAAATTTCCGAAAAGATAATAAATGATTGGGGAGATCGGACGGTTATTTATCTGGTTTTTTCAAAATCTTCATTTTCCGAATACCGGATAAACCGGCTAATTAAACACGAATAACCGGTTAATTTAAAGAAGTATAATTTTTATACTTTTGTATATTTCTTGTATTGAAAATATGCTCATCGTTTAACTATTTGTATAAATTCACAAAGAACGTGAAAACCAAGGTAGATCGAAAAAAATATGCACACTTGAGCAACAATAACTTTTTCTCATCTTCTATAAATAAATATTGATTTTTATATATGGAGAATGATCAAATTGACTCATTGAAAGCCCACAAACCCACAAACGCCGGTTCCGAACGGCAGATATATTAATTAGTGAAGTTTTTCACAGCGTAAATACACATAACCAGTCGCTAATGTCGTGAGGTGATATCGCTGTTGAAAATTGTCAGACGGTGTGGCCTGGTATTGAACCGACGACTTCTTGGTTGGAAGGTTAGTTCTTACCCAACATACCACAGTGACACACACACTATTAAATACGTGGTGCATAAATTTATTACAGTGCTGCCCAAAATCTAAGCAAATTTTCTTGTCGAGGCAATTAAGGACTTGTATATCACTAATAGATTTATTCAAAGTAAAACATTTAATTTTTGTTATCTTAGGCATCCAAATTATAACTACAATAACAAACCTTTAATTCCATTTTCTACCAAGTAATACAACAAAAACGAAATTAGCTCCTTGAGTAGCTGTTCAAAACTTAAGCATTTTCAGTACTTTGTGTAATAAACTTTGTTTTTTATGGCCTCCGCATACCGTTTTGGCATAGTTTTTATGAGATTTGTTAGAATTATTGTTAGTATTGATTGCCACTTTAATTTTAAGCTCTCCATCAGTTTCTGCTTATGTTTAAAATGACGTGGTCCAGTTCTGCTCTTTAAGAATTAAGAACAAATTTATTTAATAAAAGAACCGGTTAAACGGTTATTTGAATTTATATTAACCGAAAGCCGGTTTTTTAAAGAATTGATCGAAAACCGGTTAGAAAAAGTTGAATAATCGATCTCCCTATAAATCATATTGATAAATTGATTTATTATTAAGTCGTGCTATTTTACAGACGATTATTAGAAATTATAACAACACCAATAGTACCAAAAAAAAAAAAAAGCCACGATCTGATAGACGTAAGAAGCTTTCGAGACGTGATGTTACCAGTATTGTGAAATACATCAATCAGGATCCGATAATAAGTGCCACAAAGTTTGCGGAACACATCGAAAAATATTCCAATTAAATTGTTGCTCCACGAACAATAATAAAAGTTTTACATGGCAATGGATTTCATAGTAGAATAGCACGCAAAAGCCACTAATTTTATTGAAGAATCGTGAACTTCGCCTTGAGTTTACTAAATCGCTTGTAGACAATGGTATGTATTTTATTAATCGTGTTATACTTACCGATGAAAGTAAGTATATATAACATTGTCGGAAGTGATGGCCGTTCCGTAGTTTGGAGAAAATCAAACATTATTGCACTTTATCCAAAGAGTATTGATGAAGGCTTATAGTACGCCATGGCTACATCTGGAGTGGCTCGTTTGCTTTTTTTTTCGATAGTAATATAGACTGCTGCTAATATAAAATCATATTGCAACAAATTCTAAGGTATCTGGGCCTGGGAAATTGATGTATTTTCTAGTAAGATAACGGCCCTAAGCATACTACGCACGCTTTACGAGACAGGCTACTTTAAAATTCACCACCCCAGTCATCAGACACTTAATCCCAATAGAGCATACATGGGACATTTTGTACGAAAATATGGCATTAGTAGTCGTAAAACATTATAAACTGCCCTTATTCGCGCATGGGACGAAATAACACCCTCTATTACAGAGAATTTGGTGACATCATTGCCCCGTCGTCTTTAAGCAGTTATTGATGCCCAAGGTGGATTAACCAAATATTAAAAATTAAATTTTTGTTGGTTATGCATACAATATATACAATTTTTAATATTTTTGTTATGTTATTAATTTATCGTATTTAGACATTTTTCTTTGAGTTTGAAGCATTTTTAATTTTTTTTTTGCAGAGCTGATAGTTGTAAATATCTGTCTTTAGTTTTGAAAACAGGAAAAAGTTGCAATCGTCCAAATCCAGTATTGTTAGTTAGTTAGTTAGTTACGACGGGTAGCCATACACGTCCAGCACACCTGTGCCCTGCCAAGCATGGACCATCATAAGTCTGCAAGAGGAGATCGGCATCCCAACTGAGTGGTCAACCTCATAATTTCTGAGAAGAGAGCCCACCTTCGCAATTTCGTCTGCCACACAGTTACCCCGGGTGTTCGAGGTACCCAGATAATCTCCAGGTCTGAATGTCTCGCCATCTTGTTCAGAGATGCCCGGCATTCACACACCAGTCGCGATGTCGAGTAGACACCAGGAAGCGCCCTGACCCCAGCCGTGCAGATTCGGATATCAGAATCATATACCCTGTAGTACATCAATCAGTCCGCTGCCACAGGAATAAAGATATCGCCCTCAACCCCTTCTGAGGATTTTGATCCATCCGTGTATAGCTCAAGAGAACCGGGTCCAATTACAGGGCTCTGGTGAGAACACGGAGAACATACTCTCCAGGAAGGGTTTAGGTGTGCAGTAATCTATCCCATCAGGGATCGTATCCAAATACCTAAAGATGGCCGCATGCCCGTAGACCCTGTCCGACCATGCCCCTACCACCCTCTATCTTATCGCTGACATGTCCGTCATCTGCCTAGCCATCAGGTCCTCTGGAAGCCAGTTCAGCAGTACAGACAAGGCCTTCGAAGGAGTGGACCTAAGCGTACCTGTAATCATCAGTGCTGCACTCCGCAGAACCCTATCGAAGATCCTGCAATATGTGAATTTCTCCAGAGACCTCCACCATACAACCGCACCATACATAAGTAAAGGCTTAACCACCGTATTGAATATCCAATTGGAATTTCTAGGGTCTAAACCCCAGGACTTTCCAGAACCGATCTAATCGCCTACGGTATCACATTGTTAAAGGCCCCCTCTATATCCAGGAATGCAACTAGAGCATACTCCCTGTGCTCGAGGGCATTTTCAATATACCCCACAAGCGAGTGAAGCGCAGTCTCAACAGATCTGCCCCTAGTGTAGGCATGTTGGGACGCAGATAATAGGTCAGGTTCTATCGTACTGCGAAGATGCAAGTCGACCAACCTTTCCAGAGTCTTCAGAAGAAAAGAAGACAGACTGATGGGTCTGAAGTCCTTTGGACTCGTGTGGGAGGTTTTACTCCCCTTCGAAATAAATACCACCCTGTACACGGTCCAAGGCTCAGGAATATAAGACCATGTCAAGCATGCCTTATAGATAGCCATCAGCCAAGCAGCTATTCTGTAGATCGGCAGGAATAATGCCATCCGGGCCAAGGGATTTGTACGGGGCAAAACTGCACAACGCCCACCTCAGCCCACTTTCAGTAATTGGAACGTGGGACTCGGTGTGATCATGTGAGTTGTCCACGTGACGCTCCCTCATAGGAAACTAGCCCGAAATGTGCACGTCCAGCAAGACAATCAAGGTCTCCTGTCCGCTTTTGGTCCAGCTTCCACATGGTTTTTGAATAAAACCAAGGATCGCCGTTGATGATGCCAAGATTTTCCGCAACCGGCTCGTCTCGGAGTGTCCTTCCACACTGCTGCAGAAGGATCTCCAAGATTTGCGCTTTGCGCTACTAATCTGGTTTTTAAATCTATTCCATGAGGACCTATAAGTCGTCCCCCCTCATAGCCTCATTAAATAGCCGGCGACATTCCCTGCGGGTGTCGCCCAGAAATCCAGTATTGTAATTGGGTAAAAAACTATTCACTAAAATGCTATAAATTTGTTTTTTATTGGATTCTCGTGAAGGGCGCAATGGCCTACTATTACTTGCTAAGAAATTCTGAGGCAGAATATCATAATAGCCTGAGACAGTAATGTCCAAACCCTGGCTTTTGCTTAAATTTTAACTTCTATTTACCCTATACCCATGATTCATCATTAGTATTTTAGCAAAATACATAGAATCATAATTGATGTTATTTGAAAGCTTAAATTATTTTCGAGTGGCGAAGCTGGACAAAATTCCAGCGATTTTGCTTCAAAAATTACAGTGCTAGTATTGCTTTACTTATTCAATTAAAACAAATGCAGCCGAAGCATATCGATTGTTCACCGAAGCATTTTGTATATATGGTATGTTCCATCGATTTCAACATGCCCATATTCAGAGATTACCCAGGTCAGCAAAAAATTTTCGAGGTTGTTAAATTGGAAGCATAACTCCAGAATAAAGCTTTTTTTGGTTAATATGGATAGATAACGCTGCTTTAATTGTTGCCTTTCTCAACATATACAAAATTCAATATTTAGTATGAATGTAGGTGCACACCCACTTATTTAATTCACCCTATTACTTGCTGATGATGTGTGTTGTTCACGACTTTGTTTGAACCTAATTTAGAAACCTTTACTATTGTCCTTCTCAAGATAAACAAAAATTAGTATTTAATTTGTATGGGAGATATCATGCCCACATTTCCAATTCCGCCCACTTTTTGACTGATGATTTGTGTTGAATATAAAGTCATTCAGACCAAATGCTAAAACTTTAGCTTTAACCGTTTTCAAGATATACACAAATCAATATTCAGTTTGTATGGGAGGTACTACGGCCACTTGTCCAATTCCGCTCAGTGTTTGACAGATGATTTGTATTGACCGTTAAGTCAATCAGACCAACTTCTAAAACTTTAGCTTCATCCGTTCTCAAGATATACTAAAATCAATATTTACTTTGTATGGGAAGTACCACGCCCACTTGTCCTATTCCGCCCACTTTTTGATTGATGATTTTTATTGACTATGAATGTAATCAGACCAAATTCTGAAACTTTAGTTGTAACCGTTCTCAGGATATACTAAAAATAATATTTACTTTGTATGGGGTGTACCACGCCCACTTGTATTGGCTATGAATCTATTACACAAATGATTTTTATATATAAAATAAAAAAGTTAACTATTTATTTTTCTTTTTATATTTTAGATTTTGAATATTTAAATTTATTTTCCCAATTCCAAACCTAATAAAAAACATGGCTGCCAATATTATTTGAAATTGATTTAATTACGAGAGGTACTCGTTCTTAAATTAAACAAATCAAACAAAAACAGTGATTATTTAAAAAATATAATATACAATTGAGCATATTAGAAAAAAAAATAAACAGAAATGCCTTTAACTACCAGTACATCGGCTCAACAATTGCGTCCATTAACACTGGCTGGACCAGAACGTGAACCTGTACAATTTACCGTAAATCTGGTAGGGGCTCCAGCTGAAGTTGAACAACTTGTGCAGCAGATTAAAACGGTCGCTGAACAATTTTTATATCATTGGAAAACATTTCCGATAGGTAAGTTTTTGATTCGAATTCGAAAAACTATTTTTAATTGTGTTTTTTTTTTTTTTGTAGTTCTACCGCAACCTCTTTCGGCAGCTGCTTTAACTTTAAGTAATTCCGGTAATAATGGCTCAAATACTGTTGGTAATCGCAAACCACGGCCTATAAATTTAAGAGATCTCTTTATTGCACCACCATTTGATGAACTCGATGCTGTGGCCTCTGATGGCACTGGTGATCCGCGACGTCTTACAAATTCGCAATTGAAGTCGTTGCGTGAAAATGGGTAAATATCAAAATTTTGTTTTTGTAATTTTTATTAAATAAAATAAAAAATGAATAAAAAAGACAAAGATTCATTTTATTTTCGTAATTCGTATTTGTTTTGCCATTTGTATTTTTATTTTATTTATTTATTTACTTATTTTATTATTTTCTGCGTTTAACTTGCTAACAACGAAAAATCTTTAAAGTACATATTTAAACAACTTGAATCAATTAAGTTTTTATTATTCTTTCTAATTAAACATAATCTATACAATGCGTTACTACATATTCTGTTTCTATAGAACACAAGCACATTTTGTTATTGTAAAATTGTTTTTTTTTTTCTTAAAAAAATGTGTTTTTCTTATTATTTTATGTATTTTTTTTAATCTATTTGCTTAATTTGTCGTTAATCATTCTTATGTATACACCTAAATCAATTGCTTCTATATTTTAATTTTTTTTTTGTCATTCGCATCATCATTTCATCTTATTTTATTTTATTCTTAAATTTTCACTTAATCTGAATTTAATGTTGACAGTTTTCGTTTTCCATTTTATTTCCAAAACTTTTTTTAGATTAACTTTATTAAGGTTAAAAAAAAAAAAAACATATTATGGATATATACAGTAGAGGTCAAAACATTTCGATTTTTATTCTCGTAACAATTAAGTCAATAAATCAAGTTTTAAAACTTTCGAAATTTCATTGGTTGCATCCATGTTTTTAAACAAATAAATATATCAAATTAGATTGTTCTTTTTGCTTTTTCAAAATGTGCAACGTATTTCGAAACCGCAAATTTTCTTGTTAAGTTAGTGCGTCCTCTCACCTCTAGGCCTGATTAAACTATGTTTAGTATAGAACATTTATTATAGAACATTTACGTACATCGTTCCACAATCAAAGACTTTGATCCAAAATATAAAAATAGACCACCAAATACTGCGTCGTTTTTGGTGACAACAAAATGCTAGCATTTTTTCACGAAGAAATAAACTTTGGGTGAAAGTTTATTCAGGACAATGATCATAGAACCCTACTAAAGGTGTAAAGTCTAGGTTTCGAGAATATCATTTAGACGTAATGAGAAAACAAATACAATCATCAGACTCAATTTGTATAGAACACCCCTTAGTATTCTTAACAATATGATTGCACTTATTAAAACAGGAACTATGAGAAAACATTTAGCAAAATTGTCATTACATTTCCCCTGACATCTGTTCGAATCATGTGGGTTCTATAAATCAGCGACGAGAAGGTGTTATAAAAATAAAAAGAGCATCTGCCAAACATTAAAAACTATAAATTATTATTAATTATTCTTTTAAACAGTTTTTTAAGTAAAAAAAAGCGACAAATACAATTGAACGACGTGACTTTGCTTTTATTATTACTGTATAGACAATTCAAATATCTTTAAGTTAACGTATTCTCCTAGTTTTAAATATGTAAAAGTAAACAGAAATTTGAAGAATATTGTGTCCCTATTTATGCCATCACTGTATGTGTCGATACTATACAATGTTTCGACAAAATCAGCGTCAGTATTATTCGACATCGACAGCAATGCTTTTTACAGAATACTAAAATCATCGCTAACTGTGATGAATTTCAATATTGGCAGTGGAAATACCGATTTTTAACAAATAAAAACAACCAAAAAATGAAGTTGTCATTGTTGAACATTAAGTCGCTCCTCGAAGGGAATAACCGTTTGGTGATAGGCGACTTCAGGGATTGCAATGGCGGAATAGATCGATGACTCCACATTCAGCAAAATAAATGACGATATCCCATTAAGAATTATGGGTGATTGCGTAAGTTCGCACGATATAACAATAATCAGCGCAGGTCTGATCAACTTTAGCCAATGGCGAACAATTCTCATACTAACATCAGACTACCTCTCCATACAAACACTATAAATCGTCCTCCTGATTTCGTAGTCTCTGATCGGCGTACCTTCATGAAAATTTGATAATTTACCCATTCCCACCGACGCCATTACTGCGGAAACTTTCGCAAGACCATTAAGGCAGCAGCCAGAATTCCGCAAATCCGCCCAAACTTCTCAATTGAAGCAACGACACTTGCGGATGAGCATGAAGAGATTAGGTAGAAAACTCCTGAAAACTCCACGGTCAGAGAACTCAACAGGGAGATCTCAAGAATGGTAAACGTATATAAGCATAATAAATGGGTAAACTTTCTTAATATTTGCAACCTCAGCTCAGGTCGATGGTCAGATCACTATCCAATTCATCGAGGCATACCGCGAACAGATCCAGCAAGGTGCGCCGGTCATTTCACACGACAATTCCTCGAGCATCCAGAGAGTGAGAAGACGCAAAGAAGGATAGTGAGGGAGGTGTGCAGCCTTTTGACCATCGGAAATCCGCATGTTTTTACAACGATTGACGTTGCACAGGTCATTAAAAATGCTAAAACATCTTCAGCACCTGGCCTGGATAGAAGCTCTATGCTAAAGAATCTGTATATGACTGTTCAATTTATCGCTGCACACCCTTGAGGTACCAGATATCCGGAAAATCGGCAGAGTATTCCAATGCTTAAACCGAAAGGATGCAAGCTTTGGAGAGTCATATCACACTATAGCATTACTATCTATAATGTTCAGCATCTACTTACCTGTAGCGCAAACCCGACAACTCTGGTTTCCAGATCACTCTGGACCAATCCAAGGGAAGTGACTTAACTCCTGGGCCTTAGAATGGGAGATGAAATAGAAGGTGAAGAACAAGAAGAGAGAAAAATGAATGTTAATTTAATATACATTCAGTTCAAGCTGCTACAACAACAACAACAACGGAAGTCTTATCAGAGTTCCAAGTACTTTACAAATTCATGTTAAACATCAACTATTTAACTTGCAATTTTTTATATATAAATTGCATATGCATTGTAAATTTCAATTTGTATATTTTTTATGAGTTAATCGAAGTTCCGTCATCAAGCTTTCAATATTAATTAATTATTAATAATTAATTATAATTAAAAAAATCAATGGGGATTCTACAATCACGAACTTACAAAAGTAATTGTATTTTATTATAATTGAGAAATCAATAATTAGGAAATTATGACATTTAATTCGAAATATTTTGACCACTAGTGTACATTTTATTTTAATCTTATTCTTTAAAATTACAACAAAAATCAACCAATCAATCAACTTATTATTTTGTTATTATTATACTTCAATATATATTTTATTGCATTTAATAAATTATTCACCATTAATTGAATTAAAAAAAACCGAATTAAAATCGTTATCGTAAAATAAAAAATAAACAAATCTTAAAGCTTGCAAAAGGATAAATATGGAAAACCCAAGAAATTAACTTTGGAACAATTGGAAACCATACGTAAAAATGGGTAAATACATTCAGAAATAAATAAATATTTAAATTCAATTCTCTTCCTTACTTTCTTATTTGTTTTAAATTTCTATTTCAAATATGATTAAATACATACATAAATACATATGTATAATTTTCTTTCATCAGTTCAATTAATTTGTTTTAATAATTATTATAATAAAGTACAATAAATGTTTTCAAATATTTTAATTATATCTTATGATTTATTAAACATAAAACTTGTATTTATTTCTTGTCTTCCTTTGTTTTTAAAGAATTTGTGTACATAGATACAAATACTTTATGTTCAATGTTTTTAAATAGTGAGTGGTTTTGATTTTGATGTAAAACAAAATAAATAATGAATAGAAATAAATTCAAAATTATTTGATATAAACAATTTTACTCTTACGTGATTTACAGCAAAAATAACAAAGTTTTATACTACAAGGTATCCCCGGGTAAAAAAAATAACAATTTTTGGGAAAAAAAATACAATTTAGAATTAAAATATTATATATTAGAAAACGTAGTTGCTAAATACAATTGAAGGTTGCTAAATACAATTTAGAATTAAAATATTATATATTAGAAAACGTAGTTGCTAAATACAATTGAAGGATTCACAGTGTCATGTAATCGTATGTCCTATAATAATCACCCCTATTCTACGTTTCGATTATGTCTCCGCATGCAGTTACGTTTCGATCGAAAATTGGTATTCTAAACAAAAACTGAATCGAAGGAAAAAAGAATAAGACAATAATGTTCTCAAAAGCATAGGAAAGTATGAAATAGATACAGAAAAATAAGCAAATTAAAAAAAAAAAACTTAAAAATTAGTGCATAGTGTTTCGATTGGAATAGAACACGTTTTGTTTAAAAAATAACAATATTTTTAAACCATTTTATAATTTGAGAACGTTGTGACAATATGATACTATAGCACACTTTGTGAATACCCCAAATATATTTTAGCTTTTAAGCGCAGATGAACAAAACTCATTTATCAGCTTTTAAAATAAAAAACCGGTTTCAAAACGCAATAGGTATCCGGTCAACTTTTAGTCATATAAGAAAACAATATACATATAATGCTAACGTACAAAAAAAAACTCTGTGAAGTGATACTATTTTTCTGGTTGAATATTAACCAATTTTTAGTTCTTCAGCGGACAGGATATAAGATGCTAGTTAGAAGTCTGTAAAAGATGTTTGAAACTTTGAAAGTATTTTTAAGCGTTAAAGTTGATTATAATCAATTACACGGTGCTATGTAGAAGAAATATAAATACTAGTGTTGTAACTTCAGGATTAGTGGGTCAATTATGTATGGCAACAGAACTTCAGTTGCGTTGCCGAATGACAATCTGAAATTTGTAGTTGCCTAAACAGCAAATCGAATTAATAGATTTTTAGTTTCCTGTTGCCATACTTAATGCAATTTTTGGCAACTGGCAACGCAACTAAAGTCCTGTTGCCATCCATAATCGACCCCTAAATAAAATATAAGTTTTAATGATAACTTATATGAGCATGTCACACAATCCGATCAAAATGGTTTTAATGCCGTATTTGTAATTCCGATTGATTTAGTTTTTGGTTGGTTGTACAGATTACGAACGATTTCTTTTATTCCAAAAAAAATTTAAAGTATACTTTTCAGGGAAAATAAATATAAATAAATAAAATACTCTAACAAATTGAGTTTCGTACCCTATGCTATTTTCGTTTATTTTTTATTATGGGCCCGATTAAAATAAAATGATTATTTTTTTAAACACAATTTAATTTTTTATTAAACCACAAATATAAATTTAGTTCATCCTTTAGCTTATTTAAATAAAATAAAAGATTCAGGTATCTTAGTATAAATTTTGACCAATATAGTTTCTTACTATTTTAAAAATTGGAATTAATATTGAGTAGCATTACCTTTGGCAATGATAACTGGAACGACCCGTCTCTGCATTCTTGAGGAATAATAGAATCCCATATTTCCTGTATTTCTCTTTTGAGACCTGACATGGTTTTTTTTGGAATCAGCTTGTAGCCGTCTTTTCATAATAGCCTAAATTGACTCAATGGGATTCAAGTCTGGACTACACGAAGACCACTCCCAAAACATTGATGTTGTCCCGAAACCATTTTTATGTCGTTTTAGAGTTGTGAGCTGGAGCTCCACCTCGCTGAAACTTGTATTCTTCGAAAGTAACTAAACTTGTCGCAGATGGTAACAAATAATTTTTTAAAATAGTCATGTACCGCTGTCGATTCTATAAAACAAAGGTTTCCTAAGACTTACCATAATGCTTCCGAGAAAATTAACCGCATGTTTGAGGCAATCCCTTTGATGTGGCTCGCTTTTGGTCCGTATTACTTTACATAGATTCAGATTCTTCGCCAAAAATTATGGACTGCCACTGTCGTTGATTCCAGGCTCGTCGCTTTTTTTCTGTTACAGTTAAGTAAGATTTTGCTTTAGCCTAAAATATGGGACACTTCCTTCGCTCCTTCCTTATAACAATTGAATCGGAAAATCAAATGTTTTCTGGTTGTTTCTCGTCCTATGATTTTTCCAATTAATGATGTAAACTCAGCAGCCAAATATCGAACCGTACTTCTCAAATTTTTCTTATTAAACGGTCCAATGACCGTATATCTTGTTGCGTGATATTAAAAATTTTCCACAATTTTTATAATTCGTGTCTAATGAATTGTTTTCCCTTAAAATATTTGAAAATGTACTGCACAATAGATTTGGGCAAATTTAATTCTGTTCCAATATCCTTATAAGATCGGCCACTATTCACTTTTTAAACAACTAATTCACTTATCTTTCTTGAGATAGCGTGTCCACGTGGCATTTTATTTTTAAAGTTTTATAACTATACTTATTAATGTATAAGATTTGACCGTACTCAGACAAAAAATAAATTACATGGAAATAACGGACCCTTTTAAGAGTACGAAACTTAAATGGTCATGCTTAAAAATACTCTTTTTAAAAGTATTTTAAAAAATCGTTGCATTTAAGTAGTCAAAATTTTAGTTGTAAAATTTTCACTGTTGCATATTAAAGTACTATTACACAGCTATACTAAAATATACAATAGAAAAAAATATGTCAACTAGTTTCAAAATTACACCTTAACAAAAGAAAAAAAATGTCTCATATAACCACCATATGAAACTTAAGTTGTTAGAGTAGTAGTAATTTTTGGTTAGTAAATAAAAATCAAACCGGAATAATTATAGATAAACTGGAGTCACCCTACCCGCGTTACTGGGAGCCTTTGTGTTTACCAATAAAGTGTTCTCATAAGAAAAATTTAAAGGAATGCGTACATTTCATATGGGGAAAAGCACACCATCACATTATATTATATATATGTATATATATATATATATATATATATATATATATATATATATATATATATTATATTATATTATATTATATATATGTATATATATATATATATATATATATATATATATATATATACTGTCAAGAATATATACATATGTATATAAATAGGTTTTACCCTGTGCTTTGTGCAATACTCCAATCTCTCTTGTTGATGTGGTTATATAACGAAGCTTTATTCAATATTCAATATTTACTTTGTATGGGGGTGCCATTCTCACTTATTCAATTCTGCTCACTTTTTGACTGATGATTTGTATTGATCACAAAGTTACTTAGGCTAAATTTAGTAACTTACTATTGCCGTTTTAAAGATAAGTGCACTTGAGTTCTTTTACCAAAATTATGTCTACTCGTATGTATTTCATAATTTTAAGTAAATAGTAATACAGTAAAATTATGAAGCTTATGTCAATTTAAGTCGTTATAAAGGGTTCGCCAAATAATTTTTTTTTTTTTTTTTTGAAAATGATATAAAAAAACTACTGAATATTTTCTTTTTTTATTTGAAAGTACAATTAACCGAAAGGTTAATATTGGAAAATAATTTAATTCAAATGGCTGCCTCGGCTGGCCATGCAGTAGCCTACACGATCGGTCCAATTTTTAAGCACATTATCGATTGTGTGCAGCTGTATTTCACCAACGGCTTCACGAATATTGTCCTTTAAAGCATCAATTGCCTCTGGCTTGTTGGCGTAACACTTATCTTTGACGGCACCCCACAAATAATAGTCCAACGGTGTCAAATCGCAGCTCCGAGGTGGCTAAACGACATCAGGTCTGCGGCTGATAATGTGATCTTCAAAAACAGGGCGCAAAACATCGAGTGTAGCTTCGGCTGTGTGGCACATAGCGCGGTCCTGTTGAAACCAAATATTGCTAATATCCTCCTCTTCAATTTTTGTGAACAAAAATTCCTTCAACATGGCCCGATAACGATCGCTATTGACTGTAACGGCCACTTCTTGCTCATTTTCGAAGAAAAATGGCCCAATTATGCCTCTGGACCAAAATCCGCACCAAACAGTGACTCGTTTTGGGTGTTTTGGCTTTTCAATGTATGCGTGCGGGTTTTCTGTGCCCCAAATGTGACAATTTTGCTTGTTTACATACCCGCCAAGATCAAAATGAGCAAAATTGGCATCTTCTGTAAGTCGATCGTAGGCCCACTTAGCGAAGCGTATACACAACCATATTCGTTTAGCAGAAAACTAATTATCTTTTAAATCAGACATGAGCTAAGTGTTACAATTCACGAAATAAGCACTAGTTGAAAAAAAACGTTAGATGGCGGACCCTATATAATGCATTAAAAATGGGAATATATCTATATAAAAAATACAATATGCACATAAGATGTTTTAGCAAATTCAATATCGTTTAAAAAAATTTACGCTAAAAAGAAACGCACAGGGCAAAAATCAAGATTTAAAAAAGTGGATTAAATATAATTAAGGTGCATAATTCTTCTCTAAAGCTCCTATCCACAATTCGCTCTTATGTCGACTTAAGCTACTCTTTCATGTGATCACAGATGTAAAAAGATCAGATAATGCAAACATACAATGTAATATCATTAAAAAGTGTAACCCTAAATGTATGCAACAGATTGTATTAAAAACTTGCACTGCAATATTCGTGACCCCGTTTCAGAAAATTTATAAGGTTGTTCAGCGATCGGTGAAAAAAAGGTTTTTAAAAAATAATTGGCAAAAATTGCTTGGCGTTTTTTTTTTTTTTTTGCTTTTGTTTCATCTGGCCACAAAATTTTCAGCCACTTAGTTACTGTCTAATCCACATGTTCTTTGGTGATTCCCGATCCTTTTTTTCGGGCACTTTTCTTTTAAAACTGATTTTCATTGACATTCGTACCCCTCTTCTAGGGCAGAAAATGCAACGAATAAGATCTTTCTTACATTGCGCAAAGTTTTTCGGTTCGGAATCTCAGAAAAGTTCAATTTTTCTCTGAGTCTCTTTGTCCTTATACTTTATAGCACTTTCCACTAATTTCTTAAAACTTTTGTATGCTTTGTCCTATTTGACAATAACTTTTCCCTTTTTTGAAGTTAGATTTATTTTATCCTGACTGCAATGCTTGCTAAAGTTTAAGTAGTAATAACTTGCTTAGGTTACGTCAGAACAATATTAATAAAAAAGTAAACTCACATTGTGCTTTAAATTGGGGACTTAATTGGCTATTGTATTTGGTATTAATCTTATTTATTTTTTATTTTTTTTTGCAATAAAATGGAGTCTATATATTTTATTGTACACCTTTTTGATCGTATTATATCGCACATCACACTGTACATTAAGCTGTTCATGGATCAAGCGAATAATCTTGATAAGTTTGAATTTTCTGTTGCTAAAAGTCAGTTTAAATGATTTAATATTTTCTTTGGAATTTCTCGACTTTAAAAAAATGTTTTTTGTTTTTTAATTTAGCAATTGTAATTTTCCGAAAATAAATTTTATTTCACATATTGTATCATAAAATATTGCATGTAAAAAAATGTATAAACTATTTGAAACCATATGGTAATACATATAACATAACTACTGTTTATTTAATTCTAATTGTAATAAATAATAAATAATTTTAAATTATCGATTGAATATTCTATATCGATTGAATTGAATAACGTATTCAATATCGAATGAGTTTTCTTAGTTTCGTTCGATAGTGAATATGATTACTGACCAAAAATAAGCATTAATGTTTACCCTTTTTACGTTTTGAAAGTACACATTTATTATAATTTTCCAATTTTTTTGCTCTTTTATACATTCAATGTTTTTAATTGTCGTATTAGAAAAATAAAATGAAAAATAAATCCCAATTTCATACACCATAATATTCAAAAATTACCATCACCGCTAATAGCATACCCTACTATCATAATAATGTATTTTTTTATTTATTTTCGTATTTCTTTAGTTGCTTGAAATCAAAACATCGAAATAACTATGTTGGCTTAATATTTTTTTATAGTTTGTATACGTAAAGTGTGTTTATATTACAATTTCCGTGTGCATGTGTACTTCATTCAAAAATGTATTTAAATTTTTTTAGAATAAAAAACACGTTTTCTGCTTTAATTTCTTACTCAACAGAGAATTTAATGTGCCTAGTTTACATTTTCCTGGCCAAGTGCATAAGTGCGTTTATCGCAGCTTTTACAGAAGGGTTACTCTACGTGCACACGATTCATTTTTGAGTGATTTAGCTTTGGCTGCCCGTTTTCTAGTGGTCACTGCCAAGGGACGTATATTTTCGCATTTCTTTTCGGTATATCATGCTAGTATATGCTTTACTCCATGGTATAGTTAAGTTGGCCGATATGTTGATTGGTGTGCCCGCTTTATTGGCACACAATTTGGATTATAAAATTAAAGAGGGAGAGATGTCGTTTTCTTATAGCGGAACTTGTTTGTAGGGTAAGATATTCTTTTTTATTTATTGTTTAAAAGGAAAAATATTTATTTTTATTTTATTGATATGTTTTGCTAGCCTGAGTTCGAAGACTGTTTTGGATGGATTATGTTCGTATGTGCGTAAAATGTTACGTCGAGCCACTATGGAGAAATTCGATTTCAATAGCTGTGAGGTATCACAACCTGTGCCATATCTTTTCTTAACTCCTAAAGGTCAAGAAATCGATTTGCGTTTATTTTGTCGCGATGTAATGCGTAAGGCTTTGCCCATATTAATAGGCATATTGGAGAGGGAGACTCGTGGTTGGTTTCTACATTTTTCGAGAGCGTTTGATTGCCGAGCTGAGAGCTAAAAAGTTAACCGACAAAGAAATTGAAGAGGAGGTTAATGAGGCCGTAATGAAGGAATATCTACAAAGGGTTTACACTTCTATTTTATCTAATCCCAAATTGGCTGAACTGGGTGAGGGGTATACCCGAATTGTTAGTACAACAAGCTCAATCTGTCGTCATTATGTTATAAGGCAGTAGATAAAGTACAAAAAGATATTAAACGTTCACGTGAAGATCACGAAAAATGTCTTTCAAATGATCATTCTGTTTTGTCTAGAGTAGCACCCTGGTTGCGTTCGAAACTACGACATGCTGAGGAGAGTAAGCTGGTTTAAAACGGCTTGGTCGGCTCATGAGGAGGCACTGAAAATGTGCTCGAAACATAATCTACATCAAACTGCCTATTTTCTGGGACGTGATCTGGCCTTTATGAAGGAACGTGAACCTGTATTATTAAAGGAGCTTAAGAATGCTAAGACACCCACAAGAAGTTTTTCAATGGGCCTGCCGCATATGGTCGCCGAAATCTTGGATAATACGACGAAATTTTCAGGGACAATCTGATATTATACCGACTGTTATAAGTCAGCAGGCTACATCGATAGTAACACCCAGGATCGTATCCTAGTCAACCAGTATTTTTGGTAGAAAAAAGAAGTTGTACGCACTACGAGCACACGTTGGCCTTTCTGGCGTCTGTTAAATCTAATGCAACGCACTTGGTGTTGGACTTGGAATATGATGTTTCTGCTAGGCATATTGGTACCCTGGTGTAGTCCTGTTAGTTTAAGAGCCCTGTTCTGTGTTAAGCCTTTCATGCCAGACCTAGAGTTGTCACAAATCAATGGTACTCTATTTCCGCGCAAGACAAGCATAACACAGACTATGGCTTCAAGGTTAATAGAACTATGGCGACACATATCAAAATCTAGAACTCATTTTGAAACAGAACCCGATACCGGCAAGTTTTTCTGTAGGCAAACTAATAATTAAAACAAAACTAATAATTTTCTTTTTTGTTAGGGTTTTATTGGCAAAGGTTTTACGCGTAATTTAAATCGTGTATGGAATTACTTTGTCAAAGGTTTTCTGGGCACTATTGTCATACTTTTTGCCTTTCCTCTACTCTGTTTAGCCTGCAGTTTACTTAGCATTATATTGGCTGTAACAGCTCCTCTATGGATACCAGTTTTTACTATTCTATTGCATGTCTATATGATATTAATCTATGATCTGGATTCACCCGGACAATTCTCGCAATCGCCTATTGTATTTTATTGGAGGCTTTAATATGGAACATTCTAATACAAGGTTGTATACAACCCATAGCGGCATTGTTAGTGGCCAGTATTCTGTGTCCTTTAGTATCGGGGTTTAATATTAATTGGTAAGTGCTACAGTGTTCCTTTTATGAATTCCGTTTTTATTTTTCCAAAAAATGCTTTTCACACAGTTGGTTTAGTGCGTTACTCTTTGCGTTTACTCTGGGACTCTCTCACCTTTCACTTGTTTATTAAGAAATGTGGTCGTGTACCAGCTTCTGATAGCTTAGCTGTTAGACGTATAGCTGGGCCTGGATTGGCTCTCGACTATTATTTCATTATAAGACCAGAACAAGCTTTGGCAGCTTTTGAAGCCAAAATGGAATTGGATGAACTACAAGCCTATCAACATGCCATGGAACGTATTATTTTACAGCCTCAAAAAAGACTTTTCACAATTTGTAGAAGCCTGTTTCGGCCCGTTCTCGGCTCAACTCTCAAAAACTGGACCATATTTAGCATTGGATCGTGAGGCACAAGACTTAATGACAACACTGCATGAGAAATTGGAAAAAAGAAGACGCGAGCTACAAACAGCCTTAACGACACAAGTTAAATCGAGAATAAAACTCAATACCAAAGAACTAAAGGTGGGTTCAATATACATATACACATGAAGAGATCTATGACAAATAATCTATGAACAACATCAAAAAAATTTCTGCTAATTAAATTCATTAAACCTAAAAAGAACAAATGTGACGTACTCAAATCTTCGCCTCTAAAATAGTTAAGTTTATGATGTTATATTGCAACTGCTTGAAATGTTGTTGCTATGTACACACACGACTTCGTATTACTTATGCGAATAATCCTATTCAGATGACATCTTCTTAATTGGTTTTAACTTTATTTCATTTTCATTGTATTATTGTTGGTTTTGTTTATTGTTAATATTGAAAGCAAAAAAGAAGAAATGTCATTTCAAAGTATGATCTTTGAATAAAAATATATTTTTTCAACCAAAAGAAGAGCACGAGAAAAAAAGTAAAAAAGCGAATGAAATAATTTAATTGGAATTACTTACAATTTAGGTGATTCACTCTCCAAATTTTGTATGAAAAATTATGTCATTCGGCTCTGAATTTATTCGTAATTCAGTTAAGAAAAACGTTGTCCTGCCAAGCGTAGCATAACACGTTCATTTGAATCAATACGAACTATATTATTTCATTTCCAATGATTTAAAGTACTTAATATTGAATACGAAAGCTTTTCTCCATCTTCATAAAGAACCATCAATCAATTGCCACCTTATACATTTTTTTGTTTGTTCTATTGCTATGTTGACTTACGACAAACCGCATTTTCGACTGGTTTTTTTAAGCACTAAAACTTATAATTAACATTCGGATCGTGTTTAGATTTTTTTTATCTTTTCTTCTTTGCAGATTGCTATACAACTTGCCGCCCATATATTGGAGAAATATTATCCGTCTCATATTATAGCCGTTTATCCATAAGTGAAGAGGAGTTTTGGGATAATAAGGTAGAATTAAATCAATTGTGCATTATTTAGTTATTCTCTACCTAAAAATTATTTTTTTTAAAGGGTTTAACGGTTAACGACTGGCCCGGTTTGGCTGGCATGATTTATACTGAAATCTTTAGTTTAGATTTTCTAACGCCCCTTATGGAAAACGATACGCATTTTAAACTTGAACCACATCCCACATTGGATTTAAACCGTTACACTGAGATGGTACAAAACGCCACAGATGTTATTGGCTCTAAAGGTTTAGATCTGTTGGGTAATGTGTATGCTCCGCGTGGTAATGTACAAGTGCATTTACCATTTTTGGAAGTGACAGCCTTCAATCTCTAGATCAAGGATAACATTGACATTTAGAAAACCCAGAAAAACGGTAAGAAGAATAATTTTATTTAAAATGTTCATCTATGTATTTATATGCCTTTCTTCATAAGGGATATTTCTGTTGGTTTAACTACACCCCGCGTACGTGCCCATCGTGCTGCCCAGCAAACAAAAACGCCTGATGTACAAAAACCCTGGCGTCCCTGGAAAAAGAAAACGGATGATAAAAGTTTATCGGAAAAATTGCTGATACCATTACCGGTACCACATCCTGTACATATAGCGATTAATATCTATAATCGTGATGCTGAACATCCTATACCACTGGATTCGGAACTGGTATGGGAAATATTAAAATCTATAGAGGATTGTCAGTGTAGTGATGCAATGGTAAAATTTATAAGATGATTTTTTTTAAGCTACAAATTAATTTATTTTTCTAACTAAAGGGCTGTAGCTCAACCAGTTTCACGTTATCGTGGAGCTATAACGGAGATCCAGTAATGATTCGCTGGCATCCAGCAGTAGTTTGGGGCAGTACAAGAGAATCAGGTTCGCCCACTGGTTCAGGATCTGGCCTTGGTAATGGCAATAACACCGAAACCTTACCTTGTGTAAATAGAGAGGTATTTGAAACACTTATTTACATATGTAAAGATTGTTTTTAAATGTCTGATTTTTGATTCTGTTTTCAAGGTATGTACCCAGGTGAAAGTAGCTGAAGAACAACCAACCAAGTTTCTGGTTTCCACTGGACGCTTAGTAATTGGGGTGCAGCTCAAACTGCACGTAGACGTACAAATTCGAATGTACGAGTTGACTTAGCCAGTCCTGAGGATATTTCCTTAGATACGGATAGTTCAAGAGCTGTTTTCAATCCATATGGAACAACTGTTTAAAATAACAGCTTTTAACCATTTTTCACACTTCACACACACACACACACACGCATTGACAGATAGACAGACAGACTCTTTGAGAAAATAATGTTATACAAAATGGTAAATTGCTTTTTTATGATAACCTTTTATTAGATAAAACAAAAAAAAAAAAAAAAAAAAAAACAAAACAAAAACAAAACAAAAAGTATAATATGAACAAAATATTTTATAAGTATCTAACAAAAAATAACACTTTTTATGTGTTACCAAAACTAAACAAAAAAGAAACCAGAAAGATTAATGGTCATTAAATTAAAAAAAAAAAAACTAAAAAAAACAACCCATTTAACAAATCAAACTACAACTTGAATCTTTACTTCAATATACATACTGTATACACTTACAACCAATATATATTTATATATAGATATTTCCATTTATTAACTATCATAGCTATTTGATAAACAATTTATACTCCTATATAATTGCTCTCTATATTCATTATTTACCACTGGTATTGGCTTTTCATAATGAAATCTTCCTTACTGATATTGTGTTATATACCAATCAGTTTTCCTAATAACCACATTCTATTTATATTTTAACATACATACATATATATTTTTATTTTTTGAAATCTAGTCGTTTAAAGGAATTTTAATGCCAGCAAAGAAGAAGAAATGTTTACGTCCATCAATTTTTCCCAAAGCTAAAAATGGTAGCAAATTTTTAAAGGAAAAATGTTCTTAAAAAAGTTTTCAATCGAAACAGTTTCTGATACTGAAATCTGCATTGAAGTTTGTTAAATAAACTTTATTTAATAGAAGGCACGTTACACCGGTAGATTTGTGTGGCACAAGTTTGTAAAAAAAGAGTATTTCTTTGATTCTCTGCCTACACCATACAAAACGAATCGACAAGATCTGAAATAAGAATTTATTTTTTATAAATCACTTAAAAAATTTGGCAAAAGTAGCTTTTTTGCAATGGCGTTTTCCTTTTTTATACCATTTTTGTGCTCTTTAACTGTTGCCCTCAGGAAATGCAAAAAATTATGTTACTGCAACATTTAAAATTAATATATTTTTAAAAAAGGCAACATGTTTTCCAAAAAAAGAAATGCTTACTAGCCTCGCAATCTCTAGTTACACCACAATCTACTACAAATATCAACTCAGCAACCGCTGTTTAAGGAAGTTTTTTTCAACAGGAAGGAACATCAGGAAACAGTGACGCTGTTACAGCAACAACAACAAATGCTTTTGTGTGGTGAATTTAACATTTTCTACATTTGATTAAATGCCGTAGTAATTAAAGAGTCTGCATTTCTAAAGGTGAATATACGATAACATGCGTTAACGCTTTTAAAACT
>JAKWBJ010000177.1:3005000-3240408 GCA_023159175.1 Wohlfahrtia magnifica
CCACCACGCCTGTGTGTTAAAAAACAACATTGAGTCTTACGTGCATTAAAATCGACCCTGTTCGCACGACCCCACTCGGAGACCTTCACCAGGTCACTTGTGAGTGTGACGTTCATATTCATCCTTTTTACCCCAACCTCCAAAAAGCTCGGTCAACGATTAAAAGAATATGAGTGACAAATGTTGCTGTCATCTGCAAAAGAGTAGATAGGATTAGAAGTGAGAAGAAGAGTGTCGTTAAGAAATATTAGAAAAAGAGTAGGAGAAAGAACAGAGATTTGCGGTACCCCTGAGTTTACCCTGAATTCGTGAGATGAGACCCAATCTCTATAACCACTCTTATAGAGCGATCTCTGAGAAAACTCGATATAAATCGAGAGAAGTGACTACCGACACCAAAAGCATTAAGTTTCGAAATGAGAGCCTCGTGCCAAACTCTATCAAACACCTTTGAGATATCCAGAGCCACAACCTTACTCTCGCCAAAAACATGAATGGACTTGTTCCACTTCTCCGAGAGCAACGCCAGCAGGTCACCAGTAGAACGGCCCTTTCGGAAACCGTACTGACGATCGCTAAGTAAATTGTTGGACTCCAGATATCCCACAAGGTGGTGATTAATCATACTCTCCATAACCTTGGAGAGTGTGGAACAAACTGCTATTGCACGGTAGTTCTCAGGGTTACTAGCCCTTTTTGGGGATTCGCGTTACATTAGCAACCTTCCAGCAAGATGGAAAAATAGCGGCGCGATATGACGCACTGAAAAGGTGAGCTAATGGACGCGCAAGCGTCGAAGAGCACTGCCATCCGGCCCAGAAGACTTGTTACCGTTGAGATTTGCAAGGACCCTTTTTACAGCACGAGCTCGAAAGAATATACTAGGCATAGTTACT
The DNA here is from genome assembly GCA_023159175.1 of Wohlfahrtia magnifica. Taxonomy (NCBI): domain Eukaryota; kingdom Metazoa; phylum Arthropoda; class Insecta; order Diptera; family Sarcophagidae; genus Wohlfahrtia; species Wohlfahrtia magnifica. The sequence continues at coordinate 3,005,897 of JAKWBJ010000177.1, forward strand.
GATACTCTTTCAAGTTCGGGCAGTGGTTGAACGCTCTCCGGCAAGTGAGAATTACTTGCAAACATTTCGGCCAAAAGGTTTGCCTTTTCAACCGGGTTCGTGAATGTGTGGTCATTCTTTATAAGGGCAGGAACCGAACTAGCGTTGTTCCTCAGCCTTTTAACGAATGACCAAAAGTTTTTACTTCCCCGCGGAAAAGTAAGAACTTTAGCACGAAGGCGCTGCTCGTATAAAGCCTTTTCGCGTCTAAGTACTGCGGCACATGAAGAACTCGCCTGTTTGCGAAGCATATCAGTGTGGGCACATTTGTTATTGCGCCAATCCTTAATGCTTCCTCTCTGGATCTGACTGCCAATTTACACGTCAGATTATACCAAGATTTGTTTCTGGGCTTAATTGAAAGCTTTTTGGATGGGATGAAAATATCCATCCCTAGCCTTATTATATTCACCACCATTTCTGCCATGGCATCGACGTTTGAGTCAAGGAAACAAAGTTTCCAATTAAAATGCCCAAAAAAATCGTTCAGCTCAGCCCAACGAGCATCCTCGTAGTTAAAAATAGAGCGTTCTGTAGCCATGGGTGGAACCTCGCGAAGAGCGGTGGACGAGAATGAGGCAGAAACTGTGCAATGATCCGAATTTCCGAGAGAGTTGCAAGAACCTCAACTACATACTTTTCAGGGTGTGTAGTGAGGAAAAGGTCGAGGGTGTTGTTCTGGTGCCCATCAACACACGATATATGTGTAGGTTCATACACTAATTGCGCAAGGTGATTGTGCGCGGCAAATAAAACAACGTATTGGCCTTCTGGAGTTGTACGGCCTGAATGGCGTAACCAGGACGAACTATGAACATTGAAATCACCAGCAACAACAATTTCACTGTTCGGATAATTCGAAAGGATACTCGATATTTTACTAATGGTGATGGCGTAATATTTCGATATCAATCTCGTATGTGTACCGGAATACACCGATATTGCGTTGAACTGTGTAGCGTTAGAAATGACAGATCTTGCAAAAGGAAGTGATGGTATGCCTATTTCTACTTGTCATCTGTTTATTAGGTGTTGTGCCAGAAATGCCACCGTCATCAAAAAGTTCGCGGAATTAATTCAGAAGATTGAAAATACAAGTATATTCGTCTAAAAGTAATCAACACCGACTGCGACACACTGCCAGCGCTTGATCCAATCCTAGAAGCATTTATAATATACGATTTTTAATATGTCCATCTGTTATTTTTGCATTATTTCCTCTCGGCTACTGATACACGTTCCTCGTAATAGTTTTTTAACTCAATTGAACAGAAGGAAGTCACAGGGAGCCAAATCAGGTAAATTCGGTGGCTGTTGGATGGTATTATGATAACACTGTGAGACGGTGCGTTATCATGGTACAAAATCCACTGATTTTCTTCACGCATACGTCTCATAAAGCCCAAATAATAATCTTTGTTTACTCTCTGGCCTTCTGGCAAAACTTCATGATAAACTACACGTTGTAATTCATAACAGCCGTGAGCATTGCCTTGTTTTTTGACTGAAACTACGTGTATTTTTTTTTTTTTTTTTGGTCTCGACTCATTTGGTGCACGCCTTTCACTTGCCTGATGTCGGGATTGCGTGTCGTACATATCAACCCACGTCTCGTCTCCAGTAATGATCCTTTTGATGAATATAGGATGGGACTCAGCCTCGCAAATCATGTCTTTTGCGTTGTTGCAAATTTAAATCCATTTCTAAAATTGTAAAAAATCGTAAGCACACATAGAGACAGTTGTACGCTTGGCTAAGTAGCTTTTGCAAATGTCACGTAAAACTTTTTGATAAAGGTGGTATGTTATCCAGGAGCTGGAGACAAATTTCTTGCTGTAGGCAGGCGAGAGAGTTGTGACAAGTGGTTTTGTCGGAGGAAGTCTAGTCAGCTGGTGAACCTTCCAAGTTACTAATGGGCAGGAATGCGGCCCGTTTGGGCATAGTGGATCAACGTAGTGCAGCTATTACAGTGAGGAGATGATAGTTACCCCGATAAAAAGCAAATATTATCGCCGTATTCCAAGCTCTCCAATGCTGGTTAAGTTCACATCTCAATTAACCGTTGGATATCATAGCATCGAAAACGTAAACATTGAGAACTATACTAAGTAGGCGCTGAGGCAAAATACATATCCGGCCATTACCCAGTGATTCACCATGACTGAATCAGCATTTGCTAGTTATAATCTCCAAATGCACATTTTTACAACTTAAGTCATTTCAGATTCTGTGATGATTTAAAATGATACATGCTTTTTCGAAATCAATAAATATCATATATAGAAGCGATTGGATTTAGCTAACTGCTCGATGATTATTCTTAGGGTAATCACATGGTCCGGGGTTGGCGTGGTGTTGTGGTTAGAGCGCACGTATGACAACACAAACGACCCAGGTTCCAGCACCAGCAGAGTACATGTCAAAGAAAAATTTAATTGTGGTTTCGAGTGTTTTTCCTCGAGACAACTCCATCTAAAAAAAACGCCATGACCTTCCCACATACCTCTGGCGATGATATCAAATATTAGACGAATAATAAGGAAAACACGCCATCTACTGGGAAAAAATCGCAATGCCAAAGTAAAGATCACCACCAATTAGCAAGGATCTTCACCACTACGCAAAATCATATAGAGGAAGCTACAGTGGATTAATCATCTACTTAGATTGAAAAGATCGAATTGATTAAGGAAACTGAACAAAGCAATGGATGCTTTGTGAAAAGCCAATATGTCCCATAGTGGAGTGATGGACAAAAAAAAAATCACACGGTCCACTCATGATTCATACGGGTAAAACTCAGTCTTTTCCGATTTTATATCAGGTATTAAATAGTAAAATGTCAGTAATTGATCTGCAACCTATTCTATGTTTCGACTCATTGAAAGACATCTACAGCGCCTGAGTAGTTATGATCTGACACCGCTGTAGGAAAACTACAGGCTAGTATCTCACCTACCATATCATATTAGAAAACAGGTATTACGGCATTAAAAATTCTTCTATATAACATGTGCTCAATTCACGTTATGACCGAGCTGAGTATGGAATCTGCTCATTTGCTAGCAAGTTGTTCATCCCATAATATTTTAAAATTTCCTGCAGTTTAGTTTAGCTTATTTATTGCCTCGAAGTAATCATATATGGTTGTATAGAGAAAATGTTTAATCCAATATTCAGCTTGTTAAGGACGATGATAACAACGCATCTAACTAGCAGGGTTGGCAACACCCTGAGTAATCAAATTAAACCCGCCCAGGTTTTATTGGGTTCAAAAACCCGGGTGGGTTTTTCGTTTATAGGTTTTCGTAGTTTATTTACAACAAAAGTAGGTGTAATTTACGTATTGGGACTATAAATTTATTTGTTCCGTTTTAGACCTCAAATAGATAATGAAATAACAAATTTATCTAATCACTGCTTTTCTCCACTTTTGAGCCAATTTTCAAATCCCGTCTCAGAAAAAATTCTCGTCTTTTGAGTCGCTCCAACTTTGAAGAAGATTTTGTGTTTCTTCGAAGGAAACGATTCCGTGGCATGTTAAAAGATAAACTCATATCTCGCCATAGATATTCCTGAAAATATACGCCGTAAATCGTTTGTTCCCTTACGCTTTTTTAAAAAACTGAGAATCCATGTTTTTTAACAATAGTACGAGGTAGATTGCGCTTAAAGCGAATGTGTTTCATAGTACAAATAGGTCGTTATAGCGAAATGCTATGTAAAAAAGCCTGTATAACGACGGAGCAATGTGCGGCAAATACGGAGAATTTGGCATTTGATGGTTTCTAAAAATGGTTTAAAAATTTTTGCGACATGAGATCGGTTTTTATCATACAAAAAAATAACTCAATCATGTCTGTCTTTATATTCCGCCAGTTTTTATCATAACGCAGGAGTCAAAGGGAGTAATTGCAGTCTGCTTCGATCACCCAGTTTAGTACCTAATGTTTCCTTAATCCTACCAGTACTAAACCAAAGGTACTGTACGAAAAAAACCCAGGTTTTTGGCAGCCCTGCTTACTACAGAACTCACTTTGAGCGTGTTAACGAGCTGAAATTACGATGTTATTCTTAACAGTTTACTTGGCTAATAGCAATATATTAAGTCCCATAACATTCCATGAAGGAACGTGGGGACTTCCCTCAGTCAATGAGGTGCACCCGATTCTATTTTTAAATTTATTGAAATGGACCTGCAGTTTAACACCGGTTCCGAACGGCAAATGCATGTAGACAAGTTTTCAATAGTAGTAGTCGTTATAACCAGTAACTAGCTAATGTTATAAGGAGATACCGCTGTCGAAAAACTTTTGTCTTTTTTAAGATAGTCTGGCCTGGTATTCAACCTATGATTTTTTGGTTGATAGGCAGAGGTGTCTTACCTACCATACCGCAGCACTAGCAATGCAACTTTTCTATTTTTATAAGAATACCAGTTTTATTGATAGATGTAGGTTTGAGCCATCCTTATTTTCAAATAAGTATGGGCTAAGGATGCTTCCGCTTCTTGCGATAAAATGATTTTGCAATTTTTTTTTTTTTAATTTCCGTGGAGATAATATACTGAATTTTGTGACAGAATGAAATGACATAAATATTGTCAGATTCGGTTATTTCGAAGTTCAAATTTAAGCCGATAGATGGCCCACCCGTTATAGTATAATCTGCTATCTCAACACTCCAAATTTTAAGCAATCCTCAATGACATTCAGGCATTGTCACAGTGGGAGACAGACTGGGTCTCAAACTGAAATTTAACGTTAATATTATATCGACAAAACAGCTTTTAACGCATACGGTAACAAATAGTTGTGCTTGACAATCTAAAGTTTTTCAAATTGTCTTTTTTTGTTTCTTGTTTATTTTTTCAAGTTCTTGTGCTCTTTTTATAAAAATACATACAAAAGTCTTTTGTACGTTTTACTCATTTTGCTGCCTTTAATCAAACACACAAAGAAGGTGAAAAGAAGGCAGAAAAAAATTCTGAAATCCTCTCAAACGCTTCATTTTATATTCATTTAAATTAGTACAGCCTTTTGAAGCAGCTTTTATACAATACTTTACAGAAAATTTAAAATTTTTTTTAAATTAAGGCAAACGTTTAAACGTAAATTTAAAAGAAAATATAAGATAATTTAAACCACTTTTTTATATCCTTATGCTCCAAATATCTAAAGAATAAAGGGTAACACGTTCTTCCTAATTGCTGATTAATGGGTTTTGTGGTTTCCTATACTCCTTCTCCTTTTTTCTTTTTTTCCTCTTTCTGTTTCATAATTCTTTAAAGTTAAAGGGCCCCATGTGGTTAAACGAAAAGAAAAATGTGAAATATGAGACAATTTTTAAAAGTATTTTTGAGCTTTATTTTTGGGAAAAACGGATTTATTAAGCAGTACTTTAAGACTGCTTGAGGATAAATGTTTTCACAGGAAACAACATTTATTACAAAGAAAAGTTCATTAGTAAATTGGGTTCATTGCTTACTAATTTATCGCTTTTTCTTTTCCTAAGGGAGAGTATGTACATATGTACTTACATTCGTAAGGACTTAAAATTAATGTGTTAAAAATTAACCAGGGTATGCAGTTATAATATAATAGTATAAGTAGGAGTTTAATTTATTTTTACATTAAGTTTTCATTTAATATTTCTTCGTATTAGAGAGAACGATTAATTAATTAAATAATTAATTTATTTTATTTTATATGTGTGTAACTTATGGGTTTTATGCATAAGTTTTCAGTTTTATCACAATAGGCCAGCCGACCCCCAAAACATAAACCATTCGCTATAAAGAAATAGATTTTCCAAAGAACTAAAAATAGGTATCTGTTTCAGTTATAAGCTTTGTGTGTTGAATTTCTTAAGTTTTAAATAAAATTTTGACTCAACGACCCCTAATTGGAGATAAATTTCATGATGTTGAGATTTCCTTTCATATTCTAAAGTCTAGAAAATATTCCGATATAAAAAAATTGAGTCAACAACAAAATATTTTTCGATTATTCATCTCCATAATTATCATAATAAAGTACATTTGTGGAGCAGTTGGAGTATTTTACACTATCTAGTGCCGGCGGCCGGCCATTTATTTATTGATATACAAACTCTGGGTCATGCTTAAAGCAGATTAGTTTACCACTAATGGTGGTACGTCGACGGTATAAAAATGAGCTTATTTACCGAAAAGATTTATTTTGGTTGTACGAATTTTAAATAACTTTTCATGTTTTGATTATCATTTCCTTCTTTTTTTGGACTAATCTTTAATACACACGGCGTTAGCAATCTTTTTCAAGCAAGTACCGTTATTACAAATCATTCACTATACGAATTCATGGAATAAGTCAGTTTAGAGTAGTAAAATGGCTATAATTTAATCAAAGTTCGCTATTAGAAAAAATGCTAAGCATGCAATGACGGTGATTTTTGTCCACAACAAATATGCACTATGAATATTAAATATTTGTTTTGTATATAAGACTAAAGGAAAAATTCTTGTTTAAACTGTAATTATATTTAAAATATTGTAGTTTTTATTGAAAATAAAAAATTTTGTGTTAAAATTATATATGTGGCTCCCACTTATCAAACTTTTTAAAGATGAAATGACGATGACTGTTGTTCACCTGTTTACGTGACTAAAGCGTCGATGCCATAGCAAAGATGGCTGTGAATGGATATATTCATTTCTGTCGAAAAGATTACTATAAAATCAAGAAATAAATTTTAATACAACAAGACGCGTAATAAGCAGTCAGATCTAGAGAGTAAGATTTCCAAAATCGGCGCAAGAATAAGTACTGTTCCGTTATGCAAACAATCGCACAATTAAGACCAGAAAATTCTAGTCAGAGCTTTCGTATTGAAGTTCTTTCTTTTCCTCGGGAACTAAGAGCTTTTGGCCATTCATTAAAAAGCTAACCAATAACTCTAGTTTGATTGTAATAAACCAAATATTTTAGCTTATTTTCACGTAATTCTTCCTTGCCGGAGACCATGCAACTACATCTCTCGCACTCCAGAGTATCAGTGACTAGGCCTAATATATTCTTCGGAGAGCTTACATTTAAAAGGGTTGTTTCACATCTTAATGCTAACATGACTTCTAAGTCGGCTGATATACCAGCACTGGCTCTGATTTATGACACTTGAATGCCCGCTAGCCAACTATTTTGGTCTGTCATATCGTGCAGGTATTTCTTCATCTTGCTCGAAAGTTGCTAATATAAAGCCAGCCGACATTAAAGACAACTGTTCAATAGCTGTATGTTCAGTACTCTCCAAAATTATGGGGAGTATATGGTAGTTTAACACCGGCGCTAGATAAGACACTCTCACTTACTAGTTTAACACCGGTGCTGTGTAAGACACTCTCACCTGCTAGCCAAGAGGTCGTCGGTTCAATTCTGGGCCAAAATATTTGAAAACGAACAAAAATTTTCTACAGCGTTATCATCCCAAAAATTTCGATTTCGATCGCGATTTCTCAGACTTCGCTCTATAAAAGTGATTAAAGATGGAATCTTATCCGATGAGTTGAAGATTAATTAATTAATTAATTTCTTAACAAATTTCTGTTTTCCATTTCCTATTTTACTTACTCTTTTGCAGTTGCAGTTTTGCAGTTATTCATTTTATTTAGTTATAGACTGAAGCTATAATAAGAAGACGAAATACGAATGACACAAAAACAAGTTTTCGAGTGGGTGTCTTGTGAACAATGTCTATTTAAATGTACGCAAACCGCAATACTTATGTGTATAAGTATTGAAAAAGCAAAATGTGGTGGATAGATCATATTTGTCGACTGTCGAAAAAGGCACTAAAACATGTCGGTTTTTTAAAACGCCTCAATAAATACTTCACCACACCTGCTAATTTTAGTCATTACAAAAACTTGGGTTCGGTTAGGTAAGATGATGGACACTCTTATAGAAGGGAGAGCGATTTAGCCCATTGTGATACTGCAAGTATAGATTCTAGCCCACAATTGCGATAACTTTCATTTTGGAGAGCTCAGTCAAAGACGGCAAGAAATAGGAGCAAAAAACTTCCTGATGGCAATGGCTGCATACTCACATGATGTGAAAGATGATAATCTCTTTCTCCTCTTTAAAACCACAACTCCTGCAAAAATCATTCCAGGGGATGCTGAGTCTATCGGCCTCCCAAGCGGATAGCAAAACGATTTAATTACAAGAACTTTATGCGACTTAAAATTGAATAATACTCTCATGTATGTATGGTCGCAATGTGGCGTGTGTTTCATTGTTTTCATCGTTCCCGTTTGAGTTTTCTTAACGGTTAGCTCGACATTTGCAAAAGCGACGTAGCCAAGAGCACATCTGTCTCTATGTGTGTTGGCGATTTTTACAATTTTGACGGTGTTGAGGTCGCAAAAGACATTATTTGCAAAGCTGACTCCCATCCCATATTCAGAAAAAGGATCATTACTAGAGACGAGACGCGTGTTTATGAGTATGAGACGCAATCCAGGCAAGTGAATGACGTTCACCAAATGAGCCGAGACCAAAAAAAAAAACATGTCGTTTTCAGTAAAAAGAAGGCAATGCTCACGATTTTCTTGAATTAAAACAGTGTAGTGCATCATGTAATTTTGCTAGAGGACCAAAAAGTAAACAAAGAGTAGTATTTGGATCTTATAAGACATTTGCGTTAAGCATTTCGCCGAAAGAGACCAGAATTGTAGGCACAAAACTCGTGGAGTTTGCACCATGACAGCGCACTGTCACACAGTGCCATCAATATTCGAAATTTTTTGACGATAAATGCATTAAATACCATCCAACAGCCACCGAATTCATTTGATTTGACTCACTGTAACTTCTTTCTGTTCAATCGACTTGGAAAACCATTACCGAAAACCGAATATAAAGAATTTTTCGATTTTTCGATTGGATCAAGCGCTGGCATAACTGTGTTGCAGTCGGTGGGGATCTCTTTGAAGGAGTCAATTTAGATTTAGATGAATAAATTTGTATTTTTAATTTTCTGAATAAATTCGGGGGAGCTTTTTCATCAAGGTGCTATTTTCAAGAAGGCGTTTTGGAGAAAATTCGTTCCCAGCGTTGGTTTGCCTGATGAGCAGATATTGAGGCATCCCTTGAGTGCTGGCCTCAAGTGAAAAAAATTTTTATCAGCCGGTGTGGTAACTATATATATACCAACAGCGGTACTAAGTATATAGCAAAGGTAGGTCGTGAAAAGGGAAAAATCACTAAAATGATAAAAAAAGCCATCAGAAATTGCTGTAATGGTGAGAGTAAACACTGGTATAGATGTTTTCTCTCATGTTATACACAAAACGCTAAATACTGCTGGCTATACTGCCAGTGTTTGTTTAGAAAACCCACAGATTGGCAAGGTGAACCAAATAAAGCGAAGATACCCATAAGCAAGGATACACATTTTTGGAAGAAAGTTATTTTCGCCGGTGAAAGTAAATTTTGTATTTACAAGTTGGACGGATGGACAAGTAGGACCATTTGTATCGACGAATTCGGGAGCGCCATATTACTTCTTAAAGTATGCTTTAACAAATACTTCCTGAGAAAAACAAACAATTGGACCAAATAGTAAAAAGAAACTGACACATTCGATACAGAACCCTTAACCAGATGTAATAAAAAAACACACTTCTTATTAAAATGTTTCTTTTAGATATTTAAGTAAAAAATATATTTAAATGACTGTGACATTTGTCCAAAAAATATGTTAAGTATGAACGTTTAATACTTGTTGTTGTCAAACAGGCTAAGAATAAATGACTGGTTTTAACTGCAATATCGGGTGAGTCATCTATCGGTTTAAATTTGAACCAGCGGCTATTTCGAATCTGACAACACTTACGTCATTCTATTCTGACACAAAATTCAGTATATTAGGTCCACTGAACGAAATTGATAGATTTACGCTTGAGCAACGTTGTAAGTTATTGGTAATTTATTTGCAAAATAAAGGTCGGAAATTGCAAAAAATATAAAAAACTAACAAAAATCATCTTTTCGGATGAAGTTCATATACATCTTGGTGGGTAAGTTAATAAGCACAATTGCTGCATTTAACGCTAAGAAATAGAAAATGTGGCTTTAGAGAAGCCAATGCAGCCATTAGGAGTGATTGTTTGGCCCGACTTATGGAGCAGAGGCATCATTGACCCATATTTCTTTAAAAATCATTTTTTTGGATGAAGTTCATATTCATCTCGGCGCCTACGTTAATAAGCACAATTGCCGCATTTGACGCTAAGAAAAGGAAATGTGGCTTTAGAGAAGCCAATGCACCCATTACGAGTGACTGTTTGGTCCGGCTTATAGAGCAGAGGCATCATTGGCCCATATTTATTTAAAAATAAGGACGGCGCAAATATTATAGTCAATGTAGACACCTATCATAATTATCGCACTATGAATCGCCCTGTGTAAAAGATATTTGGCTTCAGCAGGATGGTGAAACTTGCCGCAAATCTCATGCCACAATCGATTTATTGCGTCAAACGTTTGATGATGTCAGTCAAGGCAGCCAAGTAGCTGCGATTTGACAATAATCCAATTTTCTGTGGGGCGCCTTTAAAGACAATTGTTTTGCCCACAATCCAGAGACAATTGAGGAGCATTCAAAGGCCAACATTTGTAATTTCATTGCCGAGATACGACCCCACACACTCGAAAAATTTCTCGAAAATTGGTCAGATCGAATGGAATGAATGAATATGAATGAAAAAATATTTAATTTCTGACCGGATCAATTGTACTTCACAACAAAAATTAATTTGGCAAAATTTCAAACCGTTTATTGCATTTTAAAATTTTATTTTTGAATGACCCACCCTATAGTATTAAAATGAATTATTGATTTTGATAAAAAAATGAAATACTGTTTTTTAATTATTTTCCCTGTATGACAGTCCTTTAGACATTCTGAAGTTTAAATGACGGTGAATTTGTCCATCTGTGTCAACTAAATTGTCAATTCAAATGCCTAAAGCAATCATTGAATTCAGCACAAGACGCGTTTTTGTTGTTTAAAAACAGAGCGTTTCGTAGCGTTTGTTGAAACGGCATAGAGAGCGGAAAACATAACTGAGGCAAAAACAGTATAATGATTCAAATTCTCGACAGGTGCAAGAACCTCAATTGCGTAATTTTCAGGATATAATGGTAGAATGTGGGAGAGAACCCATCTAGGCACGGTATATGTGTAAGTACATGCATTCATTGCTCAAGGTGATTATGTGCGGCAAATAGTTCACGCTACCGTAGCCTTCGTGTGGAATAGATTTTACACATTTTTTTTAATCTTTTTTTTGGTTGCCATTTACTTGTTTCGCATTTCGTTTAAAAGAGTTCCCTAACAAATTTTGTAATAAGAAAATTTGATTAAAAGTCACTTGCATACAAATTACTTTTATTATTTTTAATTTAAAAATTTTTCTACTTTTTCTTTACTATGCATCTTCTAATCATTCATGTTTTATTATTAACACTGCAATAAATTTATGATTTACACTGAGAAAAGAAATCTTTTTTTTATAATATGGTAAGTTCCTCATATTTTATATATGAAGTAAATAGAATTAGACATTTTGCTTTATTTTGCTCTCTTTTGAGGAGGAATTTGTTTACATGTTTCTTGTTAAACTACAAGTACATGCAGTGAAAATTAAAAAGAAACGGTGAAAAGTAAAATGAATGAATTGCATACACACAAACATAATATAGAATTTATAATATAGCATTTAAGCCAGACATGTACTCGTACTCTCTAGCACAACTCCTTGTATTCTTGTTCATACTTATTATGCAAAAGCGATTTGTGTTAAAAAGAACAAATTTTTTTTTCCTTTTTTTCATAATTTTTTTTTTTAAGAAACTTTTTTTTTATAATATTACTTTTAATTTACTTTGTTAGGGTATTCACCTGGAGCATAACACATCAGCGCGTGTAATACGTTCTAATCAGAGTCTGGTGTTGCAAAAAATAACGAAACACTATGCGGGAAATTATGCATGTAGCGCCATAAATGATGAAGGAGAAACTGTCAGCAACCAACTGCCGTTACGCGTTAAATGTAAGTTGAAGATTTATAATTTTACTTACTCTTTTCTCTTTTTCTACATGTAATACTTCTAATAGAGGTAAGATATCTTGGTGCTCTTGTATGAGAAAGTGGTTATAAAGGGTGTACTAAAATTAAGTGTTTTTCATATTTAAATTGGTTAAACTGTTAAAACTATTACATTATTACATACTTAATCATGTAACTGGTTATGAGAAAATATTGGACTTTATGAAAAGAAAAAAATGGAAATTCTTCTTATGCCTTGATAAGAGAATGTAGACTACTAACATGGAAGTATTAGACTATTACCAAATTAAAAATTATATACTTGTAATTATCTATTTTATTTAATAGTTTTATTGAAAGTATATATATTTTCTACCTATATTTGTATAACTTTGCTTTTGTGTAAAGGTTTTTTTTCGTATCTCTGGGCTTAAATTTGTTTGTATATATAGTAACCAAAACTATTGTTAATATCTTATGAACCATGCTTAAACTGTTGTAATATCTAGTCAATAAAATCTGAAATGTATATAAAATAAACAAACACTGAAAATAAAGGATGATTTTAAAACTAAAAAAAAAAACTAAAACTGCTAAAACTAGAAGAGTAAACAAGTAAATAATTCGTACATATTGTTACGTTTTAACTTTTTAACACATTCGAGTTCGTTTAAGTTGCGTTAAAATAAAATAAACTCCGCTTTATTTTGTTGCTTTACAGTTTTTATTTTACTACACAATAACTTTTATACTGTTTGTCTTTATACAATTTGCGTTTATACAACACTTTTATTTCCGCTTTAACACGTCTTGCGATAGCCAAATGATAACCAACTGACGTACAGCCCCTGTCTTACCTAATTGGCTACAGTTTGGAAGGTTCAGGAAATATCGACGGTCTTCTATTTTCATATTCGTTAATTCAAATGTAGCGTAAAGATGGTCGATGTGGCAGTGCTGCCAAATTGATAGGGTGAGACAAAATATACCAAAATCCTATAATACAGTGTTGTACACTGTGCGACAAAAAAGAACGAAGTTGAAATACCTGGGAAGCGATAATAATCTTCTTATAGGCGATATCGAGTACAAAAAGAATATTTTTTTTGAAATTTTCGAAACACCTTCAAAATCTTGATTGTCGGAAAAAAAAATCGGTTTTTAAATCCCTCATGTACTTGCAAGCTTATAACTTAGCTAAATATTGACAGATTTGAAGTTTTCGAGCGAATTGGAAAAAAAAGAAATAGACCTTTCAAATGATAAGTAACCTTGAGGAATCCGTATACATTTTTTAAGCGAATACAATTGTATATAAATTTTTTCTTATTTTGCAAGTTTAAATGCGTTTCTGCGCTCTTACTTATGCATGAATTGTACTATTCATGACTTAATTAAGAAGCTTTGTGAAGTTATAATCAAATGAGTTTTTAGTTTAAGAAAACTTTTGACAATTAAAGGAGTTATTAAACTTCATACTTAAGCAACTCATGAGAAATTCATACAACGTAGCACAATGGCATATGTTATATTACTGTAAGAGTTTTAAATTGAAATTTTATTTTGAAAAAGGTCAAAATCGAGTGATCTTTTCATGAGTTGTTTTATTAAAACGCTTAATAACTTCGTCGATTTTAAACAGATTTTTAAAGCGTGAAAGCATTTTATTCATAAATGAACTTAGCTTCTTAATTGATTCATAAATATTAGGGTTACTACATAAATTAGTGCAAAAAATTTTATGACAACGCAACGTTACTTTCGTTATGCTTACCTTTTAGTTTAGACTTCTGTCGGTAAATCACTAAAGCACTTTTTAGCTTTAACAACAGTAATGTGTTGCTCTACATCATTCTATAGGCTTAATACAGAACGAAGGTCTGATTATTTAGCTGGCTAATTATAAATGTCGATCCTATTTTGATCTAAGCAACAGTTAACTGTACGTGAAATGTGTTTTGGATAACATGGATAAAATGCCATCTAAGTGGCATGCTGCGTACTGAACCATTTTCGTATATATTTTGATTATAGCATCAAAATCGTGTCCAGAAAATTCTACCCATGCTTTACTGTCTTTGATGTGTGCTAGGTGTTGTTTTGCAGATATTAAGTATGTCATATATAACACTTTCCGCCAGAACCAAGAAAATTTGGATTTGTCACTCCAGAAGACATTCTTCACAAAGAGCGTTGGCGTTTCTCAATGCTCACAGAAAAATGAAATTCGAGACTTCAAGTTCTTCTTTGATATGTTTGTCTTATGTTGTACAATGCATCCAAGAAATGTTTATTTTTTGTTTTCTTTTAGTTGTTCGCTTGGATATGCGAACAAATTTTGTTAAAAACCCCTTTTGTATATCAGTTGAGAACTTAAAGAGGCCTACAACTGAGGCCTTTTAAGTAAAGAAATCTTTTTTTATTAGTTATTTTTCTAGGCCCAGGATACTGTGCAATACTTTTGTATGTTTCATGGGGTGGAATATGAACTTATGGTTGTTCACTTTTTGTTGGAGTAGTTTAATAGAGAAACAAACTATGATTCCCTTCGAGCTTATTTAATGAATAACTTCATGCAATTTCTCTGTACAGCATTTACCTTGATCCATTTCCATTTATTTTTTTATTGTTTCTATTATATTTTTGATATTAAACCTTCAAAATGTATACAAATTTAAGATTTTGAATCAAACAATTAGTGAGGAATATCAACATTTATAAAAGAGCCTAAACTGCTGTCCAGTTCAGATTACCTTATCTTTTCGGTAAATTAAACATGCAAATAAAAACCGCGAAAGAAAATGATAAGCAGTTACGATACATTCATACTAAGCACAACGTCGAAAACACTTCTAAGTAAACATTTCACCCTATTTGGCTTTCTTGGAAGAAATACATATACACTTTTCAGTGCACCATACATGAAGTGTGCTAGCCCAAGATCCGCTACTGTATATCACTTCGAATGCCTATTTCTCCTCTTTCCAAATTGGAAACTTAAAATCGATTAATGTTCAGCTATCAGCTAATAAGTGGAAGAGAAACCGGTTTTTTTTATCCATAACTCACTTGGAGGTGTTTCGAAAATTTGTTTCGCCAACGTCTTTTAGAAAATTACTATCACTTCGCAGGTATTTTTCATTTTTTCTTTTTTTGTTGTACCGTGTAACCTGAAAACTCTACATTTGTTGCTTTAGTTAATAAAAGGTTCATGGTAAAAAAAAACAAAAAAAAAACACTAACGCAATAATGGATTACATCATCATATTGGCAGTTTTATCAAAAAAGTAACAACTCATTTTAAGCTACACTTTACCTTTAGACGTTATGCCTTATTATATAACAAATCTCTAATTGTAAACATTTTTCTTTAAGTACGTATATATATATGTAGGACTAAAAACTTCTACGTACACATCTTTAAAAAACAGGAATTTTTTTTACTTTTTAAAAATTTCTTTTCATTATACCCTATACCCGCATCAATGTTACAGATACATATAATGTTCCATTGATTTCAAAGCAATGCAAACACTGATTTAAATCCGAATTGAGTCATACCACTGTACTAAGTATCTCTTTAAAATTTACTTTCTATACCAACCTATCAATCAATATCAAAATACAATAGCAACTCACAGAAATCGAAAAAGTTAAGTAACTTATACGAAAAGTCGACTGTACAAGTGGCATCAAAAACGCAATCTACGTAACACCCTCCTTATTATTGACAAGCATTTGATGACTTAGGTCTATAGTTGCTTGATCGTAGCAATTTTATGGCCAGAACAGTCTTGCAATAGGTGATTTGGATAAAGTCTACGCCTGTATAAAATTGGCTGTGGTGTAGTGTTTATAAAGTAAAGATCTTTAGTTCAAGAGCTATTCTTTGGACCCAACTGAGATTCGTCGGGTAAGGCTTCAAATGAAAGCTAACCTAACTTCAAAATGCGTGGTTATTTTTTTGACATTGTTGTGAATTCGTTACAAAACCTTAGTTATGACTGACCTGATGACCTCGTATGATATCTGCAACAAAAGAGCTGTTCATATTTAATAAGAAGCATCAGTTATGCCCATCACAAATAAAATGAGACGTATACCTGTGAAGGTGTTTTGCACCGTTCGAAAGAAATGGTAGTCAAATGGGTCAATTAGGGTCATTATTAGGCAGAACTTCTCCACAACTATTTCATTAACAGTGTTTAACTAGATTTGTTGCATCTGGCTGAGTGTTGTCATGATGATATATAAAGGCATCATATCTAATTACTATTCCATAGATTTTGCAGTCAATAAATGAATTGTATTCTGTACACAATAAGAGATGAAAACTTTTGCTCCTACTTAATACTGAGCATTGGTAGTGCCGTTATGCAGTGGTTAGAGCGCACGCATATCAACACAAACGACCCAATTTCGAGACTCATCAGAGGGCATAATGAAAAAAATTAATTGTGCTTTCGAATCTTTAATCAAGAGTCTTCAACTTCCCTCCAGACAACTCCATCTAAAAAATAAAGAAGAAGCCCCCTGAGCTTCCCGCATACCTCTGGCGATGATGACAAACATCAGTCGAATGATCTGGAAAAGACGCCAACAACTGCGAAATAATTGCAATGCTAAAGCACAGATCACCACCAATTAGCAAGAATCTACATCACTACGCGAAATCATATGAAAGAAGCTACAGTGGGTTAATCATCTACTTAGATTGAAAGATCAAATTGATTAAGGAAATTTAAACAAAGCAATGGAGGAGTGACAGAAAAAAAAATCGGAGAAATGTCTTTGTACCATGGATTTACGAATTTAGAATTGATCGGGTTACGCATATGATTTTTTGTTCCTCGGGTCGTAGTAGAGGATAATCTTTTTTTTTGCCATTAAACATTCAATAAAATATTTATGTTTCAATGGCCTTTAGACAGCATTTCGGTTATGCAATGTCTTTTTTAATGCCTGTCGTCATAAGCTCAATTTAGTTGCTTCTGGGTGAATACTGAAGCTTGCATATGTTTTAAAATTGCTGCTTGAGAGACACCGAATGATTTTGTAAGTTCTTGTTAAGTTTTATCTGGGTAGTCTTAGTTTTGCGTCTGTACAAATCACTAATCGTACATGGGCAATACATCTAGAACCCTTAAGAAATCTTATTATTATTTATTTTATCATAAAGCTTATTATATCGAAAAGTATAGATTGGAAACATTCTCTAATTTTCCTTCTTTATGCAGAAGTTCGTGTCATTTGAAAAATTTTTATGCATTACCTTGGACTGTGATGTATTAAATTTCATGACAACATCCTCAATTCTATTTTGAATGGCTCAGGCCTTCTCCGCCGTGCTGTCGTAGTTATGAGGGAGATATCCTTTGCTAAATTGAGATTCTGCCATCTTTTCTAACGGAGGGGTGATAGGATAGAGAAAAATTCAAAATGTTAGAATTAACACAAGAAATTAAATTAGAATTCAACATTTATATTTTTATTTCGAAAGATTAACATGGCCTTACCATTTGAAAATACAGCTGCTCTTGGCGTCTAGTTTTAAATAACACTAGTCTACAGTAAAAAACGTCTTTAAATAAAACTGTAGGAAATATTATAAGATTTTGATGTGTGAATTCAAATCCGTTTTTAGTTGTTTTTCCATTGGGCTCATATTTTTTTATAGGCGTGGCAAATTTACCGCCCAAAATATGGTAGTTATGTCAATATACTTCATCAAAACTTTAAAACGACTTGACCGATTTTAATGCAAATACCACCAAACGTTTATGAACAAAATTTCTTATAAATCACATCTTTGTGTTATTTCAACAGTTTCGGAGCTACTCACAATTGAACTGCGAAAAAAAATTCATGCAAAATTGGAGCAGTTTTGTTTTTCAAAAACGCAGAAAATGTTTTCCATAATGAAAATTTTAAATACTAAGCACTCAGAATAAAGCTTAAAATGTTTGGAATAAAATAGGCTATAAATCATAAAAATCGGTTGGCTATTGCTGATTTTATTCAAAATTAAGTGCGAAAGCGAAAAAATGTTTTCTTGAAAAATTAGCGTAAATGTTTTTTCATTTATTTCCAAAAAGTTATAAAAAAATGTTTAGAATATAAATTTTACATTTTAAGCATTTTAATGAAGGCCATGTGTGGGGTTGAAAGTAAAATAATCCATAAAGGACTGAACCATAAAATGATATGGAGTGAATCACAAAATCACGAATATGATTGATGTCAAGTTACATAATTTAGGAGGTCAACTAATAAATCCATTTGTTGAAACTTATATTTTGATGGTATTGTTCGTCATGTACACCCGTTCGGCATGTACACCCATCCTTTTGAAACCACATATCGACCAGTGATACACAAAATTCATTATGTACGTCCACTTTTTGCCTCGTTTATAGAGCATTTGTGGCCATGTGTCACGAATAACGCAAACAATTCTAAGGCGTTAATTGTTACTGGTTTATTCACAAAATGAGTCACTTTATGTGTTTTCACGAAAAAAAGCAAAATGTGCCAACCTGTCTGATCTTGGCAGCCAACTAATAGGAAATTATCGTTAAATTATGATTTCAATAAGTGCCATGGAGCGTTGAAGCCACAACTCGCCCGGATCAATGATATTTGCCTGAGAATATTCTGGTTTTTCGTTGGATGAAAGGGATAAAGTCCAATAAATAAGGAAATTCTTAAGAGAAAATGGCGCAAGATTGGTCACGCCTTAGAAAGACTGTGTTATCTGTACAGTAGTCTAAAAAAGGGTAGACGATCGCATACTTGAATTGAATAATAACAAAATTGGATAATAAGTAAGGCTTAGAAGAACAATAGCTGGAGAGTAACAGGAGTGAATGGAACAAATATGTTAAGGCCCTATGCTCCTTATAAAAATGATGAGAATTTACTACATATATAGACTGTAATCCTTACACATTTTTAAAGAAACTTATCATTTCAAAAAGTGTTTCATGTATTCGGACTAAGCTGGCTTAATATTTTTTTTTTTTTTAATTTTTTCCAACAATTTTATACAATCAAGGAACTTGTATTCACATCCAAATAAATAGTTGTTATGAAAATAGGTAGACAGCATTTCATCTTAGCATTCTTAGTCATTTTAGCACGTTGTACGTACCTTATGTGGGAGAAACTCTATTTGTAGCTCATATTTATATAAAAGAATGAATGAATAAATGAATGAAAGTATAAGTACAAATAACATACACACATGTGTACGTAGAAAAAATTAAAGAAAATTTTACTCATTTATTTACAGCGACTGAAATGAAATAAAATGGAAATGAAAATGAAGATAAAAATATATGAAGTAGCTAGCAAGTCATATTACATTTCTCATCATTTACAAGTATGCCACACAGCTTATAAATCCTTTCTTACAAGAGGAAACAACTAAATAACGAATATTTAAATAACGTAAATCCTTAAGTTGTTTATACAAGAACAACAAAAAATTTTAAAGATAATTAAAGTGTATAATCTAAAATTTTCTTTGAAATTTTCTTTACAAAATCATATCTTACATTGTAAACGATAAATACAAAAAAATTTTATTAAAATGAAATGTTTACACGATAAAATTCTTTGTTTAAATTTTAGAAATTCTACAGATTGAAATTTTTGAAAAGGGCGAACATAGCGCTTTAAGCTTGTAAGCGCCATAAGCTGAATATGGAGACTGAAACGTGCCATCAACTACTGGCTTTATAAAGCCATGGTAGAACCAAATCCACTTTACGGTGCTCACATATAGTGGACGGTGTGTAGATATCAATATCCACTACACTCCAACCAAAGCCTTATTTGCTATACTTAACTGACTCCCCACGAACCTTCTTCTGAAGCAGAGGGCTAGGCTAGTGGCCGTAAGGCTAAATGCAGTTAGCTCCTCGCCCAATATGGATTTTGGACATGCTGCGATTATTGGAGACCTCAGACATCTTCGGATCGATTACATGGTCTCTCATAACTATCTCGACAGGAGATTTCACTTTGACATACCCATGAGGAAATTCTGGTCTGAGGGACAGGTGTTCTCTCAGAATGTCCTTTAGATCTATACCATCGACAGAGTGGAATGTGGTATATTCGTGAAGAATTCTGACACAAGACTGTCTTATAAGTTGTCTGACTATTGCAGTATGTTTTAGGCGGAGGTCATGGCCGTATTGAGGACCATGCAATGCTTGTGTCACGGCGGGAATCTTTGAGAATCTTTTCTAGAAATCTCGGCTCATTCGAAAGCAACTCTTACAGAGGTACTGAGACAGAGGGATATCGTCGGGAATTGCGTTGCTGTCGAATTGGCCAGGGTGGGTACTGGGTTCCATACTTTCAAGCGAGGGCCTGTCATTGGTTTCCCGATTGCCTCGGTTGAGCCCTATATTCTTCGGCTAGGTTATATCGACGCTCAATATCGCTAGCGGCATGACGGTGTCGCCAACTACAATGAAAGGAGGACTAATTGTCTTCTCTTCCTAAGTCGTGTGGCCATACAACCACACTATTGTGTTCCCAATGGGTCACTGTCTGATTGGGAGGCATGCCGATAGATTTGGCATTTAATTTTTGCAGAATACTGCGACCTATGGGATTGATTGTGACTATTCTGGTCCATAATTTGATTATGAGATCTGCTGACATCCTTATGAACATCAGCAGATCTGAAACCATAAGTGTTGATATTTTACTCAGTGAGACCCTACGTTCTCCTCAATATCTTCACCTAATACTATCAACAACCTGACGATTACGCAATATGAGTTCCGTTGTCTGTTATGCCGTCATATTCTTCAGATGCGCTCTTAGTATACAGTGGCTCGTAAGAAATTCCTTTATGAGCTTAAAGTCTGGCCTGTCATACTGAAGAACCTAAGAGCTACGCTCAAAGTGAACCATGGATTGGCGACATCTCTTTTGGACATTCCAGTGTTCTAAGTATCTGGCAATTTCTCACTCTTAGATTAGATTGAGTAAGGTAGTAAATTGCCTTTTCTCCTAATGCCTTTTCTTCTAATACATCCGATATTTCATTACCATCCCTCCCACAGTGTCAGGGTACCCAAAACTACGAAAGGTCTTTAAACGTATCGTAGCAATATTTTACCACTCTAGGTTTCACAAAATTCGATCCAAGTACCTTTAAGGCAGTTTGATTATCAAAAAAAAAAATTAATTGTCCTATACTTGTGCGCACTGTTCAGGTCGATCTCCGCACAAAAGCACTGGCTCTGATCTCAGCCTGGAATGATATCAGTGATCTTTCCAGTGGGATCAACAAGTCTCGGGTGTGTACGTGAATACCAGAACCGACACAGTGATTCATTTTAGAGCCATGATATACCAGTTAAACTCAAACTCACCTCAAACTAAGGCCCAACTAGTGTCCTAGAATTCAATCTTGAAGATCTTCCTAACGCACAGGTCCAATTAGGCTGCGTAAAATAAACACGAAGAATTTCGGGACCCTTTTGCGAAAAATTTGGTGGCCGTACATGCCAATCGAGGCTTCCAGGTCGCTATTGGACATGTTCTCATTGCCACAGTTATATTGAAGCATCAATTCTGTTTATCCTGTCTAATTAATTTACTGTGGTTGCTTTCTTGGCCTTTCTCTACCTAGTAATCACCGAATAAGTGATAATGTGCCGGATAATAATGTCATACATTCATAAGGTCCTTCTTGGCGTAAGATCTCATGTGTTAGCGTTTGAGGAGCGACTTGCAAAAAGGGCTGTATCGCCTTATTCTGGATGACACTAATAAGCGAATTCAAACTAAGAATCCTTTACAGAATGATACATTTCACCTATTTGATAGTGATACCCATAACAGAAAAACAACCACATGATACCTTGTCTCTCCTTGTAAGATGTGTGACAATCATTTTTAAGGGATTTGCCAAGAGCATTTCATGAGTATACCAATTTGACACCTAGCCCAGTTCCGTCCCCATAAGATCACACAATGTAATCTCATATTTCCCATGGACCGTTAGAACGAGATCATCAGCGTGGCCAAGTACACTGACACCCCTATGAGCCACCATGGTGAGTTATTCATCAAGAAATCACTCAGGTGTTCACGCTTAGTCTTAAATTTTCTCTGGTTTATCAGCGCATACAGATTATTTTACGTAACCCCAAAGAAAATAATCCAATTGGCTTTCAAACGATCTTGGAGGGCAAATAATAGACCATATTGTGAAATTATTGTTTCATCAAAATAACATTATAGTTTGAACACCCTTACATGTACAATAGACGTATGAATAATATTTATTTGTAATTGGTTCTGCATTCCATATTACCCATACGTCACCGTTTGAATATTGGCTCTAAAATGTAAAGAAAATAATTTTTTGCCAAAAATTTAAAAATTATTGTTTAATTCACAAAACCCTTTGTTTAGGTGTATCATTGCAGCCAATGTGCCATTGTATTCAAATGTAAAAGTATAAGCTTTTTGTTGGTAATTTTCAAATAGAAATTTAATACTTTTTTACTCTTTTATACCTCTTTATTTCATATGTTTCTAAAAATGGCCAAATTAAAAATTTAGCACAAAAAGAGATCATAACTCTTTTTTCAAATGCCTAGTAGTATAGTACCTTGTGTTATATTATCTACTTGAGTTGGAATTCAGGCTTCTACTTTAACTTCTCATCGAGTCAAAATAGGTTAATACCACTATTCGAGTTTAAGCCATATAATTACCCACATTTGAAGAGGCATACACACGTCTCTACAGGTGAGTCAGACAGAATACCAGACATGATAAGAGAAGATGGCACGTACAACTTGCTACTAATGCAGAGGAACATAAGAGTCAGTATCCATTTGTGATCACCAAAAGGCTTACAAAAGCTTACGCCTCCATAAGTATATTGAATAGCTGTACATCAGGATATCACCACAGTAAGATACTAAACATATGTGGTCTTGGAAATAAAGGCAAATAAGGTGTAGACAATATAACTCCCGAGATGCGCCAGCCTGATTGCCAAACAACTATGAACCTTTACCTCATGGCTTACCCTGCAACTTGACTCCCAGAAGAAAGTAAAATACACAAAAAGCCAGTAAATGTTTTTTTCGTTACTCCGTTTGGAAACATATACTCTTCTCAGCTAATATGTATTTCTTTTTGTTTGTGATATTTATCTACTGGCTTTTACTTATTTGCCTAAGTATGAATTTATCATTGATCATGATGCACAGTTCTGTGTTACTTGTGCTGATAAGCCAGAATATTCTGCATGTGATTTCGTAGTACTTGTTGATAAAAACCAGGAGATTTTGCTTCCTTGAAAGCAGAAACTGTCTATATCCGAGCTAGTATTTTCGATTGTCATAGCCTTGACTTTCTTGTTCTTTATATCAAGTCTAACAATGCCAACCAATCCTACAGTTCGGACTGCATATTGGAAATATTATACCAGAGTTGAAAAAAGCATCATATGCGTAGTCCAAATCTTTGGTTTGGAGTGAGCGACTATATGTTATTCCTCTTCTCTTTGAACGGACTTTGGTCATTATTTCATCCGGCAGATAGATCGTTGCTGTTTTTCTCCAGAATCGGTTTTGTCAGTTTCATTAATATATTATCTCCATCTTTTCATCTGTGCTTCATTCTTCGCAAGTACTGTGCCATTGGGATTAGCATCTCCTTTATGGGTGTATCATCTGCGAACGGCCATCATCCTCGAGAAACTCCTCTATTCTATCTGAGAAACCATTGATAATAGGTGACATCGACTTTGCCTCTGGCTCTCTCATCCCCAGCGATTCAGTGGGTGTCTATACTGACGGATCCAGACTGGACAACAGAGTAGGTAGTAGAATTCTTTTTCTGGACTACTGCAGTGTGTTTCAAGCCGAGATGATAGCCATTTTTCACTCTGCAGAGTCAATCCGAAGTAATGGCGCACCAACCGACTATATATATATCTGTTCTAATCGACGGCAATCAGATAACTTTCGAGTGTGACCTTCAACTCTAAGCTGGTCAGGGACTGTCGGGATTCAGTTGTCGAACTATCACAAAAGTTCTGTATACACCTCACCTGGATTCATGCTCACAGGGATATCCCGGGTAACTGTTTCGCTGAGCAGGTTAATTTCTTTCGAACATTCATACCCCGTTAAGCTTACTATCAAGCGAAGGTATATGTTGGACGCTGAAAGATTCTGGGCTTTATTGCCAAACTTGCCTGGCCCGGGTTGGATACGAAACGTATCAATCAACTGTTCAAACTGGACCGACGGAGCATCTCCTCTGTTGTGTCCATCCTCACCGGTCATTGCGTACTGAGTAGGCACGCATTACACTGCGCTTCACTTCAAATGGCATTTGTCGCGGATGTGAATTGCTTGAGAAGGAGCAGACTGTGGTTCACTTTAACTGCCAGAGCCCGTCTCTCGCACTGGGCTCACCCTTTTCGATGTTTAATCGGAATTATCGATCCTTGAAATCCGGTCAATAGCCAAATTCATTAGACTGTCTGGCTGGTTTCCGATCGAATCTACGGAAATACATCTGTGCGGTGTCTCTGTTGGATCACCAGGACTCTGGTAAATAGAACAGGGAAAACGCGTTACGGTGTGTCTTCTAATATCGAATTAGAAAGCGATTTTGATGAGTTTAATACACTATTCTATTTCAGTGACAAGCTTAGTAAAAACCAAGCTACAACTGATTGAGCGTCAACGAAATTCAATAACTTAAAATTCAATATGAAAAAATAAAAAAGTGATAAATTATTTCTAAAAGCGGTTAGAAATGAAGGATAACGAATAGTCTTAATGCATCAGAATATTTTGTTTAAGTCTGCCTTCAGTGTTTTAGGAAAAACTCTGTAAACTTTAAAATCATCTTCGGCTTAATTTTTCAACACTTTTTAATTCTTCCTATGAAACTCCTCTTAACATCCGCATACTAACATACCTTCGAAATTCTTCGGTTTAAATCTCTTATTTTAAATTCTCATTCATCTTATCCTTTATTATTACTCAGATAAAATGATGTCTTCAATTTTAGAATTTCTGAGTTTTGTTTTCCTTTCTAATTTGTTTCTGCTGCTTCTGCTCATGCTGTAATAACAAAAATCTTGTTGCATTAATCAAGAGTTACTTCAAAGTATAATTGCTTTACTTGGCAAATGTGTTGCAGAATGTCGAAAAATCAACAAGAACAGCAGTAGCAGCAATAAGCGTAACATTCAAAGGAACTTTGAGTGTCGAGAAAAATAGAAAATTGAAAATAGAAACGAACATCAAAATATCTTCCTTTTCCACTTAATGTCAAGATGAGTTTCTTTTAGAAAAGTTAAGAGAAGAAATTCCTTTAATCCTTTATTTTTGGAGTTTTTTGTTTTTTTGTTGTTGTTGTGTTGTTACTTACTTCTTATTTTGTATATTATTAAAAAATTT
Source organism: Wohlfahrtia magnifica (assembly GCA_023159175.1). Classification (NCBI taxonomy): domain Eukaryota; kingdom Metazoa; phylum Arthropoda; class Insecta; order Diptera; family Sarcophagidae; genus Wohlfahrtia; species Wohlfahrtia magnifica. Next base: position 3,031,493 of record JAKWBJ010000177.1, read on the forward strand.
GTTGGCTTATAAAATGAAAAATATTTATACATGATCTCGTCGTTATTTTTACAGACATTTTGTGCATAAGGAAAGAACTTTTTTTTTTTGAAGCTGTGATGCATGCAACAACGCTCGAACGCAGATGTTGTCTGTTTTAGTTTTTATTATATTTTTGTTTTCTTTTTGTGTTGGAAATGCATTTTTATGTACTGTAAGATATTTCTATGAATTTTTGTTTTTAAGCAGAGGTAGGCAATAATAGAAATACAGAGTATTTTATATCCCAGTTTGTTTTTTATCTTTGTTTTTAAAATTTCATGAATAAACAAATTTTTAAATTAGGCTACAAACTCAATTTGGTACTTGTTACTGCGGTAAATCTGTGAGATTTTAAAGTGTTCCAATTTTAAATCGTCGTTCTTTTAATTTTAAAATAAAGGGTGGCAAATTTGAGGTTAGGAAGTAAATTGGCTTAAAAACAAATTTTTTGGACAAATTCTGTCTTGCTCATACCAATATAAAACAGAAATATGGGAATTAATAATGGAATATGACTTCGGGTAAATGTCCACCACTAGCACGTCGGTAGATGTGCGCTCTTTTCACAAAATTTTAATCCACATTTTTCAACAAAGCTTCGCTTTTCTCGTCAATGCAGCGCCAAATTTCATATTTCGGAGTGTCAGTTTTTTGTGGTTTGTTCACGTAAGCCCGGTCTTTCAAATGGCCTAAAAGAAAATAATCCAGCGGCGTTAAGTCATAAGAACGAAGCGGCCAATTTACATCGCCATCTCGAGAAACTACGCGGCCTGAAAATTTCTTATAAAATAACTGAATTGTTTGGCTGGCTGTGTGGCTTATGGCGCCGTGCTGCTCAAAACCAAATGTCACAGATGTCAACATTAACCAATTGAGGCCACAAAAAATTGGTCGTCATGGCTTGCAAGCGCAGAGAATTTACGGTTTGTGCAAATATTCGAATTTGCTTAGGTGACTAAATGTTATTTCTCTTCTCTTTGAACAGACTTTGCTCATTATCTCTTCCGTCACGATAGAAAGTAGTTGTTTTGTTTGTTGTCAATTTCATTATATTCATATTCTCTCAAAATTTTCACACTGCTTCATTATTCGAAAGTCCTGTACCATTTAGTTAGCAGCGACTGCTTGTAAATTTTGTGAGCCCCATATGCGAAAATTTTGTTTGTTTACGTAACAGACTAATTAAAAATGAGCCTCATAACTAAAGTTGAATTTGTTGAAAAATGCGTTGTTTACGTTCAGATTTTCAAACAGCCAATTCACAAGCGCACGACGCAATCAATGGCTTTAATTCTTAAAAAAGTAAAAGATGAGATTCTTAAGCAAAATATTGCACAAAGTTCCTCTTGTGATGGCCAATTTTGCGAATGTCGACGAGTTATTTCAGGCTTATTACTCTATAGAGGTTCTGTAGAGCGGCTGTGTTTGCATCACTACGGCCACTGTGAGCGTATTGTTTTGCTCTTTTGTCAGCAACAGTATCATGAGACTCGATTAGCGATTAAATAACGCACAGCGGTCTAAGAAGGAGCCTGATCACGAGGAAAACCTGCACGAATTTTATTTAATTTTTTTCACAATTAAAATTCTTTGTTCAAAAGCGAAGCGTTCCATAGTTAAAATTTCCCAATTTTTTACTAAATAATTGTCAGCTCTATTCTTGATATATCATAAGTTGACAGCCAATTTCAACGCTATACTTTGATTCTGAAGAACCATTTGAACCCAAATTTTTTATGGTCTATTTCTAACAGAAAAATGTTTTACTTTGAAAAGTGTAATACTGTTAGTGACTCCCTTTATAGGCGTTGATTTGATAGCTAAAATGCAAAGTTTCATTTTCACATGCACTGGACTGTTTTATAGCAGTATCCATTTTTTTTTTTTTACCAGACTTCATAATCCAAAAACTCTTTTAGCATTCCTTTTGCCAAAAATGGCTTCTATATGTGAAACTATTTCATTTAAGAGATCGGCTCTACTAATACACGGCGCGACAAAAATGAAAAAAGTTGAAATACCCGGAATATGATACACTTTTTTTTGATAGGCGCTGTCGAGTAGAAGAAGGATCTGTTTTTGGAATTTTCAAAACATCTAAAAAATCTCGAGTTACTGGTAAAAAACCGGTATTTTTTGTCGCTCAGTGTTTTCGACGCTTAATATAATTTTTCTATTTTGTTTTTATCTCTAAAATTTATTTTTTTGTTTTCATCTTGTTCTCCCCATAAGATTTTTACTATTCTTTCTATTGTCTTTGTCGAACAACGTATATTTAACTTCTCTAGCTTATTGACTCCTTGTTTCGAACTTGTCTGCATTATCCATGTCTGACTAAACAACTTAGTTTACTCTGATGGCAGTGTCTTTAGCGTGATCATAACCTCCTATTCCAGAGTGGCTCAACAACCAAATAAAGCTTAGCTGGGCAAAAGCTACATAGTCGATTAATGCGTAAGCGAAAAATTTCCAATTACCTCTTACCTATTCAGAGATGGCGTAGTATAGCGGTTAGAGTGCCCGCCGAGATCCAAATCGCAAGCACAATACATGATAGAACAATTTTGTTGCAATTTTCCAGTGTTTGATTAAGAGATTTAAACTCCGATCCCAAACAAATCTATACAAAAAGCCGCTCGCTGATATTCTAGCTTACTTTCGAGGAAAAAGAGGAACATCAAACAATAGATCAGAAGAAAATTCCACCTACCCGAGATATGTATATGGAAATTCTAAGCAAAGATTACCACCATAATTTAGCAAAGCTTTTCACCACGGCACAATTACATAAAGTCGATACTTGAGTAGACTTAGATTAATAAGATTAATGAAACTGAAACAGGGCTATAGATGTTTTGTGGAGTTCGTTCTTCAGAGGTGTTAGTGTAGGGAAAAAATACTTATTCCGGATCACTTCTACCTTCCAGTATACAGGTTTTTGCAAATGCTGCGTCAGTTCTGTTTTTCTTGTGCTGTTGTTTCAAGGATGTCGTCAATCCGTCGGGAATATATGATTAGTAAAATATGATTTAATCAATAGCAAATTGCTATTGTATACAGATGTTGAAGTGTGTGATTTGTTAAAGATTTTCAATAATGTTTTAATGGTATTAGATTTGAAAGACCTTTCCCGTTCGTAAGCCATTGGTTTAATGGGTTGGAAGGTCATTTAGGGCTGATGTAACATTTTTTTTTCTTCCTTTGAGCAAGGTTTGGATATTAAGGTTTAATGGTGTCTTATGAAGTATCATACTTTCTCATTTTCGTTTCTTATTTTATCCATTTTATTTTCCTCGCCTACTATTCTTATATACCATTTTCATACCTATTGCTTGAGTTCAATTTTGCGCATAACTTACAGCCGTACGAATGCGTAGGGTTGTATACTGTAAGCTTTGTTACGTTGGTCATCCCTGGTTTACTCAAAAAGCTTTTGTTAATCCAGCTGCAGTATGCTCACTGCTCAAAATAGCGAAAGTGTACCAGCATTTCTGTACCGATCTTGTTATAGTGGCTGGTATTTTCTTATTTTATTACCATCGCCTCTGTTCTGTTATTATCAAGTACATGAAAACTCTGCTCGTGAGCTGAATTTTCTTTGGTTTGCTCGTTTTATGACTGGTTCTCGAGAGTTTTATTTTTAATTTGTGGGCATGAAATGGAGTTTTTGCTCCAATTTTTTTTTATTTTAAAATCGTGCTCACGAGTTTTGTTCTTTAAGTCATTGGCACTAGTTTTATAGAGCGAACGAATTAAAATTAAACAAACAAAAATCGAAAGCCAGAAACTCATTTCAATGCATGTTGTTTGCGTGAGATTAAATATGTAATACTAAGCATTTGTAGATTGTATATGTATATTTTGTATGCACATGCACACATGCATGTTTTACACAAACAAAATTAACTAAAAAAATTGACCGTTTTCATTTTCGTTTTAATGCTTTTGGACTCGGTGTGCGTTCTATATTTAATTTTTAAATTCTTTTGTTCTTCTCACGAGTCGGGTTTTAAGTTCTATTAAAACTTGGCTCTCAAAAAGAATCGTTCTCTACGAACGAATTCAATTCTAACGCTCTTCCTACTCTGGTTAGTATTTACTTAGATGAAGTCCTCTGCTGGTCATCAGCGACAAAGAGCCTGTGGTTGTTTTGCAGTTAATTTATGGCAGTTGCTGTGAGTGCCGCTTCGTACGCGTATGCAAGCATAATCGCTCTTGCTGGCTGCAGTTTCCAGTATCTAATCTTACAAGTAAAATCTCTTTGTTAAAATTTTTTTTAATATATCGCTGAGGGGTATACTGAAAAGATACGATTTTAGTAAATCTCCTAGTCTAATATCTTGCACCGTTTTGAATTTTATTAACGTTTTTAATATTTATTTTTTTTTTTTGCTAATGCATCGTTTAGTAGATTAAAAACTGCTTAAAACATTATTTCTTTTTAAAAAATTTCCATTCTGTTAGCCGTACTAAAGGTTTTCCCTTCCGTTAGACAAAAGATAAACTCAATGTCAAATTGCAACAACCAAAGCATACTGATAGTCACATTCTGAATAGAAAAAATACTTTTAAAAAAGGCAAAATATGCTAAAATAAAAATAATATTACAAATGCTCGCATTTGCTTATGCTGCAAACAATAAAACCGAGACACACTAAGAGTTACATGCTCTTCTACCCGAAATTTGTAATTCTATTTTTATTCAGTAACAGAAGTTGGAAAAAACTGTTTTTTTTTTTTTTTTTTTAAATGTAGTTTAAATAAAGTAAGACAAATTTACGAGTACACAAGAAAAAAAAATCAAATGGAGATCGAAAGTAATATAAATGAAAATGAACCATAACGTCAAGGACTTCAGATGTTTCTGCATACACTCTAAAAGTTACAGATGTAGGAAAAATAGCGTCTTAGTAATTAAATATATAAACTGATCGGGCAATATAGATAACTCGTTTATCAATGGGTTTTAATAGAGCACGAATGAATAAATTATCAATCATTATAAGTTAAGACAAAAAAACTTTTTGGCACATGAAATATACAGAAGCTAGTAAACCTCTATATACATATTTATAAAAATGACGTATTTCTTCGTGATCGCTAAACTCAAGAACTACTGGACCGATTTTAACCAAACTTAATATACATGCTCTATGGGACGTGGGGAGTGTTTCCGACAAATGGCGCAATATTTTTTTTGTGTTTTTGCACCGTAACTCAAGAATTACTGCACTATGGTGTGCTTCGTTGAAGGCCTTTGTTCGTTAATCAGCGTGCAGTGGCGTTAATTAGCCTGATACCGACTGAAACCAAGCATCTTTTTGTGAAAAAAATATATTAAAAAAAATTAAATAAATATCTATCACTCTTTTTTAAACTCAATTTGCGCAATAAACCTATTTTATGTTTTGCTGAAGACGTTAGGTGCTTGATCGGTGTGTGGCGGTGTGTGGCGGCGTGGGGCGGCGTGTACCGGCGTTAAGTATCCCAACACCGACTCATACATAACCTCTTTTCATAAAAAATTCATGGGTATCAAACGAAAAAAAGAACTTATTAAATTGAAGATTAATTTATTTAAATTAAATATTACATACTCGTATATTTTAATAAATTAACCCAAGGTGTTAGTGAAAGTAAATAAATTGTATTATTAAAGGCTATTGAAAAAAGTAAATAAGCAACAGATAAGGCATTAAAGGGCAGCCTTTCTACTCCAACAATAACAAAAAAAAAAGCTTATAAGAAACGTATATTGCATTACAAAATGCCACGATCACGTGCAAATATTGGTCGCCGTACACGACACACAAATTGTATGAGAGTACTGCGCTCACAGCAGACACAATAGGAGTGTGCAGAAGACAACGAACTAGCCAGGAATCGAATATAAGTTTTATACCAAAATTATTCACAAGAAAATCGCGAAGTAGGCATCGAACAACAACGTGCTGCGAGAAGAGCCTCCAGAGCAGCGATACACAATACCAATCGCATTTCTTTTATGTGTCTTGGATTTAATTATGATCCGATAATTGATTATAATGTACATCCCAGTACTAATATCGGTAGCATGGATCAATTATGTGTCCATTGCAAAGCATTTAAATATAAAAATGAAGCACCTTGCATATGTTGCGCAAATGGGAAAGTGAAGCTGCCACAACTAAGCCAACCACCGGAACCATTACTTTAATTGGTATCTGGAAAAACACCACAATCAAAACATTTTTTAACCCATATACGAGGTTATAATAATTGCTTTCAAATGGCTAAAAACACTTATTTGATTTTCTTCGAGATGCAGTTAAACATAAAAGAAACATTTGGGGCCAGCAACGCGGATCGGGCCCAGCTATCAAAAATATATAATTCCATTTGAACAATAATTGCTATGTCGGCTTAGTGCACCTTTCATTCTTCTTCTAAATATCAATCAGCTATGACTTTGCATGCAAACCAGACTTACAGTGAAAATAAAATTGTAAGGCAAAACAACGTTTTCCGGGGTCTGCTAGTATTTTGTAAAACTGCATTTTTGAAAGAATATTATTTCTAAAATCATAAGTTTTATTCATTCAGAACAATACCGGCGAAGAGAACACAACATGTTCCAAAAATTATTTTGCAAAGCACTTAGCTAATCTACTAACAATTGTACGCTGATTTCTAGTTATATTTCAGGAAAAGCATATAATAACAAATATTTTTAAATGAAACAGGCTTAATTGTTTTTCAAAATTATCTGCTGGAAGATCAATGCACCTTTGCATTTCTCAAAGTAGAGTCTTATTTCTCTTGAGAAACCTTCAAAACATGGTTATTGAACACTTCAAATGCTTCTCAGGCGCTCGAATATCCTTGCAGTTTACCCTTGATTTTCCAGAATAAGAAGAAGTCATTGGGTGCCAAATCAATTCGATTTCTTGACTGTTCAAAAATTTACCAGTTTGACAAGATGTGTGAGAGCTCGCATTGTCATGTTGGAAAATGATTCGTTTTTTGCGGTTTGTTTTATGAATTTTTTCGAAGACTTCCACCAAAAATATGGTCGTGTACCACTTAGAATTGACCGTTCTACTTTGCTCAAACAAAAGAGTGGCCATATGACCCATTCGGCTGAAGAAACAGGCGACGTTTTGCTTCGCTGTGCTATTTCCACCAACCACTTTTGTTGGATTTAGCTCGACTTGGAATACCCACACGCTCGATTGCTGTTTTGTTTCCGGCTCATATGCATATACCCATTATTCGTCTTCGGCGGTTTGTTTTATGAATTTCTCCGAAGACTTCCGCCAAACAAATGGTCGTGTACTACTCAGAATTGACAGTTCTACCTTCCATTCGGCTGAAGAAACTTTTTTGCTCCACTGTGCTATTTCTACCAACCACTTTTGTTGGACTTAGCTCAACTTGGAATACCCACGCGGTCAATTGCAATTTTGTTTCCGGCTCATATGCATATATCAATGATTCGTCACTTGTCAATCATTTCCTTACGCGTATCGACGCGAGCCCTTTTTATTCCCAGAACTGTATCCTTAATCGATTCGACTAACATCGCGTATATATTCACATGTACCTTTTTATTTAATTACGCGATCAACTCGAACTCTTCTGTATTCTCTGTCGCCAGTGTTCTCCGCTTATGAGCATTCATATTTCTTCAGAAAGCAATGTGGGTTTTTAGTTATAAAGCTTATGTTAATCGATTCGCGTAATGGTTGCTGTTTATGTAACCTTTGATCTCATATTTTGTTATATATTTAATGAATATGATTTTTTTTTTGAGAACGAAAATGAGTTAAGAAAAAAACTAATTGATGATGAGGTAATTTTAGCACAAACTTCCTGGAACACGCAATTGTTAGAGCCGAGTATTCGCTTCAGTTCTTGGCTAGTGATACTAGTCCTGGCTCTACAATCACATATGGCCTTACCAGTCAAACCATAAACTTCAATGAGAGCAGTTGGAAATAAATGTCAAATTACAGCGAAAATTATTATTGAATGCCAGGTGTTGTGGTCTAACTGGCACATTCGTGTTCTTCGTGCAGGTGGAATAGTTCGACCTATAAGCCCCAAATTCACCATATTCATAGCAAGAGAACATGGGTTGCCTCAACGTGTCGGGTTTTTGCTTAGGTTAGGTAAAGATAGGTTAAATAGGTCCCTTGCATTCACGAGTTCACGAGGATTCCCTAAAGCCTATTTTGATACCCCAACAAGGAGGTCGAAAGACCGGACATGGAAGAGTCCAAGAAGAAAGATTCTTACCTTAAGACCCAAAAAGTATCAGTTACTTCATCCCTAAGACAGTCCAGTTCATGGAGGTGACATGCACCCAAGGCCTATGTCTACGCTGCGATATATCAAGATAGTCCCAGCGATGGCGTTGCAACGATTCCTCCTCCTCCTTCCGGCACAATCTGTAGTGTAGTCTAAGAGAGAGACCCTGAGGTCAAGATCATTAGAGTATAAATCCGACCCTGCACCAGTTTTTATCTTCGAGCCATTGGTACAGACCGCGATTGCGTCATCTCCTGGCACGATAAGCTGTACCGAGGTAAGTAGGCATTGTCAAAACTGTCCGAAGTTTTAAAATTGGTCTCCCCACTTTTTGTAGGATGGTACTATGTCCAATGCTAACGTAGCTCAATAAACTTAAATTCGACAATCTTTGCGTAACACAAATCCTACATGTTTAAAATTAACGGACATAAAATGAGGATTTGAGAGCGTAGGTAGTTAGGTAGGTAGGAGGCTGTTTTGTCTATGTCAATATATCGTTCTGCAGTCATAAAATAAAGCCGTGCTTAGGCGTAAATAAAAGTGTTGTATAACTCCAATATTAGGTAAGGTTAGGTTAGGAAGGGGGTGGACCCCCTAAAGGGAAGGAGTCCTACTCCGGCCAGATATTTGGCTCATTGTGATGCCACAGACATAAGCCAACCCGGCGATCAAACAGTTTCCATAGAATACCATAAACCATTTAGCCAACAAAATAAATCTCGCAGTTACGGCCATCTTTATCCTGGAGAGTTCAGTCAAAGATGACAAATAGTAGGAGTTGAAGGACCTTCGCCATCTGCCAGCAAAAGCCGGACATTGCAACATAAGGTAAAACACAGTCTCCTCCTCGTCTTCGAAACCACCTACCACCTCTACAAAAATTATTCGAGGGAATGCCAAGTCTAACGGTATGCCTCTTGATCAGACAGTGACGCGTTAGAACTGCAACTCTGCGGTGTATGGCCATCCGACTTCCGAGGTCGATCAAGCAGAGCCCGACGATAACGGAAGTGTGCCTATGCTGCCAACGATATTGAGCGTTGACATAAACTGATCGAGCTCAGTACCTATCCTGGCGAATTTGTCAGCAACGCAATTCCCGACGATATCTATGTGTCCCTGAACCCATTTAAGAGTTACCTTCGAATGAACCAAGATTTCCATAAGAAACCTGCGGCATTTGTGGACTAGCATCGACGATGTGACATTATCGAGAGACCTTATCGCAGCCCGACTGTCAGAATAGATCAGAAGATTCTCAGAGAGAATCTCTGCGTCAAACAAGTATTGCACCGCCTTCAGTATGGCCATGATCTCCGCCTGAAACACACTGCAATAATTAGGCAACATATAAGACAGTCTTAAGTCAGAATTTCTTACGAATATACCACATCCCACTCTGCCCAGCATCTTGGAGACGTCGGTATAAACCTCAAGGGTATTCTGGGGGAACTCCCGTCCGTCAGACCAGTATTCCCTCGTAGGTATATTAACTTGAAATCTCCTATCGAGAAGGTTATGATGAATAATGTAATACATCCAAAGATATCTGAGATCCCCAATAATCGCAGCATAACCAAAGTCTAGATTTGGCCAAGAGTTAGCTGCATATAGCCTTACCGCCAACATCTTAGCCCTCTGCTTAAGAAAAAGGTCGGTAGGGAGAGAGTTAAGCATAGCAAATAAGACATTTCTTGGAGGAGATCGGAGTGCACTGGTGATCAGAACTGCGTCTTGTCTACGCACCCTATCTATCAGCTTACAGAAACATTGATATCTACACCACGTCCACCAGATATGAGCACCATAAAGTAGATTTGATTCTACCACGGATTTATAAAGCCAGTAGGTTATGACAGGTCTAAATCCCCATATTCTGCTTTCGGCACTTTCAACACGAATATTAAGTGCAAGATAAATAAGTCACTGTATTAAGATAAGGTGTATAAAATAAAAGTAAGGAAATAAAGGTGTTAAAACGACAAAAACGTGCTACATATTGTATTTTGACGCAATTAAAAAGAACTCAAATTTTTTTAGGAAGGTTAAAACGTAGCGATATATGACCCATTACCGCTCTTTATTTTTATAGCCAAGTGTATTTTGCTGTCTAAAGTATTGAGTTAATTAAAAACAAACTATCGCTTATTAAGATTTTTGTAATTATTAAAGAGTTCTCTGAGTGAAATTTTTAAAAATTGCTTAAAATCTTTATAAAAAATGCTATTCAAGGCACTTTTCTGTGTATAAAACAAACTTTTTCATATGTTTTTTAGTTTTAAATTTAAAAAAAATTTTTGATATTTTTGTTGTTTTACTGTTTTAACAAAAATATGTATATATGTAACATACATATTACTGTTTTTATCCTGTTACTCTTTGTATAAAAGAAGATGATTTATTATAGACTTACTTTGTACATACATACACATATATATATGTAAGTATGCATGTGTATGTATTCTTTTTAAAAAAAAAAAATATATATATATATATATATATATATATATATATATATATATATAAATATATATTCTCATATAAACCATATGCATACTGTATGAGCTTTAGCTTGAGAACTTATGCCATGGTAGTGCTATGATATATTTGTATGTGTTTATAAGCCTATAAATGTGTGAGTATGATACAGTGTTTGTAATACAAATGTCATTGACTTTTGTTTAGGTTTTATTTTTTATAGTGTATTTGTGTTTGTGTTTGTTAGTATATCAGTTTAAGTAGTAAATTTATATTCATTTTTGACAGTTTGAATATTTTTGTATGTGTGACTTTGAGATAGTGCCACATTTTAACTAAAATTTTTTGGAATTTAATTTTCTGTTTCCCCGTATAAGTAGTGTTTGTTAAAAAAATATTTATATTTTATTTTTATGTTGTTTTCTTTCTTTAAATTTGAAAGTTGTTAAACAATATGTCAAATGGAAGTGATATGTTTTGCTTTCTTTTATAATTTTTCTTGTCAACAATTTGTTTCAAGTGTTTTACTTTCTTAGATATGCCTGGCTGAGTATTTGTCCGTGTGCATATATATGTATATGCGTTCGTTTCCTAAAAATAAAATAAAAATTTTGACACATTAAAACTGTAATAAATTAAAACAAATTTTTTAGTTTTTTATATACATATACATATTTATGTATTTACATATACATATTTACATACATACGCACACTTATACATACATTAATTTAAAAGAAAGTATATTTTTTATAGATTTTATTTAGTCACTTTAAAAATTCGGTAACAGGAAAAGAGAAAAAAAAATTATGCGCTAGTTTATAAACTACAATATGTGTTTATTGCTGATATATACATAGATGTTTGTAGAATTCATTGTGATAACATTTTACATACTCATATGACACAAAAAAACAAATAAAAATAATTCACAAGCGAATTATATCAATACCAAAACTAATACTTAGACTAAGTTTAACTAGCTGAACTGCCTGAAGCATACATTTACATTTGGTGTTTCCCTGAACTAATAAGTTTTATTATCAAAACACAAGTGAATGTTGCTGATACACTCATTCGTTTCTTTCTAACAAAGCCTTGCTGGAAAGAATACTTTTCAGTTTAAATTTTTGAAGCAGAAAAATATATATTGATTTTAAAATAAAATATATAAGGTGTGCTTCAAAATGATAAGGTCACCTTAATATATGCTAAATTCATCCAAACTATAAAGTGTTACGTGCAGGTACCTTATTAAAAAGAAATTCTACGTTCGAATAAGTGAATTATAAGACGGTTTTACTTTTAGAGAAGTACCATTATATTATGTTTATTTAAATTTATGTAAATAAGTGCAAAATTCAATGCGTCAAAATTACAAGGTCAGTGATTCATTTATTCAAACTTTTATTTCAATTAAGCATTCATCAATTATTTTTAGTTTATGTAGTTCCCATTTCCTTCTATTTTCTTAAAATACGGGGTGGCATCGCACTTACTAAATTGTCCAGAACGTTGGAGAGGATTTCGCGCCAGCTGTTGCAGATTGCCACTTTTAATTCATCATTTGTCCGGTACTGTTTGTTGTCTGCATAAACATTACGCACAAGCAGTCCCTACAAATTTTCCATGGTGTTTAAGTCGGGGGAACGTGCTGTCCAATCAAGTACTTTAATATTGTGCTCCTCAAACCATTGTCTGGTCGACTTGCTGACATGAATTTCTGCATTATCTTGCTGAAAGGTGAAAGTTTTGTCGGCATTTTGAGCCAAATAAGGCAGCAAACGTTTAGACAAAATGCCCCGGTACATTAAGCTATCCATTCGAGTGGAAGGAAATTAGAGTTCCACCGCCGAAATTCCGTTTGGAAAAAAACAAGAGCTCCTTCCATAAATCTCGCCAATAGTAATTGAAACCATCTGGTCCATACAGGTTAAATTTTTTCTCATCAGAAAAACAATTATGTATGGAATATCTTACAACCTTCTTAAAGAAATGTTTACCTGATGCCAATTTGTTGCCATTTTCTTTTTCACAAGCTCCTTACACTTAATCTTATGCTGCTTAGTCAGACAAGGAGTTTTTTTTTTAATTTTGTCCGGATAAGGTTTGGCTGGGCGTTAATAGGTCATAGAATTGTGGCTTCTGAAGCTTGTGATTTTGATTCCTCTTTTATTGTTACCGCACTTTTCATGGAATTCGAGGCCTTTCGGGAAATTAGCCTTGTTTCACGGGCAGTCCTTTGGACAACCCGTGCTTTTTAATTTTCCATAATTTTCTCTGTTTTTGAGAAAATTTTGCACATCACACGAAGATTTTCCCAGTTTTTTTCTTTATTCCACGCATACTCAATCCCTGCTCATTAAGTGCTACAATTTGTCCTTGTTCATAAAGTGGCAAAGGTATCCAGTAACTCATACCGCGTAGATATTATTTAAATTATAAATTATGACAAAAAAAATAACAATTGTGATACCTTCCGATTAGATTAGTTGCTTATTAATCACTGTCCTTATCATTTTGACGCATTGAATTTTGCACTTATTTATATAAATTAAAATGAACATAATATTATGGTACATCTCTAATAGCCAAACCGACTTATTATTCACTTATTTGAAAGCAGAATTTTTATGGATAAGGTGACCATACGTAACATTTTATAGTTTCGATGAATTGAGCAAATATTAAGGTGAACTTATCATTTTGAAGCACACCTTATTTTAAGAAATACGCAACGACAGTTGCCTCAAAAGTAGCCGTCCTAACTTGTAGTTAGCGGTAGTAGTGAGTAAAATATAACTTTGGTGCAGAGTGATAATTAATCGTGTCTCGAATTTAATACCGCTATCAAATTCAACTCTTCTTCTTTTATTCGTTATTTCTAAGTTTTATAAATCGGCATAAGTAAGCGACTTTTGCTTTATTGCAAAGTTAAGATTTTTATATTTATTAAAAAGTTAACAAATTTGACGAAAAGAAGCAAAATTCTGTGTTCTGTTATAAAAAAATAAATATTTGAAAATTTTTAATATTTATCAGCTGTCAGCTGATAGAAAATTTGCTGTTATACAAGCTTAGTCAAGGTAAATAAATTAAGGATGATGCGAATCAATTTAATATTATAGAGAGTTTAACGATTTGCCAAATTACGTCGAATATCTGTAGAGAATAATACAAAACATAAGCAATTCAATACACGATCATAAAAAGTGGGGCTTAAAAGAACATTATTTCTAAAAAAAATTTTGGAATGTTGGTTTGGCATACTTTAATTTATAATAAGAAAAAAAATTTAACTTTTTGTCATAATTGAAACAAAAAATGTTGTATTTTTAAAATTAAAGATGTATGTTTGTATGTATGAAATCATATCTATATATAATTTAAGAATTAAAGGAGGTATGAGAAGATGTGAGGTAAGGTCATAATTTACAGAATTATTTTAATAAAAATAATAAACTTATTAAACCGAATATTTCATTACTTTTGATTGATTACACATCGCATATATCAAATATCGCTTGCGAACTCCAAAGCATCATTTTTCAGGGTTTACTGTTGCAAAATGAACATGTTGTATTTAATTTCCTTCTCCCCGTGATATCGTTATAATGGAGTAAATACTACTGCGCACAGTGGCTGAAATTTTGATTTCACTTTCCAAAAGTCCAAATTTATTGTGTCACCGAATTAAAAAATTTTAACGTCATTTGGTAGCTAACATATCCAGACTAAGGTAGCCAAAAATTATGTCAAACATTTGCTTACTGTGGGAGGGACAAGTTGCTAAACACAAATATTTTTCTTATTTAACAAAAAGTAATTTTTTTAATGTAAAAAAATGTTTACAACTCGCAAGCTATCATCAATAATGGTCTGCTCTTTTTTTGCTAAGTTCTCCGCCCTGCCATTAATATTAGGTGTGTCCTAAGTTATATATTAAGCCCCTATATTTTGACAAATTTAAATTTTAGTGGAATATAACTTATATGGAACAAAAGGGAACAAGAAAAGTAAAGTACACAGAGATAGGTGAAAGTGTCCCCTTTTACCGTGTTTATACTTCTGTTGCCGTATTCTGCCATCTGTGGAACACCTTTTTCATTTTAATGAATTTACTTAAGAAAAATTTAATGTTGAGTAAAATTTGTACTTTAGGTATTTCATTGTTATTAGCAGGTAGTTATTAGTTTTTCTAGTGCCAGTAATGATATTTGCTTTTAATATACATTATATGTAATAGGAAAGACTTATAAAGAACTGACCTTTAAATACAAACTCAATTGTTAAAATATACTTAAGCAATAGCAGTCGCAAATTAATTATATACAAAACCATGGAGAGCTTTACTTATATATAGAATTGGCCGAAAAATATTTTAGAAACAAATATGAGGAGGACATTCTTTTTACATAGAAATAATATTAAACTTAAATTCGTGTAACACAAATTATTAAAAAAATGCTTCAAAGAATTTAAATATAGTAGACAACATTCTTCTTTAAGTAATGCAAACTGGTAGGAAGGCCAACTTACTGTCGCTTCATAAACAACAAGCACAAATAGGTCTGGAAAAAAAGAATAAGGATTACAGATTTTATAGAGAGCACACCACATGAAAAAATTCAAGTAATTTCAAAGCCAGATCTATTTCATATATTATTGCCAACGTCAGATACGTTTATCTCTAGAATTCGGCTTCAATGTAAAGTGGAACACCAGGACTTAGATGAAGAATGAAGAAGTCAGAGAAACACTACAGCACAGAAATAATTCAGAATATAATTTAGAACATTTTCAACCAATATTCGTATCAAATTAATAATAATTATAGATTCCAATATATAGTATTATCTGTCCAATCAAAAAAATAATAATAAAAATAAAAACAAAAAATATTGAAATGTTTTAATCGTTTCAACATACATACAGTGGCGGAAGAAATAATAGGGACACACTAGCATATAAATTTTCTTGCCGTCAGACTAGAGCACGTTGTTCTTCTTATACGATGCAAGTGTTGCTTGGCACTCTCCAAGCTTATATTCCGTTTGTTGAGAACAGATACTTTTTATTTAATAAATCATTAATTCAAATTTTATGACATGTTAGTGAAAAAAAGAAAGTGGCCCTATTATTTCTTGCACCACTGTATGTATGGATGTATATTAGAAACCACTTTATATGTGACTTACCATATATCCAACACTTGATGTGTTACACCGATAAATGATATACGAAATGAAAGCTCATTCGATTGTGTAAAAAAGCCCATATATGACGCAAATTTGATTTACCTGCTAGTTTCTGAGATAAAGGCAATTAAAAAAAAGATCTATTCAAAAAATAATTTTTTCGTTCCAGGTGAATGATAAGTGTTCGCTAGAACTTTTATTTTATACCCATATTCAAAGATATATTCCAGTAAAATGTTGTAAGTAATAGGTCTGTAGCTCGAGAACCGAGCTTTGTAGCTCAAAAATTCTTATGTAGTTGTCTTGGAACAATTTGTTTATTTAAGTAGTATTAACGCCGAGAGATCTATATTTAAGCCAAATCAAAGGCTCAAATTCGACCTTGAATTCTTTAAAGAGTACTCAATTAATATTAATGAAATTAAAACGAAGTTAATTTTCACTTGTTATCTATCCATTAAAAAACCGAATTACTAAAATATCTTAATCGGTTCAAAATTTACAGAATATTGGCCAATGAAAAACAATTTTCAACCACTGTGCGGCGTTTGTTTATGGTCTGTCACCAAGCCATCGGCCCATGAACTCATTGTTTTCTTTTAGTTTTAAATTGCGTAATAAGAGATACTGCCACTACATATAATGTTAAGCGTCGTTCAGCAACTACATAACTAAACAAATAAAATTTTAATTTTCGAATAAAAACCGTTCCTATTTTTGTAGAATATTTCCCTACGTCGCATCCAATTTTCTTTTCCGTTTATAGAGCCAATTAAACTATAAAACTTCTTAATGGCCTTAAATAGTTTTGATTATTTAACATCATCTTGTTTATTATTTTAAAAATTTGGTTAACTTTTATGTGCATTAATGTACAGTGTATTTCATAAAAATAAAAAGTAATTCAAACCTTAAAGTAACAAATAAAAAATATCTAGAAAATGAATTTAATATTAGTTAATAAACATGAGGTAGTTTTTAAAGTACCTTAATCATCAAAATTCACAATAGCATGTTTCCATAAGAAAATATTAATTGTTTCGCTCTCTTAATCATAATTGGTAATAGTAGCGTTTACACGTCATATATTTATATTTAAAGATGTGTAAACTTCTTTCAATTACAATACATTCTTTATAAAATTTTTGTAATTATAAACACAAATTTAAGAAAATTTCAAATTTAAATCAGGTTAGGCACCCCTGTCGTTTACCACATTGGCAAAAACAACCATACGTGCTGTTTGAACGTAGTGAATAAAAATAAACGGCAACAACAAAAATTAACAGAAAAGAAAAAACAACAACAAACTTCAAAATCAAAAAGAAGTAAATGATTATATTAGCATGGTTTCATGAGAATTAAAAAGAGTGTAAAGGAAAGAAATGGAATATACCTGAAATATCGAAAGGTTAGAGAGCTCGAACATCGATGCGAACAACAATCAGTTGCTTAAACCAGCATTAGGCAAACTAATATGAATGCATTTTGAATTTCTCCCACACAGGCTACTTTGCAATGTATTTTTCCTCTTGTTTTCTCTTTACCTCTCTTTGCATATTTTTTGCTTATTCTTCTTTTGTCTATGCTTAGGCTGGTGTGAAAATTAAAGAGAGGAGTAGAACTCTGCCTGAATCTGTTTTAAACTCAACGTAAAGAGACTTTTTTGGTTTGAACTAGGTGTGAAGAGAGTTTATAAGAAGCGATCTCTTGAAGTTAGTCGTAGTAGAGTAAAAACGACTTCGTAGTTTAGTTGGAGCTAACTCAGTAGAGAGAGTTAAGTGTGTATAACCTCTGGTTGAAAAGGTTGTGATCGAACCTAAGTAAAGGCAACGATGGGGTTGAAAGATCTTTAGGAAGAAATATCTGTCGAGTAATTGTTGTTTACAAAATTGTAATTAAGTACAGAAATCTTTATTGCTTGTGAAAAGGTAATAAGCTGTGGAACTCAAAAATGTGTTGAATAAGGAATTAATAATTAAATAACAAACACAAAATTTATTTTATTTTAACTGCAAGCTACGAACTTTTAAATAAACGTTTGTAAAATGTAAAAACGTAACAATATATTTTTGTTTTTGTTCAAAATTAGTTTATTGTTAAACTCAAACTTTGATTTATTTAAATAATAAATCAATACAAAAATCTTAAATTTTTAAATATTCTTACGTTTTTACGTTTTGTGAAGGTAATATTCCAAACAAATAATTTTCTGTTCATTGAACTTTCATTTCAAAATCATCTCTCTTTATCAGTTTAATTTTTTAATTTTATTTTTTTTTTTTTTAATTTTGTATATCGAAAAACATGATATGCCTTTAAATAGTAAAACAAAAGAAAATTTAGTAAAAAAATATCTCATGTCGTATAAATGTCAAAATATTGAATGATTTTGTGTCATTCATTTAATTGATAAAATTATTTGTTTTCATTAAAGGCAACAGAAATAAAACAAAATAATTGAAAATACAAAAGATAAGTAAGACTTCATTAGTGAATGCTTTGAAGCAAAAAAAAAATGAGAACTAAATTAATTTAATAATGTTAATTGAAATATCTCCTTCGCCTAACCTTTAACTCATTAGCATACAATATTAGAGAGTGAGTGGGTATCACTGTGTGTGTTTATGTTTGAATAGAAACCACATACTTTGTAACCAAACAAATCTATTTTAGCATACAAGACGAGTACCTGATTCTAGAGTGCGTGTGTGTTTGTATACAAATAAAGCCTATTAATTTATGTCAAGCATAAAACTGTTTATATAAGTTATGGTTAAAATATTTAAATTTTATTAAAAACTTTTTTTTCTCACTTCCTCACTATCTCTCTTTCTTTAATCTTTATTACATTTCAGACACACCAATTTGTAAACATTTAGATCGTGTCATCTTAATTGGCGCCTCAAAGGATGAAACTGTCGAAGTTGCGTGTGAAATACAAGCGGATCCACCACCCAGGTATTTTGTCACTTTCAAATTTTCAAATGTTCATATACACACTTAAATACATACGAAAGCACACCAAGAAATAGAAAATGTCAAAATTAAATATATACAATATTACTACATACAACAATACATATCTACAAAACACATTTATTTACTCAATTTGATTTGGTATTAATTGCAGAGATTTGAAGGTATAAATTTTTTTTTTTTATAAAATATTTGCTACATAATAGAGTGAGTTCTTTAAGCTCGATAGGACTTAAGGAAGGGTTAACTGTCAAATTATTTGTTATACTAAGATCGCTTTTTGACATTTATGTTGAGTATACTCTAGCAAATCACGCTCAATTGACGCTTGAATAACGCCAAGTTAACCAGATTTACCTTGAAAATCAATCATCAATTTTCACTTCATTTTCAGCTAAACGGGTTTATAAATAAACAAAGCTGCTGCCTATAAAGTGAAATCAATCACAGCAGTCCCTACAGACTCCATTACACCCAGAAAAATTGGTTTACATTGTAGACGCATCATTGGGCTTTACATTTTTAAAAAATGAGCCCGGATGTTTATTCGTATAGATGACATTGATTCGAGTGGGTCGTGTTTTCCATAGGATGGCACTACATGCCATTCGGCGACGGCAACCTAATTGATTTCTAAAAATGCACCTATCATGGTGTCTTGGGTTAAGTGATTTTTCATATTGAACTGACTTTTTCTAATGATTGAATCAAATCTCAAACACAAATCGATTCATTTTGTTCAGTGTAGATAATATACTGAATTTTGCAACAGAATAGAATGACAAAGTATTGCCTGATTCGAAATATTCGCTGGTTCAAATTTAAAACGATAGATGGCCCACTTGATATTAATGGTCATTTCCTTAAGCTCACTGTCTAGGTTGAGCTCCGCTCAAATGGCAATGATCACTCAGGGAGGGATCTACCAGAGGGATCGACAAGTCTCGGTTGGGTCCATGAATACCAGCACCGACAAAGTCGTTCAATTTGTAGCCATCGACACATCAGTTTAGATCAAACTCACTTCGATCTAAGGCTCCAGCATTCCCGGTTCTGGAATTCAAACCTTATACTCCGACCAAGCACAGATTCGAAGCATGACATCCAGGACCGGAGATGCATTACGGGATCGATTGGTGAAAAACTTTTCAGGCGAAACTGCCAGCTCTCTCATTATATATATGAGAAGCGGTGTTAAGCCCTCAATAAACATTGCGACATCAGCTCCTGGATAAGGTCGGAGGTCTGCGGCAATTCAGATTACAGGATCATTACGTATACCCCATTGAGGGCGCTTTTTGTCATGCTTGGTTGGCTTCCTTCGGTTATACTTGTCAGACAACAAGCAAAACTTGCGGCAGTGAGACTTAACGTACTGTCACGGTGGCGTATTATCGCCTCGAGTACTTTTCGATTTTGTGCGAGAAACCCCTAGTTTTGGATGATATTGATTTTGTCCCATCCGAATCGGTGCTGTATGGTCTGAGTTTCTGGCTCGGTTATCCCCGATGATGTGGTTGAGATCTATACTGATGTCTCTAAATGTGAGGTCATGGTGGGCAGTGGAATATTCTCCGAAATGCTCAATCTAAGAGTGTATCTCCGACTTCCGGACTACTGCAACGTGTTTCAGACCGAAGTGATGGCTATCTACCATGCCGCGGAGTTGATACGAAGAGGCGGAACTCACACAGCTGATACATGTATTTTCTCTGATAGCCAAGCGGTTATAAGATCTCTCTTGGGTGCTACTTTCCGCTCCAGACTCATAATGGACTGTCAAATTTCCTTGGCTTGCTTTCACGACAGTTTGGTATCCATCTCTTTGGGTCCCTGATCACAGGGACAATCTGATGAGGCGTTAGAGCTGGAACATTTCTTCCGGACAGTCACCTACTTGTAAGGGTTGGTGTAGCGCTGCCCTGCGTTAGGCTGTATAGGCGGAAGTTTTAATTGGACGCTGATAGATCTTGGGCAGAGGGTGATTCTTGCTTCATAGCTTATCTCACCTGGCATAGATTGGACGTCAGGCGTACCAATCAGCTTTTTAAATTGTATCGTGGAGCATCACCTCTACAGCGTCTGTCCTCACGTGGCATTACATTATGGGTAGACATGCGCAAAGGCTGTCGAGGTTGTAGATGTAGGAAGGCAAGAGTGTGGCCAATGTCATTTGCCAATGTCTTTCTCTAGCTAGACGTAGATTAATTACACTTGGCTCGCCCTTCCTCAATAGTCTACCAGAGCTATCGATCATTTACGTCAGTTTTTTAGCCAGATTAATTAAACTGTCAAGCTGCTTTCTTACGTGATTGCCGGGAAAGTGCATCTATGGGGGACCTCTGGATGATCAAGACTTGTTAATCACGACTTGGCGGCCGGTACATGGAGCTCGTTTCATTTGTGTGTCACAACGGGCCGCTATGTGTGCTAAAGTGGGCGTTGAATCAAAGGGGCTGCCATTCCATCCTAACCTGACCTAAACCTATCGAGGTCTCCCGGGCAGCTGTTGTTTTCATTGGCCCAGTTATACCGAGGCAGGTAAATGTCTGTGCCCAGCCTAATTATTCATGGTGGTAGCTTCATCAGCCATTCTCCATCAAGCTATCGCCGAAAACAGTGATAATGGGCTAAATAATAAAGGTATATATCCAAGGCGTCATTCTCGGCGAAAGACCATATGTCTTACTATAAGAGGAGTGACTTGCCAAAAGGGCTCTTATCGCCTTGTTTTGGCCGGCAACAATGTGCGAGTTCCAACTAAGCCTTCCATCCAGAATAACACTGAGATACTTAACTTCCCTAGAAAATTTAGTAGTGGTATCCATAGAAGAAATACAGTCAAATGTTAAGTTGTATTCCCTTGTGAAAGGTACCGCAACTGGTTTTGAGGGATTTAGCGGGAGTACTTCCTGGTTTCACCAGTTTAAAATGATAATACTGATAATAAAGGCACCGTTCTTTTTAGAGAAATTTATTCTTTTCAATCATCAAGTATTTTGACACTTAAATATTATGGTTTATGAAAATAGTAGGCGTTTGCGTGAAAACTCGTAAAAGCATTAGAGAAATGTCATACGAATGAATAAACATTATCGTACAATCGTAAGAAGGATATACACAAAATTCATGTTTTTCGACGTGTATATTTTACTTTTTAATATGTTACCCGTTTTAAATTCTTAAAAAATATTTGCGGAGGCTGATTGCTGCCACTTTCAACATGTATTTACATATGTATGTATATAAATGCTACCACTAACAACACATGGTAGAGCGGCATGAAATTCAAAACATCAACGCTTGTTAAACTTCCTGTTGAAGGGAACATTTGATTAATGCTTTAAAGAAAGAAAAGATTTCCTACATAAAGAAAAAAAATATATAAAGAAATACTAAATTTTAGAAAAAAATAAAAATAAAATGAAAGAACAAGTTTTTATTTCCATTCTTCTTAAGATATTACAAAAGAAGCTTTTATGTGCGTGTATGTCTTACAAGAAATTACGAATTGTTTAGAGTTTCGATTTGTATGAAAAATATTTTTAAAGATTTTTTTTTACAAAACTTTTCTTTATTTATTTTAATGGCCAAATAGGGGTCGTTGCTTAACTAGGGTTTTCCTTTTCTTTTTCCTTCTTAATCTGCTTTGTTATTGATGAACACAAAATCGTTTTATTTTCTTTTTTTAATTTCCAATTTTCTATGGTTGTACTTTATTGGGATTTATTTTTTCTTTTAGATGTGAATGTTAAAAGAAATTTTAAAGCAATAGTTAGCATATTTAAAACATTTGTTGACTTACAAAGACATTATGTGGTCTATGGTTAAGACTTTAAATTTACAGTTTTCCATTAACAGTAATTTTGTTTCAAAAAATAATAACGAAACTCATCTAAGGATTTCATTACAAGAAAAACATAAACCAAAGGTCATGTACTTATGGTAACTAATAGAGAATATTTAATAACTTTTGCAAATAAAAACTTGAATTTAAACAAATTTAACTGAACAGTAGAACATTTTTAACTCAAGTAATTCTGATAGCATTTACATACGTAGACTTCTGATAGAGGTAACCAAACAAATGTTGCAGTTTTAAATCTGCTATTAGGTTTGGACCATTTTGGTGAATTTTCTTATGATTTTTGCTTTAACTACAGAATGTGTCAACATATCACTTAAAACCTTAGTTCAGGTGGTACTATTTCATTATGCTCCTTTGATTTCAATTACCTCTTTGAATCTGCGTTACATAGATCCAACAAGATTAGAATAGGTTTCTGGGGTACTTTTGCCACATATCGTCTTTTTGGTTTTACGCTTATGTGGCCATATTTTTTTTATAAACCACCCACAAATGTTCAATGGGCTTTAAGCAGGGTTGGCAAAAACCCGCGTTTTTTTTTAACCCAACCCACCGGATTTTGTTAAGTTTTTTTTATTTTTTTTTTTAATTTATTTTATTATTTTTTTGGGTTTTATAGCTGCTTCCAAATTTCGTTCAATTCAACAATATTTTTCGTTATCTGTACATTTAAGTTGTTTTATATCGAGTGATTTTTTAAGAGATTTCAGATTTAATTAAAGCAAAAAAACACAAAATTTCGTGAGATGTAAAAAATCTTGATTTGAGTCGATTGGACGATATATTATATAATTAAATGTTTAAAGATGATTTCATGTAAATGTTGACCGTGACTACGCGTTAAATGGTTCTTCTGCTGGGTTCAATTTTTGTCATACTTTCTCCAACATATAGGCTGGTATATCACGAGTTAATTCTTCAATATTGGCTTCCAGTATCAAGCGTTGTGGGTTTGTCCCTACAGATATGAGACCCACAAAAAATGGTATAAAGGTGTTAAATCGTACTATAAGCGGCCAATTGACGGGGCTTAAACGAGAAATAAACTATTCACCGAGCTTGCCTCTCAATTGGGCCATTGTTTTACGTGCTGTGTGGAATGTGGCACCATCTTATTGTAATCAACGCACAGTAGTGCTCGCCATTCACAGTAACATTTCTGCTTTCTTTGCCGACTTTGAAAAACTACGTTCCAATGATACCACCGGCCCATAATCCACACCAAACAGTGCATTAGGCCAATATGGCAAATACGGCAATTTTGCCCATACAACCAGAAATGAGCTTCGTCGCTGAACACAATTTTCCGATAAAAAAGTAAATCTACATCCAACTAAGTTTTGATGATAAAGTTCATGAATCTGCCAGCTTATTTCGTTTGAAAGTCGATTCATTGTTAAACTATATACCAAACTTAATATGTGATATGTTACACGAAAACATCTGAGCTGCCAACACAGGCAACTTTGCTCCTATGGGAGTCATCAGAGTCTCTTTTAAAAAAACATTATTGAAACGAAGCCATTGTCAATTAAAAAACCTGCCTAACTTTTTAAACCGACCGAGTCTAATCACATATCTCTTTGAGTTAAAAAAAAGTAATGCCCTCTTACAACAAAATCAATCCAGTCATTAAAACGTCAATATTGTTTTACAGTTCAAATAATGTTTTACAGTTCAAATAATGTTTTAAGTAAAATGACAATATGCGCTTAAGTTCACAAAGATCTATTTGCTTAAAGAGACCAACTGACAGTGATAATTAAAAGACATAACACATGTTAAGGTGTGTACCTTATACAAACGAAAATAAATTACTATTTGGTTGAATGGTTTTAATAGCATACTGTCTGTCATAAATTTAATGTATTATCCACAACACTAATTGCAACTATTGTAGATATTTTGTTTAAAATAATTTGTTTAAGTTACGCTACAATTGAGACACATACAGGAAATCTTTGGTGATAGATTAGTTTCTAAGGGAGATTAAGAAATTAAAATAATTTTGAATTTGTTTTAAATTTGATCAGAAACTAAGCAGAACCGTAAGGATACCTAAGGTCTTGAAGAACCGTGCATCTTAAGGTTATTACGAAACGTTTGTGGCCTCTTGATACCAATTTTTGGTGATCTTTCGGATGGTATAACCTATTCATCTCCATCTGCAATGTTTTATTATCTTGAATATAAATTGGTCGTTAGTCAACTTATAGAGATATACATATATTATCTTGCTGATGCTGGTAGGCCAGAATATACTGCACATGATTCTGAAACACATACTGATGAGTACCTGTAGTTTTTGCGTAATGGTGGTCGAAGCTAGCTAGGTTTCGCATCCGTGTAGCAAGGCTAACTTTATATTTGCATTTAATATTCTGAGCTTAGTTCGCCTGGATATTTGTGAGCTTCTCTATACTGATTATTGTCATCCAAATAACCTTCTCGCTTTATTGAGTTTCTAGCTGACGGCTGTTGCGGCAGCAATATTATTTGTCACTATGCTTTATGTACAGCTATGTTGCTAGATGTTTCGTGATCAACCGCGGTTGCTTGATCCTTGAGGATTCCACTCAAGTGCCATGCTTGTAACACTATGGTTATTTAAATAAGGCCGATTCACCTCCACTTCCTTTTCTTTATCTGATTCGAGCTTTTGTGAGAGAAGCGATGTTACACCTCTTCACTGTGAACAGACTTTGTTTATGATCCCAATCAGTACGAAGTGGAACACTACCTTGATCAAAAAGTTTCCAGAATAACCCCCTTGTGGCAGTTTAATCCTTTCGATTTGAGTTTTTTTTTTTTTTGTTAAGTTAGTACATCTGTTGATATCTCCTTATATCTTAGCGTTATAGCTTGACATTTGCATTTTATATTCGGTTTTCTGTATGTCGATCAGTGCTCCTGCAATTTTTCCATTATTCTCCCCGTAATTATTTTTTAGCTCGATTAAACAGAAGAAAGTCACAGGGAGCCAAATCAGGTGAATTCGGTGGCTGTTGGATAGTGTTGTTGAATTTATCGTCAAAGAATTTCGAATAATGATGGCACTGTGCGACGGTGCGTCATCATGGTGAAAAATCCGCGAGTTCCCAAAAAATACTCTTTGTTTACTGTCTGAACTTATGACAAAAATTCATTTCATTCGGCTCATTTGGTGAACGCCATTCACCTGTACTTATAAGCCCTCGTCTCGTCTCTAGTAATGATGATGTATGCGGGATCGGATTCCGCCTCACAAATCATTTGTTTTGCTACCAATATGGTCAAAATTTTAAAAAATCGCCAACACACATAGAGATAGATGTAGTCTTGGCTACGCAGCTTTTGCAAGTGTCAAGCTATGATGCTAAAATTTTGCGGGAATATCAACAACTGATGTACCAACTTAACAAAAAAAAAAAAAAAAAACGGAATGATGGGACTGGCACACGGAGGCTATAACGGAAACTTTTAGATCAAGGTAGTAGTAGAAGTGAAAGTGGACACTCTTGCTCTACTCCGTAGTTAGTATTGGTTGGTTACTGATGTTCCCGTTGTGAATAACACAGAATTCTGTGTCCTTGTACATTTCTGTTATTTTTGGAATTATTTTCTGAGGTGCTTCTTTACTTCACACTGATTTCCATATGACAATCTGTTTGATGATCTCGAAGGCTAGGGGGGTACAGGGGGGTACGCTATTCTAAAAAATGTTTTGTTATGATGCATAGAGTGTTGCCTTCGTCTACCAAGCTGCTATTCCGCGGAAGCCTGCCAATTTGTCTCGCAATATGTTCTCTATTTTACTATGAAGCCTTCACTGTATTATAACTTCTAGTATCTTGTATATGATGGTCAGCAAAGTAAATCCTGTCCATTTATTGCCATCTTTCAAGTTTCTTCCTTTGATAGCTGCCTCTCCTCTTTCCAAGCTGATGTGATATGAGGACTGAGAAATCCTGCAGCGGTTGAGAGGTCAGCTCGTAAGGTTTTCACCAGTAAACCATTTTTGCCTGCTGCTTTAAAAATCTGCAACTTTACTATTGCGTTAATATAAAACGGTTGACTCATCTTCTTGAAATCTTCGAAAAAAAATTATAACGTTATTCAATGGATTGAATTGTTATGATGCGTAGGGTTGTTGACCTTATCCACACAGGTTCTACTTCAGCGAAAACCTGTTCTTCATTCCCCAGATGTCTTTCACAATATGAATTGCAACTGTTCTAGGTATTTTGTTCAATTAAATTGCTCTATTTTACTCTGATTTCTTTCCTGTATTATGACTCCTAGTATCTTGTATGTGGTTTTAAGCAAAGTAGTTCCACCCCAGATTTGCAGGCTTTTAGGTGCTCACTTTTATGCAAGTTTATAGTTGACTTTTCCCAAATTGGAGGCAGACTAATGTAATGTGAGCTTGTTGAATTCCAGCTGTTCATTTCGATGTCAACTGATGTATCTTTTAATCTAATTTAGACTGAGAGGGTAGCTTCTGTAGGGCCGTTGCTGTCGCCCAACGACATTATTGATTTCCTCGAAATGTTTTTTGTTTAGTTTTAGCCTGGGCATCATTGTTTAGCTATTTACCCAACTGTGTAGTTGATTCAGAACAGAATCCAGGCTTCTAGTACTGACATATACATCTTTTCTGACATCTAGACGGCGATTATGTCTGATTTGACTGTGGCTTTTAACTCTAGGCTGCTTAGTGACATTCGTGTTGTCCTTTTTCTGATCACAGGAACATCTAAGTAAGTGTGTTGCTGATGGATTTTCTAGGACGCACTTCCACTGACCTTTCCTTCTCAAACCAGTGAGGGTATACATGAATCTTACCGCAGTTAAGCGGTGTACTAGGTAGAATTATCTATTAGAAGCTAACAGATCCTGAGCAGAAGAGAAAGTCGTGGGAACATATCCTCTACTGTATCATTTCTCATAGGACATTGTGCAATGTGTAAGAAGGAGGAGAGGTGGGG
This sequence comes from Wohlfahrtia magnifica, assembly GCA_023159175.1. Lineage (NCBI taxonomy): Eukaryota > Metazoa > Arthropoda > Insecta > Diptera > Sarcophagidae > Wohlfahrtia > Wohlfahrtia magnifica. Next base: position 3,059,296 of record JAKWBJ010000177.1, read on the forward strand.
CCTACAAATGAATTCTACCAAGATTGTGGATCGACTGAGGAAGAGAAAAGCGCGGCTCATTTCATTTTCCAATGTTTGTTTTTTTCTCGTTACTCATCTTGAGAGCATATGGCTTCCACAAACAATCTCCATTTAACACGGTATACTGCTCTTGATTATACCTCCTACCAAGGTTGTTCTGTCTCAGTTTTTGGATGATTGTGCATCTCCAGATGTTGTTTGGTCGACCACGATTTATTGATCCTTGAGGGCCCCACTCAAATGACATTCTGGTGATACTTTCGGGATTTTTTCGGATGGTGTGACCTATTCATCCCCACATTATTTTCTTTATCTGTTTCAGTATTGGTTCCTCATTAGTCATACTCCACAGCTCTGTTACTTATGGTGTTAAGCCAAAATATTTTTCATATATTTCTGAAGCACTTGCGAATGTATACCTGAAGTTTCTGTTATTAAGTTATGATGTTATTCGATACAAGCCAGGCTTCACTGCCGTATATCAGTACTGATTTAACACATGAGTTGAATATTCTGAACTTGGCCCGTCAGTATATATGTGAGCTTCTCCATACTGACTGCAGGCGTCCAAATGCCGCTCTCGCTTTATTGAGCTTGTTATCTACGTCTGTTTCTGCGTCACCGTTTGTAGTCATTGGACTTCCTAGATATCAGAAGATATCTACATACTCGACTGATTAAGCCTGTAGCATGATGTTTTCCGTAGTCGTTTTGTTTATTCTCACTGCTTTGGTTTTCTTAATATTTATCTCAAGTCCAATACTACGAGTCTAAGTTCTCTAGTTTGGACTGCATATTAAAAACCTTATGCGAGAGTAGACGAACGTCATCGGCATAGTCAAAGTCTTCGAGTTGGCATCAGAGACTCCATGTCGTCCCTCTTCTTTTTGAACAGACTTTGCTTCGTATGTCATCCAGCGCGATGTTGAATAGCTGAGGTGATAGTGGGCATCCTTGATGTTCCCGTTGTGAAAAACTGAAAGTTCTGCATAATCATACATCGGTTACATTATTCGAATTATTTTTTGGGATACTTCTTTTGTTTTTAGTGTTTTCCATATTGTCATTAGTCGACATCGTATATTTGGCTAACCATTTCTCGATTGTTCAGAGATTGACCCTTTTATTACTTTATTATTACTTTCTCCTGATCATTCGTCTGGTGTTTGTCATTCATCACCATAGGTAAGCTAGAAGTTCAAGGAGACATCTTTAGATGGATGTGTTTGGATAGAGGTTAAAGTCTTCTTATTAAGCTCTCGAAATCGCAATCAGTTAATTTTGTTTGCATGTCCTCTGATTGAATGCGTATTGAGCCTTAATATCGGTTTAATAGCTAAATTCGTTAGGCTTCCTAGCTGTTTTCCGATATATTTAGGGAAAATGTGCATTTTGGCAAAGCTTTTGCGTCTAGGCCAATTATTCTGGACTTGGTGAGAAGGTCAGTGGTATTGTTTCATATGGTATAACAACGGACAACTATGGGTGCTCAAGTGGGCCTCTATTAAATGAGGCCTACTACTGTATCTTATCATTCTACACCCTCGATTGGAAAGAAAAATTATTGTCCGGTCTTATATGTACATGTTGTTTGGCTAGTTTTTTCCTCTACTATAATTACTAGCCGCTCCAGGAACCATCTTGTGCCACTTATTGCAGATATTTGGAGTTGCTTAGCTAGAAGTTTGTTTTGCTGTATTGTAGCGGTGGCGCCATTTCAAAGTTTAAATTTGAAAATGCAATAAAACAAAAACTGTTTGAAATATTGACAAATTTATTTTGTACAATTGTTCCGGCTGGAAATGAAATATTATTTCGTTAATATGGCTGTCGACGTTGGCCCCACAGTACCCAATTTTTTCGGACTAATTTTCGACAATTATTTCGAGTGTATGGGGTCGAATATCGGCAAAGGTATCACGAATGTTGGCCTTCAAACGCTCAATTGTTCTGGTTTGTCGGCAAAACACTTGTCTTAAATGGCGTCCTACACCAAATAGTCCAATGGTGTTAAATCGCAACTTCTTGGCGGCAAACTGACAACACCATTTGACGCAATAAATCGATTGTGGCATGAGATATATGGCGGCTGAAACCAAATACCTTTCATATCAATACCATGAAGGGCGGGCAATCGGTTATAATAATCGGTATAAGTGTCTCTATTGAACGTAATAATTGCGCTGTCTTCATTTTCAATAAAATATGGGTCAATGATGCCTCTGCTCTACAAGTCGCACTAAACACTCACTCGTTGTGGGTTTATTGGCTACTGTAAGACCACGTTTGTGTTTTCTGAGCTCTAAATACGGGAATTTTGCTTATTAACGTACCCACCAAGATGAAAATGAGCTTAATCTGAAAAGATATTATTTTTTGGCAAAATCGACGTCACCGTTCAGTTTCTCGTTGGCGCGTCTAGCGAAGTGAAACCGAAGCGGATGGTCATGTGGCTTCACCACTTTAACCGACTAAGCTTTGAAAGGCATTATACAGAGGTCGTTTTGAAAAATTCTACGTAAACTGGTACGTGAAATGTTCAATTCTTGAGAACGACGACGGGTTGATGTTGATGGATCCTTACGCACACTCTCAGCCACACCTTTAATATTTTCGGATGTACGCAATGTACGAGCGCTTGCATCTTGGCGCATGAACAATAAAAGCAATTTCACGAACTTTAGAGATAAACTTGCGTGTACTGGAAACTATTGGTTCTTCTCTGCAACCAAATTTTGTACGACATTGTGGTTCAATTATCGACCAATTGTCTTTGTTTTGGAAATAAATTTTCAATAAATACCAATCCCAAAGCAAGCCTAAATTGGTTAATTTCTTTCAGTGAAGATAATATACTGAATTTTTTGAGAGTATAGAATGACATTAGTATTGCCAGATCCGATATAACCGCTGGTTCAAATTTAAACTGATAGATGTCTCACACGATAGTACAATATTATTGTTATTCAGCTGCAAACTGAGTCCTCTTCTTTAAGAAACCGGGTTTCTTTCTTTCTGTCGTCTGATATCCAAGATTTCCTTTGTCTCTGCTGTGTACCCGGAGTCTCTTCTCCGACTTGGTTATGCATTGCTGTGATAGCTTCCCATGTTACGAATCAGGATATCCACTTAATCCACTTCAATTTATTATCCTTAAACTTTCTTTGGTGTAGAAAAGACCTTATGAGTAAAAGTTAATATTTATTATCAGACTAGTGCTGAACTAATCAACACTCATTACATTGTGTTTTTAAATCTTCTGAAATATTAATGAATCCGAAAGTGTATGCAGCTGAACGTAGGTAAGAGTCAAAGTTTATTGTTGTTCTTGTATTCAAGCAAATGGTTGTTGGTATTATTTACTTAGATGAATGACTTGGATTTGATGTGCATGAAATATGCCATAAAAGTTGCTCATGTGTATCATTAAAGTGTATTTGTAACACAATTCACTCATATTCTAAGAAATGACACATAAAATAACAAATGATTTTAAGACCATATCTGTACATAGAGTAAGATAGAAAGAAAACAAAGTGTGAGAAGAACAAAAAATAAAATTTATCTCTACATAACTTAAATTTATTAATTTTAAGGTGCCGAGATACCTTCAGAGATATATTAGATAAATTTGCCTAGAAAATAAATGAATAATTTTAATTGGGCTTTTTGTTTAAACATTATTAAGGTAATGCTCTTGTTTTAAACACAACTGTTGAGGCCGTTGTCCTCTTTCTGTGAATTTGTTTATATTTGTTAAAGGCATACAATTAACAGAATTTGCTTTGGTCTCAGACATGTGTGTATATTGATATTATATTCCTCACCAGGTTGGTATTCTATCTTACAGCAGAAACATACTCAGAAGATTATAAAATTTTAAATAGGAATTTCCAGTCTACTAGAGTGTTGAAATAAATATCAATTTGTTGCTGTTGTGCTTGCTGTATTAAAATACATTCTGGTATTTTGGTGTAAACTAAAGGTTAGTTGTTTTAAATTAAAATAAAATATTTAGAAATAATTATGTATGAAATAACGAAAGATATTTTTGCTGTTTGGTTTTTTAGTATAATTATTTGTAGGATGTGGCAATGCTAAGAATAGTCAGTAAGATTTGCATTTCACCATGAATAGACTGGTAAGCGACAACGATTATTAAAATATATTCTGTTTAGTGCGGTTTGTAGGCCGTCGCACAGTGTTGCGAGAAGCCAATCTAGTTGGTAAAAAGTCATAACTTCTAGTATTAAGCAGCTACGAGCATGAAATTTTGAACTCTTCTCTTTCTTGTTGAATGGCCAATGTAGAGGCCAATCAACATCATTATTCCTTGACATAATTTGTTGTGGAAAGAGGTCTCGCAGTAATTCCATTGTAATCCTGGCTGTATGCGATCTGGCACCATCTTGTTGAAACCACATGTTAGTCAAGCCAAAAGCATGCAGTTGTGGCATTAAAAAGTTTTCAATCATGTCACGATATCGCTCCCCATTGAAAATTTCCGTTACGCCGTTTTCAGTTTCAAAGAAGTAAGATCCTGTCCAAATTGCACACCAGAATATCACTTTTGATGGATTCAAAGGCGACTGATGACTAACTGGAGGGTTTTCCATAGCCCAGAACCGACTATTCTGTTTATTCACATAACCATTCAAATGAAAATGTGCATCATCACTTATTATGATATTTTCATAAAAATCGATGATTGATTTTGATAAAATGTTTTAACGATTAAAACACATTGTTTTACTGAATACTTTCCATAATAAAATTGCCACGGCTCTAATTCACGACTGCTAAATATGAGCTGTCAAAACTAATGTTTACCATAATGGCGGCCTTCCCGGCGGACACCCTGTAAATAATAGTCTTTTAATTAATTTTCTCTTCGACATTGGACCCCATCGTTACGATGTGAACAAGTCAAATATTAAAACTATACTATATAAACCAATATATCCATGTTAGAAAACAAAAATCGGGTTAAAAACCCGATAAGTAAATTAAAACCTACGCTACTCATATTCTTCAAACTCATTCATTTATTTGTTTAATCTTCACTGTTTAAGATACATAAAAACCTTAACACAACCCTATGTAAGAATATGCTTTGTGTACAATTTTATTTCAATTATATTTTTTACTTTATTTATTTTTCACTTTCCATTTTCTTTTCTCCATTTATTTTCAGAACTTTTCGTTGGAAATTCAATAATTCTGGTGAAACACTTGATGTGGGTAGCGAACGTTTCAGTGTGAATGGCAGTCGAAGTATTTTAAAATATACGCCCGTCACAGATCAAGTGAGTTTCTAAAAAAAATTGCTAAAAATGTACAAATTTTAAATTGTTATTAAATGAAACAATATGAAACCTATTGTTATTGCTGTAAGTAATTGAAAAATTTTTCTTTTGTTTTGTCTTATTACAGGACTACGGCACTCTTTCATGTTGGGCATCCAATGAAGTGGGTACTCAAAATCAACCCTGTCTGTTTCAGGTCGTTTTAGCCGGTAAATATTACAAAATTAAAAAGCGAATAAAGTTTGGTTGAACAAGCATTTTATTTGTTGAGTGTGCTAAATTAACCCATTAAGGGAGATGTGTCTCTCTATGGGTTAATACTGCACACATGCATGTGGGAATTTTTTACACCCACCGTATTTGAGAAACTCACGCTTACAAATTCGAAAATAAATAAAATGATTTAAATTGAACTCAGCAAATATTACTTTAAGAGCCTTTTTTAAGTATCTCGTTGAGATTGTTGACATGAGTTAATGTGCATGAACATGTCAACAAGCTGATGACATGTGCCATCATCAACAGTTTATTTACTTTGAAAAGAACTCAGCCGAATATTTATTTTTCTATTTTTCTCTTTTTCTCGTTCTCTTTGCCAAAAAAATTGAAAAAAAAATCACTCAATTCTTAATATTGATTTCCAAACCCATAACAATGTTGTCTCATCTACAATTATAATCCTTACCAACGATAAAAAACAAAAAATGATGGCTGCTATTGGAATTATCTGGTCATAAATATGGTCTGAATAACTTAATTCTCAACGGATTGGGTCTCTATGGCTAATTCTCTTATTATTGCTGCAAACAATCATTTGGATTTGCAATTGCTTGATAAATCAACAAAACAATAACAACTTCTACACTGACAACAACATATTATTGCGGCAACAAAACAATAACAACAACAACATTAATCTTTTGTGATTTTTCTATAATTTATGTAAACATTATTACTGTCTTTCTAACGCATGTGTCACAAACTATACAACAACTACTGCTCTGTTAAACGAAATTTAAAAACAAAAAACAATAACAATTGCAACTCCAACTGCAACATCAACAACAATAACCATTTTTTGGCTACAACATGACATATGAAACACATAATTCATTCTATGCAACAACCCATACCATTGCTTCAGCTCTACCAAACGCCGTTAGTAATTGTTCGATATTCAATCGCACCGAGTTAAGTGTTGACATCCAATGTATACCCGGCTATGATGGTGGTCTTCCACAAATATTTGTTTTGGAAATTTTCTCAACACGCACCGGTCTCACAAGGTAAGCATTTTAATGAATTCCAAAGGTATTGCATGTTTGTCTACTACTGTCAGCCAGTTAAGCAGCCAGCCAAACAGTCTGGTCTGTTGTATGTCATGCCATGTGTGTGTGTGTGTCCACAATTGTCATGAACATGAGTTTTTGTTTGTGAAAAGCATATCTTGCAACATATTTACTGTATACGGCTGTTTTGATATTTGGGTATTTTATACAATTTGTAGTACTTCTTGCTCATTTCTTGGCATTTTAGTTAGTTAGTATTCGCATACGCATGATTTTCTGTGGTCAACCATAAGTATTAGATAAATGTTGGTATTGGTTTGCACTGAGGAAGAAACAAAACATCTTTAATTTATGTATATTGGTACGGGGCAGAAATTATATTCTTTTGAAGAAAAAAATTATAATTTATTTCTTTACTCAAAACGTACATGCATATGTTAATAAACCGCAAAGGAGAGTGAGTAATAAACAAAGCTAGGGATACACCGGTACGTATGAGTAATGTATCACTGTTGGCAAAAAAAAATTCTATGGGGTGTATTTTACCCATGGCAGCTAGATTTTAAATTTTTAAAATAAGTTCCACCAGAAAAAATGCAATACAATTATATAAACAGTAAATTTTGTAGAAAAGCCTAACTGTCCAACTACTAATTTATTTAAGTATTATTTAAATAGACGAAATGTTGCAAAAAAGAAAAACCAATAAAGATGAACTTGTAGCCATAGTTGTAAAAGTTAACAGTAAATTCATTTTAAGTATACATACATAACTACTTCATTAAATTTAAGTTTATTTTTTCTAACTTTCAATATTGTTACGTAGCTGGAGATTTTTTTGCTATTGGGTTTTTCAAGGTAAATTTTTTTGGTAACCCTTATGTGTGTGACAAAAAAAACACCTTTAAAAGGGTGACAGGACACCCGGGTACCACTATACAAAATATATGGAAAATGTGAATTTGTGTGTTTTAATTAAGTAAACATGCTAACTCTCACCTATCATTATAAGGTAGCATATTTCATGGCATCATGTATCACTGTTACCATCAGTGTAAAGTTCCATGAACTTAATGGCTGAACAAGTTGCAGAGAAGTAAATAAGTTACCTGTATTTCTGCCAGAGTTTTTGCTCTTTCTGATACCCTGCTCTGATGTGAAGCTTCTTCCAGTAAGGGTATTCTACATCGATCGAAACAAATTGTAGCCAGAAGGTGTAAGATCTAGGCTATAAGGCGGGTGGGCCAAAACTTGCCATCCACTGTTTTGCAACATGTGGCTGAGCGTTGTAATGATGGAAGATTATGGCCTCGTGTCTAGTCGAATATTCTGGTCGTTTTTCGTTGACTGTACTCTTCAAACGAACCAATTGTATTCAGTATAGGTCCCCTGTGATCGCTTGACCCGATTTCAACAGCTCATAATACCAAATATTCTTCTGATCCCACCCAATACAGACCATTAACTTTGCGTTGATTTTGCTGGTTAGCCGGGCTTTACAATGGCTTTTCAACGTCTCTCGGCTTCAATTCATATGGGAACAATTTTTCTTGCTTTTAAATGAATCCCAATGCTATTAAACGTATGGAAATGGCTTGTTTTGTGATGCAAGTTATTCTTGCGTTTGACAACAATCTAGTCTTCGTCAAGTAATGCTTCACATTTCTCATCTTCAAACTTTTTCGGCTTTAAAAGTTTTTTAAGATTTTTTTATTTAAGAAAATATGTCTTATATATAAAAATGAATGTGGGTTTGTATGTTTGTTTATTGGTATATGCTTAATGAACAGCTAAACGGCTGAACCGATTTTCTTGAAATTTTTGCAGTATCTCTCCTTTCGAAAATTACTTTTTTAACTTATGTAGCCAACTAAAACGTACAAGGGTACCTGAAGTATAAGGTCTGTAACTAATGGCGTTTTCTTTTCTGAAAAAAAAATGTTGCACTTTTTTCCCTTCTGTTTTGGTTCCTTTTTTATTTATTTCTAAAAATGTTGCTTTTTAAAAATGTTTGATATTTATTAGTTTTTGACAGGGTTGGCAAAAACCCAGGTTTTTTTTTTAAAAACCTCGCCCACCCGTTTTTTTTTTTTTTTTGTTTTATAACTGCTTTAAAATGTCGTTCATTTGTTAATACAATTGCTTCGTCTTTATATACACAGGGTGGGAAAATTTGAGGGTAGGAAGTAAGTTAGCTGTCAAATGATGAAACATCGAGATTTAGGCTGTCAACCTTTAACTCTTATTTAGTCAAAAATTGGGTAATTTTACCTGTGGAATGCTGCACTCTTGAACAAAGAATTTTAATTGTGAAGATTTACTATTAAAATGGTGGAAATTTTACTGAGCGAAAACAACGCATTTTTCTACAAAATCATCTTTACTGATCAGGCCCATTTTCAAATAGGCGGTTATGTAAACAAACAAAATTGTCGCGAATGGAGCTCACAAAATCTACATACAGTCTTCGAATAAACATTACATTTAAAGAAAGTGACCGTATGGTGATGTTTGTGGTTAGGCAGCATCATCACTTTCGAAAATGAGCAAGAAAACGACGTCTCTTGAATTCTCTGCGCTACCAAACCATGGTAACCAATTTTTTTGTGGCCACAATTGGTTTCAGCAAGATGGCGCCAAACAATTCAGTTATTGCATGCGAAATTTCTCGGTCGCATAATTTCTCGATTTGGCGATGTCAATGGGCCGCCTCGTTCTTATGATTTAAAGTCGCTGGGTTATATTCTCTGGGTGCACTTGAAAGACGGGGTTTACGTGAAAAAATCACAAACAACTGACACTTTGAAAGATGAAATTCGGCGCTGAAATTCGGTGGTTCAAAATTTTGCGAAAATAGCAGATGTCTGCTGACGTACTAGAGGTGGACATTTGCCGACATCATATTCCATTATTAGTTCCCATATTTATATTTTATATTTGTATGAATAAAACTGAATTTTTCAAAGTGAAATGTGTTTTTAAGCCAATTTACTTCCTAACCTCAAATTTGCCCACCCCTTATTATGCATTTTGCACTCTAGTGGAATCAAGGCGGCATTGTGCACTATGGGCTGTTAAAACTCAGTCATCGGAGCAGACTCCAAGTACTTCGTTTAAACCGTAGATTATGGAAAAGACGGCCGTAATATAAGAGCAGACAGATAAAGTTTTCCTTTTTCATAATAATGCTTCTTCTCACGCCGCAAAAGTTGGCAAACAATTGCTAGAAATGATCAAATGCAAATGTCGTGCCCGCCGTATTCTCCAAAAATTGATCCATCTAACTATTGTTTATTTCGACAGATACAATACTTTTTTGTATATCACCGAATCACTTCTTTTGAAGAAATATAAAATCGGCTTTAAAGTAGACGCTTCAAAAGACGAAAAGTTTTCTAAAACGGGATTCGGATATTGGCTTAAAAGTGTGGAAAAGATGTAAGCACTGATTTGAAAAATTTGTTATTTTTAATTCTGTCTTTTTTGAGGTAAACAAACGGACCAAATTAATTTTCTAGCGACGTTTTAATGGAAAGAATGAAATAAGTGTTTTGACGCTCTACGTTATTAAGATTCTAAAATAACTTTTAAAATTGTGTAGAGTCTAGCTTTTTACATCCGTTGTATTAGTATGTACCTACGATCTCAGTTGCCAGTTTACATTACCTTCACGTGATATAATCATGTCTTCAGATAGATCATGCAAAAAGTGCGAAGTAGCACGAACTACGTGATATGTTAAAATGACATACCGTTGTTATCTATATCATATAATTCAGATATTAGTCACCATTGACCTTTGGCACTTACCTTTGACGGTTAAAGAATAGCGTAATATGTTATCAAAGAAATATAAACCGATGAGGTCATCAGCCAAAAATCCAAACCAAACAGTTATTTTGTGCAATATATTGAACGCTTTTAGATGTAAATTGAGTTGTTATCGCCCCAAACTCCCCGATTATATTTGTTGACGTACCCACCCATCCATAAATTCGCGTGAGTGCTAAAGCAGATTTTTGATTAAACCTATTTTGACAAATCAATTCATATGATTTGCAAGTATTCTAGAACATTTTATCCGTCAATAGTCAATTGGTAAAACAAACTAAATAAATTACAGCCCCTATCAAGATCGCGTCTAAGATCTCAAGTCCCCAGAAAAAGACAATTTATATATTTATTCTTTTGAATCCTATATGGATCATATGGCCACAAGAAGAGAGTTTAAATTTACTATCTCTCTCTATTTAAGCCAAAAGTTTTTTACTATGTCAGCTCAAGTTTAGGTGTTTTCGCTGCATTGCGGATTTCAGTCAATATTTGATATATAAGTACATAGTGGATATCCCTACTGTAATTTAGTTTTCTTATTCAATTGTTACTTAAACCTACGAAATAATTTTTTTCCCTATCCAATAAAATTAACACACACATACACATAGATTAAAGCATAACCATAACTAAAATGTTTACTTTGTAGTTGTACTCAGCTCCGGTTTTTCAGTTCAATTTAGAGAAACTTTTTTCTTAACAATTCCAAGTATTTTTTTGTTTTATAACAAAATGTTGAATGATTTATGAGCAGCAGCAGCAACAGTATAAGGGGGTGAACAGCACTGGTAACCGTAACATTTTTACAATATTTTCGTAGAGAAGCAAGAAATATTTTAAAAGAGTGCACAAATACAAACAATTACCTAAAAACAAATGCTTAAGCTTGAACATACATACTCGTACTAATACGTTTAAGTAAAACAAAAATTAAGTCTGCTCTCAACTGCTCCTCAATTGTCATGCTTGTTAACCGTACACGTGTGGTATGTGTGTGTGTAAATGTGTTGGTACTCATATATACTATAAGAGTATTTATAATTGTAGAACAGTTTTTTAGTTTAAGGTATATGTGGTTAAGAAATAATATTAGTAGGTGAGTGTGTGTGTATGTGTTTCTGCATTTGTCCTCTTAGCATACATAACATATACTACTACTGCTACTACAAAAAGCACTCTTAAGTAAAATCTCAAGTGGCTTTAAATGCTCTACTCATTCTCTTAAGTTTTTCCTTTAGAACCCTTATTATTTTTTGTTGCTGTTTCGTATGAAAACGTATTGTAACTACAGTACGAGTAATTTTATACGTTTTTAGTGTATTTTTGCCAGCCACGTGGTTATATTAATGGAAAAGGTTGATAATTTTAGCGTTTTTGTCTTTATTATTTTTTTTCAAATAATTTTTTGTTGCCTCAAACATTTTATAGCCAGCAACTTGTGCATGAGTATTTATACTGAAGTTTATTTGTCCATAAATACCTTCTATAATACTTCAAAACTTGTTTCCTCTAAGCAACGTTAAATATTTCTTTTTCTTGTGATAAAAGATTTATAACAACGTTTTGTAATATTTATGAAAACGCCGTAGTAATACATAAATTCTTTTATAGCATTAAATATATAGTTGAAGTATTCTTAAGAAGGTAAAAAATTATGTTAAATACTTGAAGATATTTAGTGTAACCTACCATTCGTCTTTGTCACTTGGTTTGCGTTTTTATTATAGTCTTCCAAAATATTTTTTCGTTCTCTCTTTATTAACAGTCTTGGGATTTTTGTCAGCCAAACTAAAAACAAACAAGTAATAATGAAAGCTACTGCTTGCTGATCAAAACCAACTATGTAACATCCTACACCACAGTATACGTTTCAGAAAAATAAACAAAAACCAAAAATGAGTAAAAAATGTTGAGATGACAACATTTACTGATTATGCAGACGAGTGGTAGAATAACGGGAATAGCAAATAATAACAAATATTTCTAAATGAAAATGGCTTTATTTTTTTTTAACATTCCGCTTGATGATTACTACTCTTTTGTATCTGTTCAAACTATTTCTAAAAGCAGATTTTCCATTGCTTTTTTTGAACGCTTGTAAATTGTTGACCACATAGTCTAGCTTTGATTATGGGGAATAAGAAGAAGTCATTGGATGCCAAATCAGGACTGTACGGAGGATGAGACATCAATTCGATGCTTTGACTGCTCAAAAATTCACCTGTTTGACGGCATGTGTAGAGCTCTCATTGTCAAGATGGAGAATGATTCGTCATCACCGGTTAGTTTTACAAATTTTTCTGAAGACTTACAGCAAACAAATGGTCAAAATTAACCAACTTATGTTACTCAAGATTAACAGTGTCCTCATGACCTTTCTGGCCTGAAAAACAGGCGACCATTTACTGCTTCGCTGTGCTTCTTCCACGAACAAATATTGTTGGTTTCAGTTCGTCTTGGAATAACCAAATCGTCGACTACTGTTTTGTTTTCAGCTCATACGCTTATTATCATTACTCGTCACCTGTCACGATTTCATACATGTCTTTTGAAGCACTACGTTCGATCTTGCATTATCAGTTCACACACTGCATCAATGTTTTGTAGCGCAACAGCCGATTTTGATCGACTTTCACGGAATTCGTCGGCGACCGAACTTCGACCACGAGTTAACTCACTATACCAGCGATATACTGTAATACAACGAACTAAATTCATGGACACATTCTTGTTGTGATCGAGTGTGGAAAATAATCCAACGAAAACCTCCTTCTATTCAAACTTCCATAGCAAATAGCACTTGTACATCAAAACTTTTGTGAGTACGTTTATGCTAAAAATGTCAAACTTTATTATGGTGTTGCCAGATTTTAGCTATTGACATAAGTATTGCCAGTTCCCTGTATATAAATAGTGCCCCTCGTATATGGGTGGTTGGCGTACGAATAGCCCGCACGATATCGGAACTCGTTCAACTGTTATCCTAATTTGTATAATTTTACCAAAATTTGTAAAGTTTTGCTTGGGAATACGTTGGCAAAGCTCTGTATAGATTAAATTGCCTTTATAGCAGCCACTACACTTTTCAGTCCAATATAGAAGTGTGATTTCATACTGGAGTTAAATGGGTATATTTTAGTCAGCTTCGATATACTACCTTGATCAAGACATTTTCGGTACCGGCTCTGTTGTTCCTTCTACTCTTTTTCTAATATTTTTTAGAGACTTTTTTCTTCTTACTTTCAAATCAATCCATTCTTTCGCATATGACTGCCACATTAGTCACTCATATTATTTTGATCGTAGGCCGACCGTCTTGGAGATTGAGGCGAAAAGGATGAATATGAACGATACACTCAAAAGCAATCTGGTGAAAATCTCTGAATGGGGTAGTACGCACAGAGTCGATTTTAATGCAAGCAAAACCCAATGTTGTTTTGTAACACATAGACTTGGTGGTGTGGTGTCATCTGTGTGTATGGGTAATGTAGATATTAAGGAATCAGATACTTTTGATGTTCTGAGCATGAGATGCGACTTTCGTTCGGGTGTCGAAAGAAGCATTCAAGTGCCCCGGTTTTTTAAAGCGATGCTAGAAATACTTCACTCCAACTGATCTCCTTAATATTTACAAGACCTATAGCCGACCCAAATTGGAATAGAGCTCTAATTTGTGGGCCGGTACTTCAAAGTCCATTTTGCAGCTTCTCGACCGTGTACAGGAGAGGGCGAAGGTACTCATTAATGATGGCAATTCTATCGATTCATCGCCGGAATGTGGCGTGTGATTAATTGTTCTATCGGTAATTTAACGGAATGTGTTCTGACGACTAAATTAAGGAACTAGTTCCCAGTAATCGAATATTCCTACATTATAATCGCATTTCTCGTATAGCACATCCCTTTGTAGTTGATTGTCCATTGTGAAAAGCATAACTCATTATAGGTTGAATTGGTTCTTTATTCGCACTGTTCGTTTGTGGATCGGTCTTTCAGCGAACGTCTTCCACGTGTCATATGGCATGAGTAAATTTGAATCGACCGTCTATAAACACTACTTGCTCTATCCTCCTTCCCACAACCCATTTTTCTTGTATCAGCAGAATACAACAGAAAAAAAACAATCCAAGACATTGACTCCAGCAGACACTGCCGCACCATATCCTTTAACTGTTTTGTAGTTAATTAAGATTTCATTAATAAGGATGCTTAGTTTCGAAAATATAAACAATTAAATATAAATAATCGTGTTTTTATTCAAAGGAATAAGACCTTTGGTTTCGATTAGACTGAGAGATACCATAGCTGGAAACTTAAACTGCGTTGTAATCACTTGAAGCTTAATCCATAGAATAAGCCACATATAGAAACAATTTATAGCCAAATGCATAGTTTTTGCCATGGAAACTGCACATATGTGCACCTTCGTAATGCTCTGTTTAAAAAGAACCTTTTCATTGGCCAAATGTGTTTTTTTTAATTTCATTAAGCATGCGTGCATACCAAAAACAGTAGCTTTATATGCTGATAAGCTCAACTTTTTTTTTTTCTAGCGCCGATTTACCCAAAAAAAATCCACTGTTTTGGCAGCTGTTTGGTCTCTGGTATGTTGCGGTGTGTTTACCTTTTGTTCATGATTACGAAATGGGACAAAAACTCATCCGGTTGATTTGTGAACAATCCCAAACATATTTGCCAAGTTGCCACGCGATTGTGAATAAACACAACAGGCATCCTGCGGAATGCTGTCTCATACCCAAAATTGAGATTGATGAAGTTATGCTTCTTCAATTTCTCTCACATTCATTCTCCGGTTGGACAGCAACCTATCGTAAATTATTTAAATTTTTCAGAAGTAGAGCCCTAAGCTGAGCTTTCATTACGGCAAGTTCTCTGCTTTAAAAAATAAAATTGAGGAAAACACTTTTTACCATTACAATTGATGGCACAGAAATCTTATAAAGGGTCCGCCAAATAATTTTCTTTTTTTGAAAATGCTATAAAAAAAAACTACAGAATATTTTCTCAAATTTCTCTTTTTATTTGAGAGTAAAGTCCTTCAGGTTAATAATGGAAAATAATTTCGTTCAAATGGCTGCCTCGGCTGGCCATGCTGTAGCCTACACGATCGGTCCAATTTTTAAGCACATTATCGATTGTGTGCAGCTGTATTTCACTAATTGCTTAATTTAAAGCGTCAATTGCCTCTGGCTTGTTGGCATAACACTTATCTTTGTCGGTACACCACAAATAATAGTCCAACGGTGTCAAATCGCAGCTCCGAGGTGGCCAAACGACATCAGCTCTGTGGCTGATAATGCGATCTTCAAAAACAGGGCGCAAACCATCGAGTGTAGCTTCAGCTGTGTGGCACGTAGCGCCGTCCTGTTGAAACCAAATGTTGCTAATATCCTCCTTTTCAATTTTTGTGAACAAAAATTCGTTCAACATGGCCCGATAACGATCGCCATTGACTGTAACAGACACTCCTTGCTCATTTTCGAAGTAAAATGGCCCAATTATGCTTCTGGACCAAAATCCGCACCAAAAAGTGACTCGTCTTGGGTGTATAGGCTTTTAAATGTATGCGTGCGGGTTTTCTGTGCCGCAAATGTGACAATTTTGCTTGTTTACATACCCGCCAAGATCGAAATGAACTTCATCTGAAAAGATGACTTTTTTGGCACTTAGCGAAGCATATACACAACCATATTCGTTCAGCGTAGGGATAAAACTAATTATCTGTCAAATCAGACATGAGCTAAGTGTTACCATTCACGAAATAAGCACTAGTTGAAGAAAAAACGTTAGATGGTGGAGTACTTTAGTACTTTTCAAGCTTAGCGTTGGTTTGAGTGATGGTGTTTTTCCTCGATAAATAGTGCTTAATGAGCAAACTAATTTCACTTTTTCCTCTAGATAGTCTGCTATCAATAGCTGTCACACACAAACGAAATGACGTAGCTGACAGCTGCCTGTTACCAGGAACTTTGTTCCTCCTTTAGTTAAGAGGCAGGAATTTATAAAGTCTTTGTTCTCGCATGTAGAAATTCTATTTAAAAAGTGCTTGGAATTCGAACAGTAAAATTAAGAATTATATTCATCGGCCAAATATATTATCCCACATCATATATAGCAGAAAAGATCAGGGCTAAAAATTTTACAAATGTAGCTCGTAAATGTTAAATGATTTCGTAGCCCACAATTTAAGGTATACTTTCTTTCGTCTTTGCCGAAAATTATATTTTTTCCAACAATTTTCTAAAAAAAAATATTTCGTGGCCTCCTTTTAAACAGTCTTGGGAATTTTGTCAGTCAAATCCAAAAAAAAAAAAAAAAAAAAAAAAAAAACACAGAAAACAGTACGTTTTCTCCTCCTGTATCTCTTTAAACTCATTAGTTGTCTCTGTACTTCATTTTGTCAGTTTAGCGGATTGAGACTATGTGTGTCTGTTTTTATTCAATTCCTTTTTACATATTCGTATAAAATATTTATATGTCAGCGACATTTCTCTTATTTTCAACATAATATTTAAGGTGGTTCGTTATTAAAGTTATTTTATCAATTTATCAAGACATTAGTGTCAGAATTAAGTGAAACTAGGTTTTACTTCATTTCACTCACTTCTCTACAGCATCACTTATCTATTTACTAGTCCCCCTGGATTCGGAGGTATATAGTTTGCTCAACGCGCGAAGAGTTTTTTCCTGTCAAGTGTACATACAAGCTCTATAATGGTATAATGGAATTTGTCTTATTGTCAAGGCAATGAGTGTGTGTCACTTCAGTTGAGTAGATAATAAAGTACGAAAACTTTTATTTTTTATGCAAATGTAAAGACGAACAGCACAGCTCAGCTCTAAACCAAAAAAGGCATTAAAATGTCATTTATAAAATTAAGAAAAAAAATTAAATTTATTGTTAAGTTAATATAAATATTGAAATAACATTCTCGAATAGAAATTTCATAACATTTATAAGCATTAAATTAAGATTTATTATGAAAAATGAAGAATAACTATTTAAAAAAAAATTTATTAAATATATTTAGTAAAGAGGAGTACATATTGCGTGCCATCAGGGTAGCACGCCCTCCTTTTACTGACGGTTAATGTTAAATATTATCTGAACCAATTGAGATATATCGCTAAAATTTATATGTAGGAGTCTACTATCTATTGCCTTTAAAATAAAACCACAATGACCAATGTAGCATTTGAGTTAGTGTTTTAATGTAAACGCCATCAGTTATAATTTCAATTAAATTAGTATTTTAAGTATCTCTTAGAGAGATCGAACGGTTATTATTTGACCGTTCATAACCGGTTCTTTCTTTCGTTTTTTTTTTTCATGTTCATTTTTCGAATAGCGAATAAACCAGTTATTTTAACGCTTATAACCGGTTAATTGAAATATGTATAGTTTTTATTGCAAACATGGTCAGTGTTTAAGTATTTTTCCAAATTTAATATATAAAAAGTCTTATTTTCATACCATGACTACCTTGAACGTCGCATAAAGAAGGTGAAGACCATGCTAGACACCCTTGAGCAACAATAATTTCCGTATATAAATATTAATATTTTTTATATTGAGAATGATAATCAAGTACACTCTTTGAAAGAGATCTAAAATACTGGCTCCGAACGGCAAATGTATTAGTTAGCCAAGTTTTTCACAGCGTAAATACTCATAACCAGTCGTTAGTAATGTTTTTAGGTGATACCGCTGTTGAAAATTGCTAGGTTATGTGGCCTGGGATTGAACAAGGATTTTTTGGTTGGTAGGCGGGTGTCTTACCTAACATACCACAGTGGCACACACTATTAAAGACGTGGTGCATGCATTTATGCATGTCCTCTGAAGAGTGAAAATATTTGGAAACCGTTGGAAAGGAAGGTTAAGTTAGGTTAGGTTAGTTTTGATAGGGTTGGGTTAGGTTAGTTTACTAAGAGGCGAGTTCACTATGACCAATTGTGACACGCCAACAAGGACAGACCAATTAAAGAGGCTAAAAGACTAGGAATGGTAGAGAAAAAAGATTCCCACTTACAGACCCAAAAATATCAGTTACCTTATCTGAGATAACCGGTACCCTTGACGAAGTAAATCAACTTCGAAAATGACACAGTCCAGATCATGGACAATCCAGATCATGTAAGCGACATGAAGCAAAATGCCGAAGTCTAAGCTCCCATAGAGCAGGACAGTCGCAGAGAAGATGTTGTACCGATTCCTCCTCCTCTTTATTCTGACAGCTCCCACAGGACATCCCATGCTCACCGACATGCGACCGATTGTACAATGCCCGGTAAATATAACCGAAAATGTCCGATCAACTTCCTTCCAAACCTAAGAGAAAACCCTTTTTTCTTTTATGGAACCAGAAAGGACGTTGTGTTTTCGAGGAATAAATGTTCAAGGCTATAAAAAAGCCGGACGTTTTCCAGCATTCTTATTTGCTAGATACTACGACTTGGTACAAAAATTTAAAAAACTTTATTTGCTAATGCAACAAGAATTGAGAAGAATTTTATTTAAGAAAAGAACCAGTTAACTGGTTGTTTAATTTATTTATCAGAAAACCGGTTAACATTGCAAATTTTCGAATTATTGGAAAACCGGTTTTTGAAAAAAGTCTCCCTAGTAACTATATAGCATTTTACTTCTTAAATAATATATTTTAAGGATAATTTGTAATACGTGAAACCGTGAAATATACTCGAAAATTCGATTTGATATTGAATGTAAAGTTTTTCAATATAATTCAATGAAATAGTGGACCAAGTATGTATGACTCCTTCCATTAATTCCATTTTTGTGTTGTATTGTCTGCCGGACTGGTACACTTTCCTATCCAACCATCTCCATACGTTTTTGATGAGGAAGCCATACAAGGGCGTTAGGTTTTTGGCTCTGAATCCACGAGTTAACGGATCGGACTGTATGTATTGGAACATTTTAGATTTCCAAATATGTTTTGCACGATTCACAAATAAATATAAATGTCGTCTTCGAAACGGTATTGTAGTTCTCTGCATTCAAACGCTGCGTTAAAAACTGTAAATCGCAGGTACCATAGTAGCATTTTGCTTCCCACACTGTCACTGCCCCCCTATTTTCTATTGGATTATAATTTCTTGTCAGAAGCATTATGTGTGATCTCTCCTACAAGAAATTAGAACGCAATAGAAGATGAGGGGCCTCTAAACAAACCATAAATTGTTCCACAAATACTTGCTTATTACGCTTAAACACTTAAAAGATTTATGACAACACAGATAATACGTATGACGTGAAAAGATACCACATTTTTTTACGAAAGAATTTCTCTATTGATCTGGTCCAAGACAAATTTGTATTAAAGAGGGTCCACCAAATAAATTTTTTTTGAAAATGATATAAAAAAAAACTACTGAATATTTTCTCAAATTTATTTTTTTATTTGAAAGTACAATCTTTTCGGTTAATAATGGAAAATAATTTCATTGAAATGGCTGACTCTGCTGGCCATGCAGTAGCCTACACGATCGGTCAAATTTTTAAGCACATTATCGATTGTGTGCAGCTGTATTTCACCAATGGCTTCACGAATATTGGCCTTTAAAGCGTCAATTGTCTCTGGCTTGTTGGCGTAACACTTATCTTTGACGGCACCCCAGAAATAATAGTCCAACGGAGTCAAATCGCAGCTCCTAGGTGGCCAAACGACATCACCCTGCGGCTGATAATGCGATCTTCAAAAACAGCGGGCAAAACATTGAGTGTAGCTTCGGCTGTGTGGCACGTAAAGCCGTCCTCTTGAAACCAATGTATGCGTGTGGGTTTTCTGTGCCCCAAAAGCGACAATTTTGCTTGTTTATATACCCGCCAAGATCAAAATGAGCTTCATCTGAAAAGATTTTTTTTTTTTTTTGGCAAAATCGGCATCTTCTGTAAGTCGATAACAGGCCCACTTAGCGAACGTATACACAACCATGTTCGTTCAGTGGAAGGATAAAACTAATTATCTGTCAAATAAGACATGGGCTAAGTGTTACCATTCACTAAAGCACTAGTTGAAAAAAAAAACGTTAGATGGCGGACCCTTTAGTAAAAAAATTTTAGGTTTACCGGAAAAAAAATAATGCGAAAATCAAAGGTTATTTGTATTAAAATTTTAGGTAAAAAACTTAAGAAAGCTGGGAATTAATTAAATGCAATTGAAAAATTTGTTGGTAGTGTCAAGCAAAGCTGCCAGATTTGACGATTAATCGTCATTTTGACGATTTGACGATGACGATTGTCGTTTTTTGCCTCTAAAATGCCGATTTTTGATATATAAACAATTGGTAGCTTTAAAAGTATTATTACGTTTTAGCCTTTTTTAAAATGTTTGCGATCGTTTAAATTGTGTTAAAATAAAATAAAAACCGTTGTTTTTATTGTTTTACTTCAGTATAACTTATATGCTATTTGTCTTAATACAACACTATTTCCGCTTTAACACAACTTTGTTTGTTGACAGCCAAACGATAACTAAATAGACGTGTAGGTAAAGCAGTCCTTTATATACCTAATTGCCTACAGTTTGGTTCAGAAAATATGGACTATCTTCTTTTTCCATATCCATTAATTCAAATGTTATGTGAAGATGGTCGATGTGGCAGTGCTGTCAAATCGTCAGGGGGACAGGGTGTTTTTATTTTCGTAACAGTATTATATATGTGAGACAACTAGCTTACTTCTTCTGATTCTTGCTTGAGCTCAATATTAATGGTGAAAGACGCCATCAAGCAGATGGAAACTGCATTATGGTAATATTGGTGAAATGTTTGCTTTTGTTTTTAACATATACTAGTCAATGCAGTATTCAAGCATTGATTTTGTTGTAAATTTTGTGAAGCTAAGTACATATGTCGTTGTCGGACGAAACATTAAGTGCAATATCGTCCAAGAAATTCAATGTTTCAAAATAGTAGAGGCTTGCTACAAACGAGTCTTATAACCCAGCACCACTTTTTTTATAACCCTTTTTCTTTTCAACTTCCGTCCAGTTTGTGCGTAATGAATTTATTTATCTTTTTAAGTCATTTCTGTCTGTATTTGGATTTTGCTCCTTGTAATCTTCCATTAAAACTTCGTACTGCTGGTCCTTAAAAACTCCGTTGTTTTTAATCATCCCATTTTACATCCAAAAGCGCAGGCAGAGAACGATAAACTTCTAACAGCTCAATATTTTGCTTTTTCTTTTGAATTTCTTCTATTTTAATGGCAGAAAATTAAAAAAAAAAAATATTAAAATTTTTCGTTCTCCGAAAATTGATCAAGCAACGCCATACCCTTTTCAATCAGCTGCTTCAAGCAAAAGAAAAATCAAAATTTTTTGACTTTACTGCCACCATTGCCGGTGTAGCATATGCATAAAATTTCACTAAAACTACTACAAGGCACTTTCTATCTATTTGATAGTGAATTTCGCCCTTTAATAAGGAATAAGGCCTGAAAAAGAATAAAGTGGTTGTAGTAGTAGCTGAAGCTGAAGCTGCCGATGTCATTAGTGGTGTAGCAAAAAAGAATACCAACAGAATATTGAAGCCTTCTATATGGTTGCCAAATAACCTCAACAAAAAATAAGAGAATTATGCAAGAATAATATGTGAATTTTTTAACAAAATAAGCACATATTAAACTTTACTATCTAATTAATTTGTCAAATTTGTACGTAGCTTCAAACACGCATTAAAAATATGAAATTTTTTATAAGTGTTATTTTAAGGTACTATGTACTATATAGGTACTATGTACATCTATGAGGTACTATATAGATACCATGTACTATTATTTTGCGCGCTTGAAGCTACGTACAAAAGAATACGAGTACCTCATTTGCCAAGTCCATAGGTACTGTAAATAAAAAACTAAAAACACTAAAAACTTGATTGTTTTTTGTTACGATTTCTTTGACAATTTTTTGGAACTGAAATGACGATATTTTATAAATTTACCGGAAAAATTACGATTTTCTACAAAATTTCATCTGGCAGCCCTGTCTTTAACTTGAAAAAAAAATTCCTTACAACTAAAGACCACTCTAATGCACATACATACACATGTACATATTGGGTGTTCGAAAAAGTTCTGTTCAAAATTTGACTACAATGCAACTCCATCATAGATGAAATTTTAAAATTTCTGAACGAAAAACTGACCCTGCAGGCCACAGAGTTTTGCGGAGACAACATGAAGAGGTAGCAATAATTGTCATAGATGGCAAACCACAGGGTTAAACTCATAAAGCCCTAAAGGCGACAAATTTAACACGAAATCACCAAATTGCTTAAAAAAACCAAATGAGAGGAGCTTATTGCTGCAATTTCTTCCGTTTAGGAACCGTAGTACAAGACATATGCACGCTCACAAACACATCCACTGGATAAGTCGATTAACCTTTAGTTTTAGTTTTTTTGCAACAAAAAAATTTAGAAATGTAATTGAAAAATTAATTATTGACATCCAAATATGAATCCTACACGTCTTTCTAATAAAATGTGCTTTTTGTTTGCGTGTGAAAGACTTCACTAAAATAGGAATATTTTTGATTAAATTTGATCCAATTTTAATAAAAGTCACAAAATATCAATTGGGAATAATTATTAAGAAAGAGAATATTAGCACTCAGTCTCTTCACTGTTAAAACTCTCTTTCACAAATTGGTAAACCAATAAGCCAATAAGCAAAATCAGTGGGGGAAACAGTTCATATACCAATTTTTATATATTCGCCTTACGAACTACACGTGCTGTTTTTATCAAATCAATATTGATTTAATAAATTTTTATTTTTTTTTTCAAATTAATATTTAGCTTAAATAATGATCTCACTCCTAATAGACAAAAGATTCTTTTCGAGTATCTCATCAGCACCAGCCTGGTTGATAAAAATCTTTAAAAGGAAATAAAAGTATTATAGTTTCAATACAAAAATTTACAGATACAGGCTTCATGACAAAAATTATATTATGGAGCATAAGCTATTGTGCTCATAGCTTGTTTAAATGAAGGTCTTAATCGAAATGTAAAATAGTCAAGTAATTTACAAAAACTTAAACTTTTAAATGATCAATAGTTTGGAGTATAGTGGTTTCCCTCCGACACTTAACATTAGGATCTCACTTACTCTGCTGATCATTGCTGCATCTTTCAAGCAGCGGTGACGGCTAACCGGATGGGCCAGTAATTGACTTGCAAGAAACATATGCACGATTAGGAGCAAAAAGAAAGCGTAAGTTTGCCTATCTTCACTTTTCATCTGTATCTATAGTGTTGCAACTTGTTGCTCCTAAGTTGCTGCTGGATTCCCGATGGGTTATATCGGTCGATTCTTGATGTAAGCACGCTTGAGTACGTGGTCTTGATTTTTCTTCTAGCATCATAGTATTATGCGGCATTATAATAAGCCTTTTTGGCTCGGCGGGCTGGGCTATCGGCTTATAAACTAACCTAATAAGTTTAACAAAAAACAGGCATAATATTCAGAATTCTAAAACTCTACACTTTAATTTTCAAAAATTAAAAAAAAAGAAATTTCAAAAACAATTTTAATATTTTATTGCTTTTGTACTTTAAATTTTTTAGTTTCAAATGTATAATTCAAAAGTTAAAATAAACGATTTTTGCTTTTAAAGTATTCATATAGAAATATAAACAGAAATAATTTCTAGCGTGTTTTTATATTGTTTATTTATTTTTTCTTTCATTTTTATCAAATTGGAAAACAACCCAAAACTATTAAATAAAGAAAACCTCTTGAATAGTAAATAAATATATAAAATGAAAGAATATAGACCGCAGTAATACCAGAGAAGTATCAACATCAGAAATATCTTTAAACAAATGTAATTTTAATACATTCCATTACCACAAATGACTCATGATGTTATATTCGTCTCATTTGAAGTTCAAAAAGACTTTCAGAAGATGCTTAACAGAGAAGTAATGAAACGAAAATGGATGGAGGGGGCAATAAAATCATAAAAAATATAGATTTTCTAAAAACATCTTCCTCTTACGATATATTTTCGGGTGGTATATAGATGAAAAATGATATATTTATTGATGATATTTATGCGAATGTTAAAATATTTATTTAAAATACAGATGCACAGTGGGTCGAATGGTATTTTCTTTGTTCTGTGTATGTTAACACAAAGGCAATTTCATTATTTTGATATTATGAATTGCAGTAGAGTTATTTTTTTTCTCAGTCACTCCTCTAAGGAATATATTGGCTTTTCACAAAGCATCCATTACTTTTTTTCAGTTCCAGTAGCCAAGTTGATATTTTTTCAAGCCAAGTAGATGATTAACTTACTGTAGCTCGTCTCTATGATTGTGTGTTGTGGTAAAGATCCTTGCTTAGGAGTAGTGGTGGTGGTCCTTACTTATTTTTTCAATTTTTTTGCCAGTAGGTGGCGTTTTCTCCTGATCATACGTTTGAAGTTTGTCATCACCGTCAGAGGTAAGCTGAAAGGTCAGATTAGCTTTTTTAAATAGATTTGGCTAGAGGGCGATTATAAACTTTTTAATAAACACTGGAAACAGCAATTAAATTTTATTCGTCATATCCTCTGCTAAGACTCGAGCCTGAGCCCTCTAACCACTGCACCAAGCCACCTCCAGTCAGTTTATAAGTTTGATGTTAGCAGTTATTAACAGTATGATGGGTGGATTCAGTTGACCGCCGGCTTGAGAGTACAATTAGTACTCAGTGCCGTTTCAGTATCACAAGACAAGTCGCAACTCAAGTTGTCGACTGATATGTATTACAATGGCTTTAGCTTAAAAATGACTACATCATCTCGATGCGTTCACACAGTCAATGTTCTATTAAGCTTTTTAATATACGAAGAGTCTAAGATTTTAGCCACTGTTTTTTCGCTGCTGCACCCACCACAGTTGTTGCAGGGGTTTGGTTGGCGCTTATGCCAATATAATTTAAACAGAATTGAGTGCCTAGCGCAGACGATTGGCCCATTCGATTATCGGTTTATTTTTATCGAGTTCCTTTAAAATTTGTCAAACTATAGAATAAGTTGCCAAACTCTTCTATGTACTATTGACCGTAATTTTTGTTTAATGTCACGCAACGCAATTTAAAGTCAAACGCCTTAAGTTGTCCACATATTTGATCAAAATCCTGCTGTGCCTGCATGGTTTATGCCGCCTCCCTCAAGCGTACATCATATGATATTCAAAATGCAGTAGGACAAGTAAAACAAGCAAGGTTTCCCATGGTGTGCTCACTTTGCCTCTTTACATGCACTTGTCTGCACTCGTTTAAGTCTCCTCGTAATATAATTCTTCTCGGTGGCCTTCCACCAATTAGTACATCTGTCTGTTAAGTTGAGTCTCACTATGACAGTATATTCCTTGAAGACATGGTCCGATCGTAGACCCCATAATTTTAATTATAACTTGCTATAGGAGTAATATGCAGGTGTGGCTTTCCGTATCTGCTTCTCGATATATTACCTCCATTTAAGTTTTTGAGCAAGGACTTTCCCTGAACATTTGACCTGGTACACAAGTTACAAAGTCTTCTCATTGAGCTTACATAGGGTATATGATAAGACTTTCGTCTTCTTAGCATTATTTCGATCATTGTAGGTTTTATGACTAGACCATACTTTATTAATAATAATCACATCACCGATTTTCGTATTGATATTCAATTTTTTTATTCAAAGCGCTACTAATTGAAATATCAGAGCTACAGAGTACAAGTGATTAGATTAAATAGATTAGGGAAATTAAATCAGGTGATTTGTTAAGAGTTTTCGGATTTGATTTAAAGAAACACATACAATTTAGAGAAATGTATGAAATCTTTATTTGAGTCGATAGTACGATTTGTATAATTCAATGCTTAAGGATGATTTTGGCTTACAGTGCTTCAACCATTGCGGGCTTATCCCTATAGACATGAGCATTAACTTAGCCACACATAAACTAGTCCAAAGGCGTTGAATCGCATGATCCAAACGTGAAATAAACTGTTCACCGAACTTACCTCTCAATCGGGCCATTGTTTCGCACCTTTCAGACAAGTTTTTCTCTTCCGTTTTGGACAAAAATATTGTAATAATCGCACGGTAGTACTCGCCGTTCACAGTAACATTCCTTCCTTAGTCGTCTTTGAAAAAGTATGGTTCAATGATGCCACCGGCCTATAATCAACATCAAACAGTACATTTCTCGGGATGCATTGGCAGTTCTTTTGGCTGCTTTTCACACCAAATACAGTAAATTTGCTTGTTTACATATCCATTCAACCAAAAATGATAAAAAACTACTTAATTGAAGCAGAGTTTTGATAATAAAATTCAATAATCTTCTGGCGTTATCTGTTCGTAAATTATAGACCAAACTGAAGACGTTTGACAGTAATATGTTGCACGAAAATAGCTGAGCTTCCAAAAACAATGTTGCTAAAAAAAGAAAGATATTAAAATATCAATGAAACAGGTTTTATTGAATAGAAAATTGTATTTCATTAGTGTTTAGATAGATTCCGGTCCCATAATTGCCTCTGGTCTTTCGACGTAGACAAATGATTTTACATAACTCCAAAGAAAGTATTCAAATGGGGTTAAATCACACAAAATTTGGTGGTAAATTAATTGGACCATCACGTGAAATTACTTTCTCCCTCTCTCCCTCTCATCAAAAGTTTCTTTGAGTAAATCAATTGTAGCACATGCTGTATGATATGTGGCTTCGACCTGTTCAAACCACATGTCAGCTAATTTGAAAAAACAAAAATCTAATTATGTCCCGTTTTTGTATATTGTCCACACTCTAAATGCTAGAAATGGGCTTCATCAGAAAACAAAACTTTGAAGTTTAAAGTTTGGCGCACAGAATCATTATTTTGATAAAAAGTTTCAACATTTTTCAAGCGTTGTTCTGGTGTAAGTCTATGCGTAATGATAAGTCAAATCAAACTAAACAAAAACCAACTTTAAGCTGCAAAATCGATTGTTAAATAAATCAGTGCTGCGAACTCAAAGTCTATATGTTCTTTTTTATCGAATAGCAGGGTTAGCTTTCGTATTTTTTATTTTTTTTTTTTTTTGTATGATTTGAAGTAGATATTGTGAAATATTGTAAATATTAAGAAAAATGAGAAACTAATTTATTTGACATTATTTATTCTACCCTAACCCACTGTACAATAACCGGATGATATGGCATAAACAAAAACGGAAACAAAAACAAACAAATAAAATATCAAAATGATAATCTTTTGGTGGTCGTTGGTACTCGTACAATAGGACTAAAATATATTTAAAGAAAAAACCTTAAATATAAAAATGAAACGTAAAATCAAACCTGAAAATGATGCTTCAAAGCTTTTTTAAAATGAAAATCGTAAACATAAAAATATCATGGGAAAAAATGCCAGTAAATATCGATCAAAAAGGTATAATAACTTCATTATTCAAGTAAAACACGATGAAAAAATAATAAAAGCAAATAAAGGAAAAGAAATATGCATAAATAATATTATATCTTATGGAAATTGATTTCATGTTAAAATAAAGATAAAAAAATATTTGAATAAATTTAAGAATTTTATAGCCGCAGGAGGGTGGCTGGCTATATACTGACGATACAGTAAGGCATGACCATAAATTTTTATTTTCCTTTTTCGTAAATACACGTTTTAAGTTTTATTTTATTTTTTTATCGTTATTTTTTGTCATTCTTACAGATTCAATGTAACAAATCCCGAAGAGCCACAATTTTCTTTGGAAAATTTAGATTCATTGACTTCGCTGATAACACAAGAAAATAATTCATTAAAATTACGCATTTATGCTTTTAATCAGAAAGGACGCAGTCCAGCTTATCCATTACCGGATTTTATTATTGGTTCTACAGCCTTTAAAAATGGTAAGTACTTAAGATTTCATTTCATTAAAATGTGTTGCTGTTGCTGTTGCAGTTGCTGCTGCCTATGCCATTAACTTTTGATGGAAAGGATGCGGTATGAAGGTACTTTTTGCTTTAAAGTACTTTTAAGCTGTTGTTTGTTTTTCTTCTTTTATTTATCCATCGTTTTAAGTCACTTCTATGATGATAAATTTCTTTATGGAAGTTGTGTGATTTTCTTTACAACGCTTATTTTGTTAAGTTTTCTTCTGCGTTGGGAGTTAGTACGCTACAGAAGGTTTTTGTAAAATTATAAATTCTTGTCCTTCATACTTTTTGTAAACTGCAAACTAAAATGAGATTGATTGGATAAGAAGCAAAAAAAAAAAAAAAAAAACAAGAAGATCCAAAGGCTCCGTGTATATGACGAAATAGTAGTTTTATTTCATATTAAGCAGAATCGACAAGAATGGTAAATCCATAAACTATAGCCTCAATCGAATGGTTAGAGCCACGTTTTTTAAACTCTCTGTAGAGAATAAACTGTACTGCGAAAAGTGCTGAAATAAGCTTAGTTAACTACAACATGAACACAGTCCAACTATATTGTTACGTTTTAACCTTTTTAAAACGTTTGAGTTCTTTTTAATTGCATCACGTTGTTGCTGGTTAACAGTTTTTCTTTCCTCACTTTTACTTTTTACACTTTATCTTACTACTGCAACTTATTTATCTTACACTTAATGTGTATTTCCTTATACACAAATTCCTCAACATTTTTATTTACGCCTAAACACGACTTTACTTTATGATTGCATAACGATAGCTATATGGGCATAGGTAAAGCAGTCTACTTATATACCTAACTGACTACAGTTTGAAAAGTTACGGAAATGTCTCAAACACTCTCAAATCCTCTATTTTAGGTCCTTTAATTTTAAAGATGCAGGATTTTGTTATCCAAAGATGGTAGAATTTTCAGTGCTATCAAATACCCAAATAAGTACGGCATTAGCAGGGTGACGCATTAATAACCTTAACACAAACCAATAGACTCAAATCCCACAATATAGTCCCAGTTGCACTGATGTGATGTCAGACAGTTTTTTGTTAGAACTTTTTATTTTTGTAACAATATTAATGCGAGTCAAGGAATTTCAGGCGCTGTAGAAAGCAGCGAATGATGTTGATATATAGTCAGCCAACACAGGAGGCATCAACCACTTACTTCGGATTGGCGAAGCACTCCTAAACTTAAGCAAAAGTTAATTAAAATATAAGGCATTAAAAAGATTGAGTTGGAACTCAATTTATGCGGATATATGCTCCTTAAAGAAGTAAATATATAACGTGCGTTTCAAGAAGGATTTTCGAACTTTGACAGTTCTTAGTGGTTGATATAATTAAAGTTTTGTCTGTGAAACTAGCACCAATTTCTTTAACATATCGTTCAAGAACATGTGCAAATAATATTCATGCATTTCTCAAAATTGGTGTTCTCATTATGTAATATTTTTGCTAAAAAATCATATTCAGCGTCAATGTGGCTGTCAATGTGTCACCCTGGTGATGCCATACATCTTTTGTATATTTTGCAGCATTGCCAATTCGACCATGTTTATGTAACACGATCTTACATTTTTCAAATTAACGGACGAATAAAAGATTAGAGAGGGATTAGGACTTTTCCAGAACTTTGTAATCTGTAGGAATTCAGGTGTATAAGGAAGCTGCTTTGCCTTCGTCAGTTAGTTATAGTTTTGCAGTCATTTAGTAAAGCCTTGTTCGTTAAAGTGTTGAGTGATTATGTGAAAGTTAAAGAAGTAGCTGAACAGAGATAAAGTGTAAAAATAAATTAAAATACTATTAAGTAAAACATAAATTCGACGCATTTATTTTTTTTTACGCAATTTGAAAGAACTCAAACGCTTTAAAAAGGTTTAAAATTAACAGTATTGTTAATGTTACGTTACAATATTGTTACGTTTAAACCTATTTAAAAACACTTATTTAAAAGGTTAAAAGATTGTTATTGTTACGTAACAATATTGTTACATTTTAACCTTTTTAAAAACGCTTATTAATGAGCTCGTAGATATCAGTTAAAATAAAAATAAATTTGTGTTTGGTTTTCACAAACAATTCTTTATTAACTGAGTTATGTGTTCCACTACTTGTAGCCTTTCTCCAAGCAACAAAAATACTTCTAATTACTCTCTGACAGACCTTTTGTGGAAAACAATAACAACTTTTATACAAATCTTTCAACCTTAAGACTTAGGTTGATTCACAACATTTTTAACCAGAGATTATCCACACTAAACTCTATTTGTGGAGTTTACACCATATAAACTGACTGCTATCCGAATCGATGTGCTTTTTATACAGCTGAGTATACAATACTACGAAAGCTCTCTGGTGCTGAGTGCTACAACACGGGAAATGTTTTTTTTTAAGTATTATCACAGAGTCGAAATGGTGCACGTAGACGTTTCCCTTTATCTTTATTGCACCTTTCTTAGAAATGACATCATAATCATCGCCTGAACTATGCACTTTAAAGATGGAGTAGGAAATCCCAGCCAGTATGTCGGCCACCTCGTTTTCTACAATATAATAATGTCCAGGTACTTAAAGCGATGTAACTGAACCGTCCTTAGGTCTCCCTGCATATGTTGATCAGACTTGATGTCGTCACATCCGATGTAAATACGCGTATCGCCGATTATTTGTCAGTAAAAAATAAAAATGATCTTGGTGATACTTACCCATATCACCTTATACTTAGCCATCAGTACCTTATACACTTTCGCTTTGTCATAGGGCAACCTAAACTTGATTTATGCGCAGAGTCACAGATCATATAAATTTCTGCCGCGCTAGATATTTCGAAGATACTATACTTTATACATAATGACGTCGATAGTTAAATCTTCCCAACACAAAAAATATTTTTTTTCAATTTGATTAAAATTTTCTTTAAAATATTCGAAAGACCTCAGAACTTGAAGAAATCTTGAAAAAATCTCTGTTGAGCTGCCTTATATGTTCGTTTGTTACCAGCTTTTTTTTCTTCTTCTCTATTTACCAATTCCATTTAAGTTGTACTGTGTTAAGCCAAGAGACGACAATGATTGATTACCTGATGACATGTTAGATTCGACAGGTGTTTTTGAGTAATGCGGTTCATTGCATTACCTCTACTTATACAGAGAAGTATATGTATGTTTGCTTATGTGGCTGTTAGTAAAGCTTAAAGAAGTTTGTTTATTGATTTTCTTAAAAATTTTCTCTTTTTTCCTCTTTCATGTCCTTGTTGTTATTGTTTTCTCTTCTCTCTTTGTCTTGTGGCAGCTTGTGTTTATATATTTGCTTTCTTTCTTTACTCTTTTTCACTCATACTCTATTGATTTATTCCTTTTCACCTTAAAGTTATACTTATTACTGTGATTTGAAGCATGAGCTGATACGAGGATAGGTAAAAAGTTTTAATTGTTTGTTATTAAAAATGACAATGACAGTTGCACAATTCTGTTGAAACCAAACATAATTCACATCAATAACATGAATGGCGGACACAAAAAAATCGTTTATCATGGTGCGATAGGTGTTTCCATTGACCATAATGGTTGCGCCGTCCTCATTTTCAAAGATATATGGGCCAATAAAGCCTCCGCTATACAAACCTCATTAAACAGTCACCTATAATGGTTGCATTGGCTTCTGTAAGACCACATCTGGCTTTTTTGAGCCCCAAAAATGGCAATTTTGTTTATTAACTTACCCACCCAGATTAAAATTGCCTTCATCCGAAAAGGTGATTTTTTCTTGAAAAATCGTGTAGTTTTTCGTTTGCCCATCTAGCGAATCAAAAACGAATATTAAATTTCTAAGAACGATGATCAGTTGATGTTGTGAATTCTTACGCACACTCTCACAGCTTCGATATTTTCGTATGTAGGGTACCTTACAAGCACACTTACATGTTGGCTCATCAACAATAAAACCATTTTACAAACTTTAGCAATAAACTTCCTTAAACCGGGCACAGTTGGTCCTTCTCTGAGATTAAAATTTGTACGACGTTTTCGTGCAATTTCCTAAAAATTTTCCTTTGTTTTGGAAATCATTTCGTTCAGTAGAAATAATACTCTGAATTTTGTGACAGAATAGAATAATATAAGTATTGCCAGATTCGAAATAACCGCTGGTTCAAATTAAAGCCGACAGATGAGCTAACCTCATAAGTAAACATTATATTATGGGTATGTATTGACAACATCTTAATATGCCCTTTCTGCAATAAGGAATATAAAATACGTAAATCGTATGAATTCAAACCCCAGATGGTACACCACCGGTTGCTCTTAGTAAAAATCTTATTACCATGCTTGTTTGGGTGTCATTAGTGCTTTCAAAATGTACCAACCTGTTACCTTTCATACAAAATAAATACTAATTGTTTATAACTTGAAAACGGTAATAGTAAAAGTTTCTAAATTAAGTTCAAACATCGTCGTGAACAATACATATCATCAGACCATATCTGGGCGAGATTGAATAAGTTGGCCTAACACCTTTCATTCATACTTAATATTGGATTTTGTATGTGTGGAGAGTGACAACTATTAAAGCTCCGTTATCTATACAGATCAGTCAAAAAGTGGGAATTGGATAAATCACACTGGATAAAAGCATAACATGAACATACAGTGGGTTTTTGGAAGGCAAAAATTAAGGAAGGGGACGAAATGGGGAAAAAGGGTAAAAAATTTAACTAAAATAGCATTTAAGATAATAATTACGATGTGGGTAGCGAAATTCGTCGGGTTTAGCTAGTTACCTTATAAATTACCATCACGAATAACATATATTTTTCCCTCTTTTAATATCGGGTGTTGCTCCATTAATGGTACAAGTTATGTTGACCCCTACTGACGAGTTTTTGTGTTTTTAGTCCTACACATGGAGTTAAAGAATCTGCAAAAAAATAATAATAATAATCAAGAGGCAAAAAATCGCAAGATCTTGAAAGCCAAGACCCAATCTTGTTGAGACTGTGCAGTATATACATACACCATTTGCTTCAATGGCAACTTTTTCCTTATCTCGATAGATAGATATATGGACCAATAGCTCCGTTCACTTACAGCCCACGGTTTATACTAAATTTGTATACATTGTATAGGGTCCACCAAATAAATTTTTTTTTTTGAAAACAGGGCGCAAAATATCGAGTGTAGCTTCGGCTATGTGGCACGTAGCGCCGTCCTGTTGAAACCAAATGTTGCTAATATCCTTTTCTTCAATTCCCGATAACGATCGCCATTGACTGTAACGGCCACTCCTTACTCATTTTCGAATTATGTCTGCCTCTCTCGAAGTATGCACTTAGCGAAGCGTATACACAACCATATTCGTTCAGCGGAAGGATAAAACTAATTATCTGTCAAATCAGACATGAGCTGAGTGTTATCATTCACGAAATAAGCACTAGTTGAAAAAAAAACGTTAGATGGCGGACCCGTTACGTTTTACATAGGGAGATCGGACGGTTATAACAGTCATAACAACAATTTCTCATGTAAGGAAGACAGTGATCCAATCGAAATTTCCATGGCTGTTAGAGATTAGATCTATGAATTGGTTTATGGAAAAATACGATTTTAATAAATTTTGAGTTGTGACTGTTCATGATTTAGTGTGGAATGTGGAAAAGCGACCCACAAACGCCGGCTTCGAACGACAGATATATTAGTTAGTGAAGTTTTTCACAGCGTAAATACACATAACCATTCGCTAATGTGGTGCGGTGTTATCGCCGTGATTCTTGGTTGGAAGGTGGGTGTCTTACCAAACATTTCACTATTAAATGCGTAGTGCATAAAAATAACATACAGTGCTGTTCAAAACCTAAGCACCTTTTCTTGTTGAGGCAATTAAGGTCTCGTATATTACTAATTAATTTATTCAAAGTATAACATATAATATTTGTTATCTTAGGCACCTGAATTATAACTAAAATAACAATCTTTTAATTCCATTCTCTACCACGTAATACAACAACAAAATTGATCGATTGTTAGCTCTTTCAGTAGCTATTCAAGACTTAAGCAACTTTCAGTACTTTGTTTTTTATGGCCTTCGCACACCGTTTTGGCATGGTTTTAATGAGATTGGCTAGAATTATTGTTAGAAATGATTGCCACTTTAATTTTAAGGTGTCCATCTGCTT
Organism: Wohlfahrtia magnifica; assembly: GCA_023159175.1. Taxonomy (NCBI): domain Eukaryota; kingdom Metazoa; phylum Arthropoda; class Insecta; order Diptera; family Sarcophagidae; genus Wohlfahrtia; species Wohlfahrtia magnifica. Next base: position 3,093,897 of record JAKWBJ010000177.1, read on the forward strand.
CTGCTTATTTTTAAAACGACGTGATCCAGCTCTGCGATTCAATAACTAAGAACAATTTTATTTAAATAAAAGAACCGGTTAACCGGTTATTTGAATAGTACTTAACCGAAAACCGGTTTTTTAAAAACTACTACTTTTCGAATTATTCGAAAACAGGTTTTTAAAAAAATTCGAATAATCGATCTCCCTAGTTTTATATATTGACGTTTTTACTTACGCAAAAAAGAGCCTTACCGTAAAATTCACAAAGTGATCTATGTCTTCGTCGTATGTTCATGTGTAATGTTGATTTGCCAAAACTTTCAGAACAGAAATGTTAAAAATAAAACTTAAGATCAATTTAATGCCTTTATATTTGATTCTCTTTAGAAGTCATTATCAAACTACCTACGCATTATGAAGTTTATGTGTATTTAAGTTGTCATTAAAAAAGAATATTGTGTTGTAAAATAAGCCATTAGGAAGAGCAAGATTGATTAAGGCGTTTTTTGTTTTGTTTTGTATTTTTTTATTAATCTAACTCATCTCTTTCAGTTTCTATGTTTTTCTGTTTTTTATTTCTCCTTCGGCTTTATTTTGTTTACTCTTTCATCTCTATAGGGACTAGTTGTTTTCACATTAAGTTTTCTTAGAGCCTCAAGGATTTCGAAAAACCGAAAATACCAAATGCGGCTTTTAAACCGTACTACACACGTAAGTAAAAACTTTTCAGAGTTTTAGATGATGTTAAAGGTTTCGGAAGATAAAAAAATAATAATTTTGCGTTTTGTGAAATAAGAAAAAAACATTTAAGTTTAAAATCGATGGTTAAACACTTAAGGAAAATTTGCTTAATTTTGATATACATTTTTATAAATTTTTTTCCCTTAAAGTCGCTATTAAAAGCTCAAGCAACATTATGTTATTACCTGTTATTTACCAGTTTATTTTTTGGTATTTTACCATAAAGTTGAAGGTGATTTTTGAAAATGTTCACTTAAACACTTGCTGCGTTTAAGATATTGATTTTTGATGAAGATTGGATTTTTAATCTTTAATTTACTAACAACATGCTTTTAACACTATTGACAACCTATGAGTATATACATATTATATAAGTACAGGGTGGCTGATGAAATTATGAAATTCAAATAACTTTTTTTATAATTAATTTAAATGACAGATTTTTATTTCATTTGATAGATACTTTTATTTTATTACATATTTTTAATGGTTTTTAAAAGTAATTAGTTTAATATAGGATCCAAGCTGAGATACGCATGCGTGTTATTTTAACAACAAGCTATTCATGACTGCCTGCAGATTTTATGTTGAAATCGCTGCAGTTATTGATTGAATTAACCCCTTCACAGTCGCCGCGCCAATTTGGGAACACCTAGTTTTAGACAAACTAAGCTAATTCTTGGATATCTCTTAATAAAACATTATTTTTTTAGTAGTGAAAGGTGTTGTTATTAACTATTAAATTAAATAAAATATTTAATTTTTTTTCTTCATAAAATTAGTAAATTAATTTAAAAAAATTATAAAAAATTTTGTTTTCACAATTTTTTTAATTTTTTTGCTTTTTTCGCATTACTAATATTATAAAAATAAAGAAATTTTCAAATTTTTCCTTGTAGTTGTGGTTTGGCTGTATATGGGTTAATATGCTTCTGTTTACATTTAACCACAGAATTTTTGAGTTTTTTAAAATAATTTTATTTGAAAATTTTTGGTGTAACTCTGTCATAACTGGTCTGGCAAGGTGAGAACTTGCCCCATCTTGTTTAAGCCATACAAGACTGGAAGGATATTTCTTTTTGAAAATTTCAGAAAAGAAAAATTCCTGCAACATTTTTAAATAACGATATGCAGTTCAGTTATAGTGCGATCGCTTTCTTCAAAGAATTATGGCCCGACAACACAGTTTGAATATACTGCCCACCACACTGTAAGTCGAGCTGGGCGCAATTCTCTCTCTTGAGTAGTTTGTAGAATAGAGTAAAGCGCTTGGTTTTCAATTACGGGAGAGTTTGTTTGGCTAAGCTTAACGATTTCTATGGGAATTTCAATTTGTAACTTCGTTTTCTTGATTATAACGTGAATGCCATGACCGAAGTGGTTGTCAATATAATAAAGCTTGGGATAGATAATATCATCCCATCCAGAAAGCTTCCGATAAATCTTGGTTTAATCAGACGTGCACGCTGGCAGTCAGATCCAGAGAGGAAGCATTCAGAAATTTACGTAATAATAAATGCGATCATAGTGATTTCCTACACAACAGCGAGATCTTCGTGAGCCGCAGTGTTTAGTCGCGAGAAGGCTGTACGGACAGCGCCTATGTGCTAAAGTTCTTACATTTCCGCGGGAACATGAAAGGGCATTAGTGACTAAACTTAGTATATTCTTTCGAGCCCGAGCAGTTAAAAAGGATAATGAGCCTTCTGGGCCGTATGGCACTCCAGCGCTGGTCCTGTCGCTTGCGCGTCCATTGGCTAATCTTTTCAGTGCGTCTTATCGTGCGGATGTTTTTCTATCTTGCTGGAATGTTGCCAATCTGGTGATCTGCTGGCGCTACTCTCTGAAAGGTGGAATAGGTCCATTCATGGATTTTGTAAGAGTAAATTTGTGGCCCTAGATATTTCCAAGCTGTTTCACAGAGTGTGGTACGAGGCTCTCATATACAAACTTATTGGTAGTCACTTCTCTCGATTCATATCGAGCTTTCTCAGCAATCGCACAATAGAAGTGGTTATAGATAGGATCTCATCCGACTAGTTCAGGATAAATTCAGGGGTATCGCCAGGCTCTGTTCTTTCTCCAGATCTATTTCTAATATATATTAACCACTTTCTTTTTCTTAATTCCAATCCTATTTACTCCTTTACAGATGACAGCATGATTTGTCATTTATATTCCTTTGACCGTAGGCCGAACGTTTTCTAGATTGAGGCGAAAAGGCAGGGTTGACTTTAATGCGCGCAAGACCCAATATTGTTTTCTGACACAGACGTGGTGGTGTGTTACCATCTGTATCTATGGGTAATGTAGATATTGAGGAATCAGATGCTGTTGATGTTCAGGGCATGAGAATTCACTGTGATGTTCGTTGGAGCGAGCACATATTTCGAGTGTCGAAAGAGACATTCAAGTGCCTCGACTTTTTAAGACGCTGCAAGAATTACTACTCTCCATCTGATCTCCTTAATATTTTCAAGACCTATATCCTACCCAAATTAGAATACAACTCTTATATATGGACCGGTGCTTAAAAGTCTATTTTGGCGCTTCTCGACCGAGTACAGGAAAGAGAGAAGGTTTTTATTAATGACAATAAGGTAGTGAACTCTGTCGATTCATTAGAGTATCGCCGCAATGTGGCGTTCTATCGGTACTATAAAGGAATGTGTTCTAACGAAATTAAGGAACTAATTCCTGGTAATCATATAAAGGGTCCGCCAAATAATTTTTTTTTTTTTTGAAAATGCTATAGAAAAAACTAATGAATATTTTCTCAAATTTCTTTTTTTATTTGAAAGTAAAATCCTTCCGGTTACTAATGAAAAATAATGTCATTCAAATGGCTGCCTCGGCTGGCCATGCAGTAGCCTACACGATCGGTCCAATTTTGAAGCACATTATCGATTGTGTGCAGCTGTACTTCACCAATGGCTGCACGAATTTTGTCCTTTAAAGCGTCAATTGTCTCTGGCTTGTTGGCGTAACACTTATCTTTGACGGAACATCACAAATAATAGTCCACCGGTGTCAAATCACGGCTCCGAGGCGGCCAAACGACATCAGCTCTGCGGATGATAATGCGATCTTCAAAAACAGAGCGCAAAACATCGAGTGTAGCTTCGGCTATGTGGCAGGTAGCGCTGTCCTGTTGAAACCAAATGTTGCTAATATCCTCCTCTTCATTTTTTTTGTGAACAAAAATTCGTTCAACATGGCCCGATAACAATCGTCATTGACTGTAACGGCCACTTCTTGCTCATGGCCCAATTATGCCTCTGGACCAAAATCCACACCATACAGTGACTCGTCTTGGGTGTATCGGCTTTTCAATGTATGCGTGCGGATTTTCTGTGCCCCAAAAGCGACAATTTTGCTTGTTTGCCTACCCGCCAAGATTAAAATGAGAATCATCTGAAAAGACAGCTGGGAATCGTGTCTCCGCCAAAACTTTCATTGAACGACAATTATTGACTTGTGTGAGTGCTAGCGACATACAATCCAAATACGAGTTTCATCATCCAAATCTTACATTTATACTAAATTTAGCGATCTAAAATGGAGAAATAAATCCAACGAATAACTCAATTTGGAAAAATGTTACTAAATTTCCTTTTTATAGCGCCTTTCATCAGCCACCCTGTATATGGTATTATAATATATTATTACGCAAAAGCCTAAAATGATATTATAAAATAATCTGTTCTTTTCTTTATGCAAATATATTATTAAATAACATATTTTGATATGTATATGCAAGATTAATATTATAAGTATATAAGGTATATAATATTATGTAGTGTATAATACAATCTTTAATATGTAAATTTTCATAATTGACTGATATTAATTGATTGCAATTTTTTATTAAGAAAAGTTAAACCCAATCTTAAGTTTATAGTAATTAATTTAATTAATTAATTGACCACATGCAAGGAAAACAAAATAGCATCTTAAGATTTTATAACAAATAATTGATTCATGTTAGAATAACAGTGTATACAGTGATGACACACCAACAAAAATAACAAAAACCATACAACAAATTTTACAACTCAGTAGGGATACACGAGATAGTAAATATTAACATAACATAGCTTTCTTTTTTTTCGAGCTGAGTTGTAAAATTTTTTATTTTGTTTTATTGTTATCTTCTGACAATTTTTTTTTGTTAAAATTAAAGGTAAATTTTATTCCAATTTTTTACTTACCTTTATTAGTTGAAAAAAGTACATATATTTCATTAAACAAAACAGCAAATTCTTAAAAAAACCAATTTTAAAAAAATCACAACCAATTCAATTATACTGCATTAAATTTTATTTTTATTTACTTCTTTTTTTGCAAGGCGAATTCAATAAGGTGGCCCTAATTTACTACGTAAGCAACAGCTGATATATTCGCGTATGTCAAAAAAAACAAACATTATGTATTTTGTTGACAACAAATATTTTTGATGCTACAGATTTTTGCTTACTACAGTGTTGCATTATATTGACACACCGAAATTTTGTTTTACAGTGTTGTATTCATTTTCAATTAAAGACCACCTTATTAAATTCGCCTTGCTTTTTTGCATACACATACGAAAAAGCACATATATTTTGTGCTTTTTTCACTGATTTATTTTCTTATGGAAAATAATATTGCTTTTTCTTTTACTTCAACTGAGTTGTAGATTGTTGCAAACAAAGAAAAACAGCTGATTTTCGCTTTTTGGGCTGTCATTGGTGTCCTCACTGTGTACACTGTGGTTAAAATGAGACCATCAGTTAACCAGCACCCATCAGAGACTAAAAACACGTATAATATGCATAAATTCAATATAATTAATTCATAATCATGTTTTTTTGATGAGTAACATTAATATAATAATCTACAAATTTGATTGCGCCTAGTTATAGAAATGTACACTGCAGCCTATTGATTAAATACAGAAATCTGTCATATGAGTCTGTAGCATCCGTAGCATATAATCCGTAGCATATAACAGTAGCAGTGTTAAATTGGTTGTCAAATAAAGCAATATTGCGAACTCAAAGTAATGAATCTCTAAAAAATTGCGTATTTGACCGGTATTATCATAATGATATTTACATCGAAGAATCATAGTCACAGAATCAGTATTAAGTCGAAATTTGTGTGAAGTGATTGAAAATTACAAATTTCGTTGATGAATCCTCATGACAATAACACAAATAAAGTGTATATGTGTATGAAAATTTCATTCAGTGCCTATTATACGCATGATTATATACGCACATATGATATACATGCTGAGCGATAAAGGCTTTTGTCCACTAAACCTCCTTCCGTTAGCGATTAAAGCAATAACAATTCTCGTTGGTATTGTCTGTTAACACTTACTTTTACAAAGACGACATCAAGGCAAAATAAACTTTTGTCATCTATTAGGGAGATCGGTTTTTCAGAATCTTAATTTTTCGAATACCGAATAAACCGGTTGATTTAACACGAATAACCGGTTAATTTAAGTAAGAATACTTTTTGTACGATTGTATATTTTTTTATTGCAAATATGCTCATCATTTAACTATTTGTATAAATTTAGTTATTGCTTTTTTTAAAAGGTGGGCAAATTTGATGTTAGGAAGTAAATTGCTTTAAAAATACTTTTTTTACAAATTCAGTTTTATTCATACCAATATAAAATAGAAATATGGAAATTAATAATGAAATATTATGTCGGGCAAATGTCTACCTCTGGCACGTCGACAGACGTCCACTTAAAACTTTGAAACACGTTTTGCACAAAACTTCGCATATCTCGTCAATGCAGCGCCTAATTTCATCTTTCTGAGTGTTAGTTATTTGTGTTTTGTGCACGTAAACCCAGCATTAAATCACAGGAACGAGGCTGCCAATTGACATTACTAAATCGAGAAATTACGCGACTGGGAAATTTCTCATGTTTGATGAACTGTTTGATGTCAACATTTGCTAACTTTGGCCACAAAAAAATTGGTTATCATGGTTTGCTAGCGCAGATAATTCACGGTGACGGCGTTTCTTGGCTTATTTTCGAAAAAATACGGTCACATACAGTCACTTACTTTGGATGTAATGGTTTTTCGAGGACTGTTTGTGGATTTGTGAAAATTTTTTTTGTTTACATAACCGACAAATTGAAAATGGGCCTTATCAATAAAGATGATTTTGTCGAAAAATGTATTGTTTTCGTTCAGTTTTTGAAACAGTAAATTTTTAAAATTAAAATTCTTGGTTCAAGAGTGTAGCGTTCCACAGTTAAAATTTCCCAATTTTTTACTAAATATGTGTCAAAGGTTGACAACTCAATTTTTAGATTTCATTATTTGATAGCTAATTTACTCCCTAACCTCCAATTTGCCCACCCCGTATATATGACAACCTTGAACATCTCACAAAGAATGTGAAACCAATCGAACGACAGATATATTAGTTAGTGGAGTTAGTGAAGTTTTTCACAATGAATGAGGTGATGTTGCTGTTGAAAATTGTCAGATGGTGTGGCCTGGGATTGAACCGACGACTTTTTGGTGGGTGTCTTACCTAACATACCACAATGACACACACACTATTCAATACGTGGTGCATGAATTTACATACTGTGCTGTTCGAAACCTTAGCAGCGTTTCTTGTCGTGGCAATTAAGGACTCGTGCATTACAAATATATTTATTCAAAGTATTTAATTCTTTTATCTTAGGTACCTAAACTATTATTATATTTGGAATTTAATTAGATTCTCCACCACGTAATACAACAACAAAGACGATATCTGGTCCTTGAGTAGTTGTTCGAAACTTAAGCAATTTTCAGTACTTTGTATAATAACCTTTATTTTTATGGCCCCCGCACACCGTTTTGGCATAGTATTTATGTTAGTATTGATTGCCACTTTTATTCTAAGCTCTGCGTCAGCTTACGCTTTCTTTTAAAACGACGTGGTCCAGCTCTGCGCTTCAAGAATTAAAAACAATTTTATTTAAATAAAACAACCCGTTAACCGGTTATTTGTTTTACCATTTTCAGTAATTGTTGTGATGATTCACAATAGCGTTCGCCACCGGATTAGTTTGAATAAAAATATTCTCCATTTTTTGTTTGTATTTATTTTTGTCGATTCAATTTTATAGTAATTTTTCTGAACACGTTTCTGTAATAGACCACAGTGTCAGAAATTAATATTTAGTAAGAAATTCCTGCATTGTGTTTTTATTTTAGAATATCGATTTTACTCAGTGATGTATTTATGCGAAATTATCACTATGATATATTCATTGATAAATCATTGCCATAATATCAGTATGAAATTTATATGAAATTATCTTACATGAAACTCATTGTTCAAAACTCGTGACAGTTGTGTATTAAAACATTCTTGAACATAATCATACTAAAACAAATTGTAATTTAGCGACATTGTCTGTTATAAGTCAACTATATGCTCGAACGTGCATTATTTTGTCTGTTAAATCTCATCGCCAACGAACAAAGTACTAATAATTCTCTTAGGACTCATTGATACGCGTATTACTACAATATAAAACCAGATTCGGTCATCTATGAAAATTTTGATATTTACTTCAAAATGACACATATGACACCAAATAAAAATCTAAATTTTTGCTATCATAGATTTAACATTGCCAGCGTTTGTCACTACGCTTCACTATGGCGTTTGCAAAATTCTATTTTAAAATTATTTTGAAATCTGTAAAACTGAGAGAATATCGTTATACAATTTTCAAGCTAGAAATTAAAACGACAATATGAAAAGTTAATTCCAAATATTTTAAATATTATTAACAATATAAATATTATCATTAGCATTGGCCATTAATTTATTTACTTGAATTCATTTTTATTTATTTTTTCATTAAAAATATATTAAAATTATTAAAACATGTCTAAAATTGACTATGGTCTCGTAATATACAGGAAAGGAATAAAATCCGAATTAATATCCTCAGAAAAGATTCTTAACGCTGCTATCAGATTGCGCCTTCGAGCTTATAGAACAACACCAATAAAGATCTTAGTAGCCCCCTGCTTGTTCATGCCGAAAAACTCCGCCATCGCCAAAAACTTTATGCCCTACTTCTCTTTTATTAAAGCCACTTGTATCCAATATACATAAAAGGAAAACTGAACTAAAATATCCTTCTAATCTGTGTACAATTTTTAAATTATCACAAAAGTTCTACTTGCAGAAAACTTGTCCACTGAAAGATAATTACCCTCCATGGCATTTGAATCAAGATGTTTTCATAAAGGACCTTATATCTTTTCACAAAGCCAACTCTCCTACTGCATTACTCAAACATCATTTCGAACTATTAATCACGAAATTCAAAAACGATAATTGGCTCCTTCTGTTCACAGACGGATCAAAATCAGATACAAACGTCGGCTGTAGTCGAGGAAAACAGATCAGTGCTTCTTAGTGGAATTATGCCTTTAAGTACATCAGTATTTGAGTCGAAGGCTGAAGCAATTTTATCTGCTCTTAAATTCTGCAAGATATCCTTAAATGGATATATAATTTGTAATGATAGCCGTTCAGTTTTTGATGAAAAACGTAATCCTAGAAATAATGATAAAACGGTTTCCCATATCCGACAACTTCTTATACTTTTATATGCGAAAATTAAACTGGCGGGTGTCCACGCCCACAAAGGTATACCGGGTAATGAACTTGCCGATAAAGAAGCCAAATCCGCTCACACCTACCCTTCGTTACTATTTGTTCCCCAAAGTAGAAATTGCTTATACCGTACATCAATATCAGCTCTAAATAAATCACTCCAAAGATCTTGGATATCCCACAATCACCTGTATAAACAAATCAACCCTGGCAGAACTCCAATCCGTCTTCCTACATCAACTAACTGCTATCAGAATAGATGCTTTTTGAGACTGAAACAAACACACACAAAAATAGCACACCACCACCTTATCCCAAAAGAACTGGAAACAATATGCTGCTTCTGCAATAAAGCTACCCTTTCAACACTTCACCTTTTAAGAGATTGTTGATCCCTAGAGCACGCACTTATAACGCTTTGTGGCTCATTAGACTTGATTTCTCTACTCAAAAACCCATCAGTGATGAATATTAATAACATATACAAATGCCTTATAAATTTAAAAATAGCAAACACAATCTAGCTTAGTTTAGATTATACGTAAGCTAATAGCCATTCGATGCTAGTGCTTTCTTTTCTTCTGCAGTTTATTGTAATTTTAATAAGTTTAAATAAATAAATACATTTATTTTTTCATTACAAAATATATTAAAGTTATTAAAACATGTCAGACATTTCGATGAGATAGTTATGACACAGAAATTAAAACATTCGATTGATTTACAACTTCTACAGAGAATATTAATGCAAAACATGTAACCAATGTGACATTTTTTTTTCAACTATCAAAAATATATATAATACTCTTGTAGCTATAGAACGGTATCCATATGCGTACGAATGACAGCATTTGTTGAACAGAACTTTGTGGTTATAATCTACATGTTTGCCACGTATGTTTGGATTTCAACAACTTGACGCTGTGGCCATAAACGAGTACATGCACACATTTATAATTCAATTCGATTTTTTTTTTTTTACAAACTGTGCTCCTTTTTATTGCTTTTACACGCTGTGCTCCCAATATCAGTAATGGCATCATATGTCAACATACGCAGTTGCTTACCTGCATTACAAAGCGTTGGTATAACAACAAGTATATATTAGTGTTGCCATGAGCATTTTCAATAGCATGTCCTAAATATGAAATTAGAAATCTACAAAATTTAAGCCCCAAGACTTGTTAAACATTGTGAAGTTTGAAATGCACTTTGATTGCTCCTTTTCAAATTGAAGCCGAAATTGATTGAGGCATATAGAAAGAAAGAAAGCACTCTATGTATGAAACGATGGAAGTCAAGAGTTAAAATGCCAGTTTGATAGCTGGGAGCCGTCCAAGCATTGGTATAAAAGTAAAACTCAACTTTATTAAAAGTAAGAAAAGTGCAATGGGTAAAAGCAAACTATTTCAAAACCTACAACAAACGGGAGCAGCTTGGCAGTGACGCGATATTTTGTACACAACGTCGCAAATTTTAATTTCAAACCTACTGAATAACATTAGATGTGCAAAATGATATCTGACAATCAGAGAATAATTGGCAAAGGCTAGAGGTATTTAAATTGTGTGATTACATTATATTTTGCATAAAATTCAAAGTAGATTGACCTCCATGGGTATGAACTAACAGGGGGAAAAATTGATTTAAATATGGCATCACTAAGGCTTCAAAATAAATTCCGCTATTGCTATAAATATCATTTTGGATAGTTCAGTTAATGACAATAAATGAGAGGCTAAGAAGAGCCACCTTTAACATAAAAATTGTGTCCTCCTCCACCTCGTTAGGTCTCAAGATTCAAGGCATGTGAGGAAATACACTCGGTATTTATATTGGCCTGCCCTACCTGTGATAACTTTAATGTAATGGGTGATCACGCGATTTAAAGAAAGTAAACAATATGCTCTCATGCCGTCAATTGAGTCCTTATATACTGACCGTATTTTTTCAGGAAATTTATTCAGGAAATAAAAAATACAAGTTTGTTTATCAAAATCTATATTGTCCCCTTCAAAGTAATCCTCATCGACTGTAACACACTTATGCTAGAGCTTGATCCAATACGCAGTATTCGGTTTTCGGTTTGTCCATCAATGCTTCCTGCGATTTTTCCATTATTTCGTCTCGGCTGCTGAAACACGTTCCCTGTTTTGATTTTTTAACTCGATTAGACAGAAAAAGTCACAGGAAGCTAAATTAGCTGAATTCAGTAGCTATTGGTATTGGTATTGGTATTTGTTGTATATTTTGTCCAAAAAACTCGAATAATAATGGCGCTGTGTGACGGTGCGTTATCATGGTGCAAAATCAACAAGTTTTCTGCTCACATTACTGGTCTTTCGCGAAGTGCCTCACTAAAACGTCTCACAACGCCCAAATAATACTATTTTTTACTCTCTGGCCTTCTGGCAATAATTCGTGATGCATTACACCGTTACAATTCATAAAAGCTGTGAGCATTGTCTTATTTTTTGACTAAAAACGACATGGTTTCACTCGCCTTATGTCTTGATTGCGTATCGTACTCAAAAACCTACGTCTCGTCTCCAGTAGTGAACCTTCTGATGAATGTCGGATCGGAATCAGCCTCGCATATCATGTCCTTAGCGACCTCAACACGGTTTCTTCTTTGAAATAGAGGTTTTTTGGCACCAACTTTTCTACTACACGACGGAAACTCAAATCATTAAACAAAATGTTTTAGACGGATCCATATGCAATTTTCCAGTCCTCCGCTATCTCTCTGATGATTAATTGACCAACATTTCTTTTACTTTATCAATATTTCGTCGATTTCCGATACCGATGGTCTGCCACTGCATTCATCACCTTCGATTGACTCACGACCACTCGTGCCCCTCGTAAGCGATTGTTTTTTTTTAGACAATCGTTGCCGAAACATTTTTCCAACATTTCCAACGTTCGCGCTAAGCTTAGAAATTGTAGTCTCAATAACTCCATTGTTACACGGGCTATATGGGCAGTTGCACCATCTTTTTAAAACCACGTATTGGCATTTAATAGCAATTGCAGAAATAAAAAATTTCGAAGCCACATTCAGTCACATTCTCCATTAATTGTTTGACTTACACCTTAATCGCTTTCAAATAAATGGAAAGTAAATTTCCGCATTAAACAAAACACGAATTGTGTATAAAGGTTTTTGGGAAGGTTTTTGGGATTTTGTATTGTAATCATCAAAATCTGTTGTTTTGTTTTTTACCAAAACCATTCAAGTGCAAATGCGCTTTGCAGGTCATCATTACATTTGCAAAAACTTTTCATTTTGATCTATGAGATATAAACTGCTCTAGCATACTCCAAACGCAATGCGAAGTTCTCAGAATGAAGTCTTTGGACAAGTTGGATTTTGTAAGGGAGGATATGCAAATCGTATTTCAAAATTCGCCGAAGCTTACCGTTTGAAACTGCAACTGGGCAGATCGTCTTCCCATTGTTGTCTCCGGATTTTCTGCGACGCTCTGTCTTAGAGCATCAATATTTTTGGCCGATCTGCCAGCTCGGCAGATCTCCTAACTCCAAAAATACGCGTGGTATTAAAAAATTATATTTTAGTGACTTAAAGATGATATAATTTGGAACTTTCTAACGTATGGCTTAACGAAATCGAATAAATAATTTCAAAGTTATCATAAGATGTATGAAGCAGCCTCTTCCAAGATTTCACATTTTAGAAAAAAATTCTAAACAAAAAACTTGTCCATAGAATGCTGGTGATTTTTGAAGTTAGGCGATCATGGCGAATCAAAAAAGTGTAATGATTATTCAAATTGAGAATTTTTTTCCATTTATTGCATAGTGTAATTATCGAGCGATTATTTGCAGGGAACAGAAAAGCAATCTTAATTCTTTGCGAAATTGTATGGCGTTCCACTTTCTATATTGTTCCAAGTTTAATTCGTGAAGTAGAAAAAAGAATATATGAAATATTCACAAGCAAAGAAGTTATAGTTTGTATTTTGAAAGCGATGGTGTAGATTTCAAACGTATTGCTAGAATTTCTACTTTGTTAGACCAAGTGATCTCGTCGTCAACATGAATTTGTCTATTTCTCAGAATTTCAGTGCGGCCAGCCAGAAGTTGAATTTATTTAACCTTAATATTTTAAGTAAAACTCAGAGAGATATCAGTTAAATGCAACAAATAAAGTCTAATAACCATTAGGTAGGTAGAAGTGGTTACCCCGAAAACGAATACGCGTAGGTCAAAAATCGGCTGTTGTGATACCAAAATGGATCGCCCTCCCCCTTTACACGGACACATATTAAAACAGCTAAGCTTTCCAGTGACAGTCACGTAACCGTTTGTGATAAAAAATATCACCCATAACTCTAGAAAATCAATTTTTGAACTTAATCTTTTATAATAACTGAAGTGCTTAATCATCGTTAATTATAATTATCAACTTCAATCATATTTAACGAAATCGACCAGTTTTTAATAATTTTTTTTATTCTTTAGTTCTAAAGATTTGTTTCTTTCTGTTCTAAGGATTTCGCTTTGATTAAGGACATAAAGATTAAAACCACTCAACAAAATCCTTTCTAGATAGGAATAAGTGTATTGCATCTTAGGGACATTGCTCTTAAATATTGGGCGTACCAGTTAATAGTGTAGATTTTTTTTGCTTTGCAAATGCATTTATTATAAAAACAAAATGAATTGATACATTATTCAAAGCATTATCCATCGCTATCCACTACTTTTTCCCAACTTGCTGATAGCATATGCGTTCCACGCTAACAGAACTGCTCCGGTTTTGAGGTAAAGAATGAATCAAGTCAATTTCAGATACCCTGTTTTCAAGTGGAGCATATTCCAGTAAGTGAGTTCTGTATCAGGCGGATGTGCCAAAACTTCCCATCCACTGTTTTTGAAATAGTTTTTGACTGATATTGCAACATGTGGCCGAGTGTTGTCATGATGGAAGATTATGGGCTCATATATGGTCGAATATTCTGGTGATTTTTTGTTGATTTCTCTCATCAAACGAATCAATTGTGTGTGGTACAGATACCTTATGATCGACTGATACGATTTCAGTAGCTAATAATACAAAACTCCCTTTTGATGACACCAAATACAGAGCAACACCTTGGCTTCATGGATATTTAGCTTCGGCGTTGATTTGGCTGGTTAGCCGGGCTTTACACATGCGCATTTCTGCGCTTGGGGTTATCGTAATTTATCAATTTTTTATCGCCAATAACAATTCTGTGCAAAAATTACTTCTTTTTGTAGCGTTCAAGCATCATTTCCGACAAGCAAAATCGCTTTTCAGCGTCTCTCGACTACAATTCACTTGATACCCAATTTTCTGGTTTTTGATTGAAAACCAATGCTTTTAAATGTAGGGAAATAGCTCGTTGTGTGATTGGAAATAATAATGCAAGTTCTTCTTGCGTTTGACAACAATCTTCATCGAGTAATGCTTCCAATGCTTCCTCATCTTCCAACTTTTACGGCTGAGCAGGCCTCTCCTTGCCCTCTTGCTCAAAATCACGATTTTCGAATCACGCAAACCATCGTTCACAATTTTTTTTATAAATTCGTGCATGTTGACTGTAAGCTTCTACATATAATCTATAAATTTCAGCAGTCGTTTTATTTAAATGGAAGAATGTTAGCAGACTTCCCCTCAAAATACCATATATGTTATTGATTCAAACCATATGTGATAGTTATGTCATATGTTGTCGAAATCGACATTATTAACTTGTAAACCCAATATTTTTATTAACAAGAGAATTAAAATTGTGTTGTATTAAATTGTTTTATCTATTTCATTATATTCTTATTTAAATACAGACAAGCAAAAAATTAATTTAACGAAACTGGACTAAGCTACCACTGCTTTAAAACAATTTTTATCCTACTGTTACTTTAAAGAGAACTAAATTGAACACCCGTAAATTCAAACCGGCTATAGGTGTGTTTACAATCATGTATGCGTGTGCATTTAATTGAAAGTATATTTGTATGTATGCGCACACGGTATCAATTTGAAATGGATGAAATATCTCACGTACAAACAAAACGGTGACACGTAAAACAGAAAAATATAAAAACGAAGGCAACAGCAATACCTTGTAAAACAATAACAATAACAGTAAGTCTAAGAAAAATAAAGAGAAAATTGATGGAAAGAGAATAAAAAGTAAGAGAAATGAAAAAAAATTAAAAACCAAAAAAACATACGTTGACAACCTTGCCATGATTTATGATTGTTTTTATTGATTGTGATGCAAAACATAACGATATCAAAAGAAATCAACAACAAACACAAAAATAATGATTAAAAAAAACAAAAACAAATGTAAACAAGTTACAACCCATAGTCTACAACCCATAGATGTGTAAAAATTCCATTACTGTTGCAAAATACTCTACAGGAAAAGCGTTTGTCGTCTGGTGAATGTACATATGAATGTATGTGCTAGTGAAAGGGTGTGCAAAATTATTAGCCATGTTTCGTGGGAATAGTCTGTGTCATTTTTTGATTGACGGTGTGTTTGTGGGAGTGCTGGTGTGCAAAATATTGAAAAATATGGCAACGATAATAACGATAAGTAAAACATATCTGGTATGTAAAATCACAATGCACAGTGGAGTGCGAAAAAAACTATCGATAACGTAAACATTTTACATCTTTGGCAACATTTTCTTGCATAGATAAAACGAAATTTTGAGCGAAAGATTACTACGAGTACATACATATATTGGAAAATCTCATCTTTTATATAACTGTTGGACATGCTGCAGCGATGTAGTTTTGTGGTATGTGGATAAGCGGATCCGTACATCCTTTTCTCGAAGTCTAATCAGGCCTTTAAGCTCTTTACATAATGCATCACCTATTGACGGTAATGTAACCAATTCTACTTAATGATGCTAATGTTTGGTGATAGACAGTTTGTGTAGGAAGGCAGCTCTCCTGATCGCAAGTGCTTTCTGCTCCACTGCAAACCAAGCCTTATTTACTATCCCTAACTGGCTTCCCACTTTCTCTTGAATTATTAATTTATTTTTATTTTTTTCTTCATAACTCCTCTAGGGAGCATATTGGCTTTCCACAAAGCATTCATTGCTTCGTTATCCACTATAGTTATCTCCATATGATTTTGCGTAGTGGTGAAGATCCTTGCTAATTGGTGGTGATCTTTACTTTAACATTGTTATTTTCTCCCAGTGAGAGGCGTGTTTTCCTGGTCATTCGTCTGATGCTTGTTATCATCGCCAGAGGTATGTGTGAAGGTCAGTGTTTCTTTTATCTTTTTTTAGATGAAATTATCTGGACTAAACATTATCTTTGTAAAACATTAGAAACAACAATTAAATTTCTTCTTTCGTCGTTTTCTCTGCTGCGGTGCGAACCTTGATCGTTTGTGTTTTTACGCATGCATTTTATCTACTACACCGCGCCACCCTTGAGTTATTTTGAGGTATTTAAAAAACGGTTAACTGCTGGCCCAATCTGTGTTATGGTTTAATTTTTTTAACAGGATATTCCCTACTAGAGACTTCTGCTCTTACAGACCAAGGGTCCTAGCAATTTCCTTGTGGTTGACTGTAGTATGTACATAGGAGATCCCGATATTATTATTGGTTGTCTGACCACTGCAGCGTATTTCAAGCGAAGGTGTGGCCATACTAAAGACTGTGCAATATATTTTCCATAGAAATCTTTTGATCTACATGAACATTCAGACATAAAAAGGAAAATGCCTTTAAATTAAATTGCAAAAACTAAGTTGTGCATGCAAAACTTTGCGTAGAATATAGGACGTCTTCGAATTCTTTCCAAATATCTCTACACTAACTAACTTAGATGTTTCGCGTTAAGTGCCAAATTTACTATGGACTTCATTTAAGCGGGGCTGAGAACATCAACAGCGGAATACTTGACAACATCCACAACTATTTGCTCCTTCGAATTTCGGTACTCCACAGGGTATATGTTAACCATAAATAAAAGTTGTTCGTGTGTAGTACCCATTACGGTAAAAAAATTAACAAAATGTATTTAAGGCATTTGTTAACAAACATTTAAATCTTCCTACTGGTGTTACAGAGTACACGGTACTCCATATGGGGGAACCATTCAACAATACCGACTCTACCCTATTTAAAAGTACACAACTTAGTGTGGAAGTATGTGATTGGAGCATATGTTCGATGTAGTGAGCAAAAAGCTATGCGCGCTTTGGTTATTTGTTCTGCACCGCGTTTGTTTATTGTGCTGTCAATGCACATAAAGAAGTCTAAAATTCCCATAAGATGACCGTTGAACGTAATCAGTGTTGTATTTTCCTCATAAGTGGGCAAAATTGGTTTTCGATGATTCAATAGCTGCTGGTTTATCAGAATAAACCAATGACATAACATAGCCTCATATAAATTAAACCAGAAATGTTAAGTGTTAATGTCTTTTGGAAAGAAAAGTGTCACCAAACTAATTTTCAAGTAAATCAAAGCGCATTTTAAGTCAAACTGCGCCGTGCTGGTGAAATAAAATGTTGTTGATGTTTAACGGAAACATAAAACAACAAAATTTGGTTAGCATTGCTCGAAAGCATTTGCCCGTCACCATAGCGGTCGCTTCTTGCTCATCTCAAAAGAAATAGAGACTTTGGTGGCATCTACCAAGGAACGCAACTGATCTGTTAAAGAAACTATAGACCCAAAGGTCGCAACAGATTTCATGGGACGCAGTGTTCTGCAATAGCAGGAAGCTTACTTACTGTATTTTGCAAAGTGCTGCTTATCTTTTTATTTTAGGACTTTAGATCAGCCTTTTTTTAGGTCATAGTTCGCCCTTCTTTCAGAAGTTAAACACAGACTCCTTAACCCAGATTTCTCGGATTATTAAATGTAATGGTTGGGATATAAGCTTCATATCATACTTAAGTAATTACGCGTATATGTTGGCCTGAACGGCGGATTTACTGTTTTTTAAACTTTAAAATGGCAATAATGATGATGATAATCGTTATGAATCTTCTCGTTTATTTTATAATTACAATTTTATTTTTAGTAAAATTTTATAATATTGCCTTCAAATTTAAAAAAAAAAAATTGAAACCAACAGTGAAAAAAATCGTATATAAATGTATATAGTCTGGCTTAGTGATTATAATTTCCTGAGTGGTATTGTTACAACATATTATTTTATTTTTTTTTGTCAGACTCACTGTGCATTATAAAAACCACAACATGGTAAGCATTTATGACGTATCAAAGAATTTTTAAACAGCAGCAACAATAACATATACAAACATATGTATATACAAACGTATACTGTATACGTTATTATTTTTCATTTCAATTTATACAATTCAATTCAATTTTAATGTTTTTTTTCTTCTTGATCTTCTCTTTTGCATATTTGTTTTCTTATATAAAAAATAATAATAATTACAACGACAACAACAATATCAACAATAATATCCGTAGATGATGATGTATCCTTGACGCTGTCACCCGTTATTGTTGGGAGTGTCCTTACAATTGTTATCATAAGTTTGGCTATTGCTTTGAAAATATTCATGATGACATTTTTACACAATTTACGTCGCAATCGTCAACATGGTACAAAAGCAACAGCCACAGCTGTTGTGGCACAAACGGGTGATGTTTACAAGGTATGTATTACAAATATGCATACATACAGTGGTGTAAGAAATAATAGAGATACACCAGCCAATTAATATTCTTTTCGTCAGACCATGGCACGTCGTTCTACTTATAACGATGGAGGATTGCGGATAAGAGATACGTTTTATTAATATATAAAATAAACAGTAACATACTTGAAATTTCATGACATATTGTTTAAAAAAAGAAAGTGTCCCTATTATTTCTTCCACTAGTGTATATATGTACATACATATTGTGATATTTTATTATTTATGAATTTATATCTATCGACTATACACATACCATATATATACCTGTAGATAAATAATATTGGTTATGTATGTGTGTGTAGATTGTAAAGCGATAGTTGCATATTGTTAGGGGTAAAACACTAAAAAGGGAAAGAACGTAACAAGGATATTGAAGGATTGTTTTGTTTACTTGTTGATTTAAAAAAAGAGTCGCACTTTAGCAGCGGTTTTAATTCTCATTCTCATTTTTTTTTTTTTTTTTTGTGAAGGACAACTATGGTCAGTGGGTTTTGGGTTTTATGGATATATTTTCCTTTATTTTTATTTTTCAATCATAAATGATTGATGCGTGGAAAAAATGCTCTTTGTAAGTGAAACAAGTGAATTATTACAAATTCAGTTGCAGTCATTTATTAATGGGTTTTAAATGGAAATAATTAGTTACAGAGTTTACAATATGGGTAAAATTATAATAGAAGATAATAGAAAAAGATTGGTAATATAAATATAATCGAACAAAAATTGAGAGAAATGCGTTATCACTGTAGTACCAGATTGGTTTTAATATCGTGTAATAAAGAAGGAGCTTACAATTCAATCTAAGCACGGACTTTCTATTAATAAACAAATTTAATAGTATCGCTTTTAATTTCATTTGGATTGACTTTTTTGGCTTTTCCATCTTATCCGGTGCTTGAAATGTTTTCCAAAATATCTAATTCTGGAGGATAATTTGGTTGTTTATATGAACAGCTGGGCAAAAAACTACTTAGCAAAGCGAGTGTACATTTGTTCTCATTAATCTTTATTTTTCATTTTATTAGCCAGGTCTACAGATAATCTATATGCAAAATCCGAGTCGATTCCTGCGGTTATTTATGGATGCTTAGAATAACAGTATCATCAGCGAATGTTGAGGCATGGGTATGACTGCATGTTTGCATATCAAAAGTAAATACCAGACATAGCATAAGAACGAAGATACTTCCTTATATTATTCCGGCTTCAATAGTGTGAGATTCACTTATGTTATCGCTTTATTTAACCTTAAACTTACGTTTAGTACATAAGCTTGGTGGCAAATTTTGTATAAATTTAAGTATCTCGCCTTCAGGACATAATTTATCGAAAACCCTTCTTATGGTACTCACCAGTCTGATTGTGAGCTTGCTTCAAAGTCGATATTGAAGATTTTGTTTTTTTTATCAAGCACATTGCATGTCTTATTAGGCATATTTCGTTTATTACTTCATCTATTTTTGGTCCTTTCCAAGTTCAGTATCAGCGAAATTTGTCATGCTAGTGGTCATGGTCATGTTATTACTGATTTTATTAAATCCTTCTTGAGATACCTTCTTAAGGCTTAGATCGTTTATACCACTCTCAATCTCAATGATATAGCCTTCCCAAAATATGGTTCTAAAGGTGACAATTTTACGACGTCGGTAGCGATGTTCGTTATAATTATTTGAAAATTATCTCTCACTCTGTCTGCAATATTTAATTTCGCAACGGAGATCTTTTGAGATTTCTCGCTTAGCGCCATAAATGTCTTATTTGCTATACTTACCTGGCTTCTAGCAGACCTTTTAATGAAGCAGAAGGCTAAAGTGGTTGCAGACCGTTGATCTATTTAGACCAATCTAAGAACAATTTTTCTTTGAATACTCATATTAGCCCTACTTAACAGTTGTTCGTTTGTAACCCATTATGGCCAGGACTTCATGTAGTGTAACCATACAATATTACCGACTGTATACTGCGGTTGAAAATACTCAACTTAGTGTGTTAGCTTACATTGAGAGATCGTCGTACTCGATGCAGAGCGCAAAAAGCAGTACAAGTTTTGTTAATCCTATCAGTAATATATCTTTGAGAACCATTATATTTGTTAATTACCAGGCTTGGCAAAAACCCGGGTTTTTTTTAACCAACTCACAGAGTTTTATGCGGTTTTTTGAGTATTTTGGGTTTTATTGGGTCTAATAATTTCTTCCTAACTTCGTTCAATTGGACAATATTTTTCATTTGCTCGTAAAATTAAGTTGTTTCACTATTTATAATGCAATTTTTCACTCTTGCTAGGACCAAGGCGGCGTTGCGTACTATGAGCTGCTAAAACTTGGTGATCGGAGCAGAGTGCAATTACGTCGATTGAGTCATGGATTATGAGAAAAACGGCTAGAAGATAAAGACAGACATGATTTAGCTATGGCGCCATGTCCCAAAAGTTTCAAAAAAATTATTAGGAACGATCTCCAAACATTGTTTTGAATTATGGAACATATTTGCTTTACTGTGCAATT
Organism: Wohlfahrtia magnifica; assembly: GCA_023159175.1. Taxonomy (NCBI): domain Eukaryota; kingdom Metazoa; phylum Arthropoda; class Insecta; order Diptera; family Sarcophagidae; genus Wohlfahrtia; species Wohlfahrtia magnifica. The sequence goes on from JAKWBJ010000177.1 coordinate 3,115,486, forward strand.
TGCCGCGCTCTATGGCTAAAAAATTGTCGATTAGCGGTCAAAAAATGTAAGGAAAGTAAACGCAACATAAAGCGAGTTTTTTTATAGAGGTGTAGAACTTTAAGTTGGCATTACTTTTCATATGGCGACCGATTTAACAGCTGTCAAGTGATTTATTCTCAGTTTGGTTTGGCAATTCATCATGAATATACTCACGCCTGAACAACGCTTGCAAATAGTGCAATTTTCATTCTTCATAAGTGAATTTTTTTTTTCAATTTTCAATTTTTTCAATTTTCATAAGCGAATTTTGTTTAGCGATGAAGCGCACTTCTGGTTGAATGCCTACGTCAACAAACAAAACTGCCGCATTTGGAATAAAAGTAATTCTTAAGTGTATGTGGAAACACCGTTGCATCGAGAAAAACTGACTGTTTGGTGCGCTTTATGGGCTGGGGGAACCATTGGTCCGTACTTTTTCACAAACGATGGTGGCCAGAAGGTTACAGTCAATGGTGATCGGTATTGAGCCATGATTACTAACTTTTTCATTCCTGAATTGAATAACCATAATGTCCAGGAGATGTGGTTTCAACAAGACCACCACAATAGATTTATTGAAAGACACGTTTGGTGGCCGTCTAATTTCACGTTCACCTGTGAATTGGCCTCCAAGATCTTGTGATTCAACACCGTTAAACTACTTTCAGTGGGGCTATGTACAGTCATTGGTCTATGCGGTAAAGTCACAAACGCGTGACCATTTGGAAGACAATATTCGCCGTGTTATTGCCGATATACGGCCACAAATATTTGAAAGAGTCATCGAAAATTGGACGTCTAGATTAGTCTACATCCGCGCCAGCCATGGCGGTCATATGCCAGAAATCATATTTAAAATGTAATGCCACAAGATTATCTTTCGGATAAATAATATTCATGTCAACGTTGTTTTATTGCAACTTAAAGTTCTATACCACTATGGAAAACACCCTTTATATTCATCTCGTTTTACGACATTTTGATTTACGGTCTACATTTTCAGAACCTGTATAGGCCGTATAAAGAGTCCACCTTTTAGCAAGTCACCGAATCATTTCCTTTGAAAAAAATATAAAATCGGCTTTAAAAACGTAATTGCGTTTAGGATCAATGGAAATCGCTGCAGGAAAATCTTAGATCTTTTGGAAGAAATGTTCGGAAATCTCATTATTCCTCGTAGAGAAGGAGTTATTTTGGCCACCAAGATCATGTGATTTAATGCCTTTAGACTTCTTTTTGTGATTTGTTAAGTCCGATAACAGTTCGAAAGGTTAAAACCAACATTATCGAGCAAATACCAACCATTGACAACAGTTTATTGAAGAACGTGTTTGATAATTTTGGTGAAAGATTGAAAAGTTCCCGGAATTTAATCAGAGAATTAAAAAAAACACGTTTATTCATCTAAATTTATATTTTCCCCTTCAAAGTGATTCCCATCGACTACAATACGGTTATGCAAGCCCATGATCTGGAAAAGTTATAGAAAATTGGTCCGATCGAATGTGGGACGGTGAGGCCTGCTGCGGCAGCCATATGCATACAAAAATTTAATTTGACAAAATTTCAAACCGTTTCTCATTTAAACCTTTAAATAGCCCACCTTTTATACATATTTATGTTTGTATATATCTGCGTAAAAATATGTTAGTATATAATTTATATTTTTATGATTTCCAGGGCGGCATAGAAAAACCACGCTGGCAGCATACAGACATTAAATCGAAATCCTCTGAAGATCTTGTAGAAGATGAACGTGATCCAGATGTTATACCATCACAATATGGTACGTTGCTTATAAATTACTTGTTTATTTAACAAATTTACTAAATTTAAAATTTTTCTCTTCTTCTTTTTTTTCTTATATTTCTACACAATTTTTGGCGTGTTATAATATGGCCATAACAAATACAAAAATTTAATCAAATTTTATCATTTTCCGAAAAATAAACTAAAAATAACGCTCCAAATCAATAAAATTGGTTTCTATACTCAATTCAAAAAAATTGTTGTTGCTTTTCAATTTTGAATTTGAAAAAAAATTTAATGTTTGTTGGTATTGAAAAAATAAAAATAATGAAAAACAACAACAAACCAAAAAAAAATCGAATTCAATTTTCGCCTGTAAACCAATTTAAACAATTTTAACCAATTCCAACCAATTCTGACAAATTTCAAAACCATCGCTACTGTTGGGTTGGTCGTATGGTCGATTGGTTGGTCCATTCGAATGGTCGGTTACTTCACACATTCATTCACTGATTTTTGGAAAAAAATATCGCTTTTTTACCCCTTAACTTTAAATGAAAATGAAAATACAATATAAAATCCATATTACCACCACATACAAAATTCGGTTTTTCTTCATATATATTCCCGTATATATACAATGGCCTGTTTTATTTTCTGGTTTTTATATTGGGGTTTTGGGAATGAAACCAAATATCAAATCTTCCTTAAATTCTTTACAATTGTATGCTACTATATGTTGCATATGCTCGAAATTTTTTTCTTTGTGTGTGTGTGTGTGTGTGTGTGTGTCTAACAATGAATTTGTATTATTGCTTTCTTTTTGTTTTGAATTTTTGTTTGTTGCATGTGGACGAACGCAATGCAACACAAAAATTTAATAAATTTACATCACAAACCAATCATTCTAAAATTGCAACACACAAACACACATATACACACTCATTTTAATTTCATACCAATCACTCTTATATCCACGTCATTGTTTCAAATATTTTCCTACAATCTAACATACAGTTGGCAGTGTTGGCAGCGGCAGTTCAACCAGTTCGGCTAATGCCAGTATTGGTGGTGTTAGTGGTAGTGGCGGTGGTGTTAGCAGCGTTGGCAATCCCATACCAAATGCATCTACAAATGGTAGTGTTAAGCATCATTTTACATCAACATCAAAATGGTCACCGAGTACGAATGTGAGTATAATTGAAAAATATCCAAAATCCATATGAAATTTTTATTTGTTTTTTTTTTTAATTAAAAGAAAAAAACAAGAAATTCTTGTTGTTGTTTTTTTCCATCAATTCGAATATCTAACCGACTGAAATTAAAAAAAAAGCTTTCCTTATCACTCATCGATATTACATGAGTGAAAGAAAAAAACGAATAAATAGTTCATGGCTATGGGCAAGTGATTTTTAGTGATTGTTTGCCAATTCATTGCACTGATTTGGAAATTGAATAAAATGTGGGAAAGTTTGTGATTTTCAAGTAACATTTGAAGGCAAAAATTATGTAGAAATTAAAGATTCAGTCATTCATTCATTCATTTAAAAGATTTTTTTGTGTTTGTTTTATTATTTTTTCAGAAGTGCATACATAATCTTCTTTAAATATGCAAACGGTGGCCTATAATCAATATGGAATCAATGAAGAAGTACTTAACATAAATATTACTCATACGACCATTGTCCTTGTCAGTATATTCGAACTATAATTAGAAATAAAATAACAGGAAAATAACCCTCCACAACAGAAATTGTGATAGTTAGGCTATGTTACATGATATTGGTTCAATTTTTGATGACGATTTCAATTCTGTAATTGAAATTCTGTATCAGCTCTAGTTTAAAAAATATTACTCGGGTGTTTTTTTTATTATAAAGCACTATATATTTAGAGATGAATCTAATTTATTTCATTCCTATAATGAAAAAACTTTCTCTTATATGATTTGTTGCTAAAGGCAGAGAGCTATTCTAAATGTTTCACCAATAGCCTTGATAGTGTTTTTGTATGGTACGCTGGATTTTCTTGCCCTCTTCTTCATTAGATCCACTAGATAGAGAGAAGAGTGCTATTCGATGGACTGATTTATTATGATGTTCAGCGTATTGGTCTGGTCGGCGCAACTTTTTCTTCACGTAACGTTCATGATCACGTAAACATTGTCCAACAGATTTCAAGCGAGTATTTATTATTGTTGTCATTTTCTTGTATATAAAGCTTAGGAGTTAGGAGTTTTTGTAGGGTATTACTTCAATTGCTAAAATAACTTAGATCGATATTTTCAACGATGGTACCTTTTAACGAATGTATAAGGAACCTACCGCACTTTGTCACGCCTCTGTAATAGATGGCTGAACAGTTTGAGCGAAGGTTAAAGAATCAATTAGTAAGATTTCGGCTGGTATGCCGTCCATTCCCGATGATTTTTTTCTTTCAGTGATCATCTAAGCTAGATGGTCTGAGGTCTATGGCTTCCATTAAAATATATATTTGGTTCATGTTTGGCAATGCTGTTAATATTTTCTGGACGTACTTCGTTAACAAAATATTGAGTCTCATCACTAAAGAAAATTCTACTCAATGTTATTAAACCACAAGTAAACATCGCCATGTGTTTTCTTACTGACGAGAAGTATAGAGAATAAAGAGGGGTAGAGAAAAAAATTAAGGGTTCAATTTTCAATAATATTTCTTTTCAATTTTCTCTTACAGTCATTTTCGTTTTTTATTACGATTTATGCAATAAACACATTCATGGCTACGGACCATCGTCTACAAGCTGTCAAAAATAGAATACATGTGTGCGTATAAGAATAAGTATTTTAGCGGCAACACAGCTACCAACTACACGACTACCATTGTATCTTGTAGTAAATTTAAGGCAATTTATATTTTTCTTATCAACAACAAGCATTCTAGTGCTGTCAACATAATAGAATGCATGAATAGGCGTTTTAAGATGCAATACATCAAAAACAAAAATTAAAGATGCGAAAAAATGTACGCGACACCACTGAAAAAGGACAATCATATGCACAATTTTGTAGCTATAGTCGTTAAAATAATTAAGTAGCTGGTTGCTTAGTTACTTTTGTAGCCAGCGTCTTTCCTAGTCGTGTGGTCCATAGTCGGTAGCCTTGAAAGTGTTTATAGCATTATTTTCTAATGTAAACTGAATCGATAATGGTTAAAGTATCAACCATGCACTAGAAGACACATTCCAAGATATGATTTTAAGTCATCCTGTAAATTTAGTGAATGTTTATTGGACAAAATACTGCTAATGATGATTTAGAAAACCAAAAAGCAAATCAAAGTTTAGAGTCTGGTATATAATATTTGTCTTAAGAGTACAACTACTTTTTTAATGTTCAGCAACGACCCCAAAAACGAAGCTATGTGTTCGCGTCTGGAAGTTGAGTAGAATTTTCCTGCTCCTTTGATCTAGCTTTGTCCGGATATGTCGTGCTATCGTGTCGTTTTCTGAAACTAGCCATACGGAGTTAACGGACTTTATTGCGTCATTGTAAATCTTAAACCTGCACGTTTTGAACGACATTACCAACCGTTCCTCGAAATATGATGGTTGTACTGCCCATAAACCTACTTGAGAGATCTGTTGTAGTTTATTAGCGTTCTTTAATTCGTCTTTTGAGATTCCAAAGCTTTCACGGCCACCTGGTTATACAAAAGTTTGCTATTATATCTCTTAGAGAAGCAGCAGGCCTGAAAAACACTACAGGTTTATCAAGCTATTATTGCAGACTCCAGAACACATCTCCACCCACTAATCTATCCAGTATATAGAGATCTGCTCAGAGTCATTAATATGTGTACCAGGATTTGTAAGGTGGTCTTTACAGATCTCCTCGTATTGTAAGCGTGTTGTCCCTTAGACAGGTGATCATCTTCTTTGTTACGACGCATATTGATAACAAATTGTCACTCCATTACCTTTGGTAGGAAAGAAAAGAGACTACTTTGTCTGTAAATTAGGGAATTGAGATGTTAAATTTTTGGCACATATTAAGTAACAAATTAGAAGATTTTAATCATGGAACGCTACGCTCTTGAACAAAGAATTCTAATTGTGAAAATTTACTGTTTGAAAAACTGAACGAAAACAACGCTTCTTTCAACAAAATCATCTTTAATTATGAGACCAATTTTCAATAAAGTGGTTATATAAACAAACAAAAAGTTGGATACGGGACTTACAAAATCCACACACAGTCCTCGAAAAACCATTACATCCAAAGAGAGTGACCGTATGTTAGGGTTTGTGATTAGGCGGCAAGATCAGGCCATATTTTTCGAAAATGAGAAAGAAAACACAGTCACCGTGAATTTTCTGCGCTACCAAATCTTGATAACCATTGTTTTGGCTGATGTTGACGTCAGTGCCCTTTGTTTCAGGACGGCGCCACAAGCCAGCCAAACAATTCAGTAATTGCAGTAGAAAATTCCCGGTCGCGTAATTTCCCGATTTTGCGATGTCATTCGCGCACCTTATTTTTGAGTTTAAACACCACTGGATTATTTTCTCTGGGGCCAATTGAAAGACCGGGTTTACGTAAACAAACCACAAGAAACTGAAAAATCAAATTCGGCGCTGCATTGACAAGATAATCGAAGCTTTGTTGCAAAAGTTTGTTGAAAATTTTGTTAAAATAGCGGGCGTTTGCCGACGTGTTAGAGGTGGACATCTGCCTGACATCATATTCCATTATTAATTACCATATTTCTATTTTATATTATGCATGAATAAACTGAATTAGTAAAAAAAATGAGTTTTTAAGCCGATTCAATTCCTAACCTCAAATTTGCCCATTTACCCACTTAGGATTAGGGTGAAGGTTGTGTCTTGCCTTCGGTATGAAGAACACTCTTACCTTACGCCATTCAGATGAAATATAATTAAACCGGAGACTGTCCAGGAATACCTTCCTTAAGTGTTACCGTTATGCCAGTCCTAAATGTTGTAAAAAGGATGGGTGTTACAATCAATAATGCAACGATTTTTAATGAGTTAAATTTTTGAATGCAATATCTGATACACTTGTTTAATTATTTAAGGAAGCATATTAAATTTTAATTATATTCTAAAAATATTTAACATAAAATTCAATTCTATAAAATAAAAAATTAATAATTAATTTTCTTATATAAATTCTTTACTTTTTCCCTCTCTTTCAACTTTCTTTTTTCGCTGACACCTTTCCAATGGCTATTTATGGATTTAACAACGCGTTCATTGTTGTGTTTGGACTGGACAATGAAATGTAAATGTAATGCAATGCATGCCATGCTGTATGTTCGTAATAAATGGCACATTATTTTGGCATGCAACATGCTTATGCCACAATTCTTCTTAAAAACAACAATTACTACTGACAACGTTTTACTGCTGCTGTATACCACTGTTATTTGCCGTTTGTTATTTCCATTCATTTATGTTTCACTGTTTTTGAAAATTTATATTAAAAAAAAAAAACAAAAAATGAAAAACAACAACAGCAGCACAACAAAAATTACGAAACAAATATGATGCAGCAGAATCCCACGGGTGGTACAAGTACAAGTGGAAATGGTAATGGTAATGAGAGCATACCCATGCAATTTAATCAAATCAATGCACGCACACACTTACTCGCATCTGCTTCTATGTTGTCACCCACAGCAACTGCAACAACAACAACTGCAGTAACAGCATCTACAACATCCAGTACAGCATTGTTACATGCAACAGCTATAGCCAGAACTGGCACTGGAGGCAGTATAATGCATGATGTGGGCAGCATTATTGGCTCGCCCACATCTTTAGCCTCGACATCGACTATAGCAGCCACAACACACTTGCAGCAACAACTGCATTCGAGTGGTGTCGGTACACTGCCACCCGGTCTTGGGACAGGCGGTGGCTACATACTAAATAGTCTCATTAACAGCAGTAGTGGCACGGCCATGTCAAGTTTACACCATACTTCGTCCACCTGCTCGCCACCCTCCGCCTCAGCCACATCAACGTCAGCGAATGCAAGTGGCAATGTTATAGGTATGCAACGTGTTAATCTTCATCACAGCACACTGCATCATCACAATACGTTGGGTAGTCGTGGCACTCATGGCCATTATACGGGTCATCCCTCGCCATCGAGCATGATGTTAACATCACAAACAACTTCAGCTTTAAGTGGTGGCAGCGGTAGTACACCGGGCTCAACGAGTGGTGTTGGCCTACTCTTAGGTTCCCACTCACTGCCATCGGCAGCACCATCGACAACAACAACATCGTGTAATTCATCCACTGACCTGGACGATAACATTAACATCATGGCCATTAAGGATTGTTTAATGACACAGCGTGTACCCGAAAGTTGTGTCTGAGTTGTTCCACATTGTAGTTTTAAATTTATTTTCAACAACAGCAGCTGGAACAGCAATGCAGCTATGGTACATAGTTTAACGGCAAAGAACCAACGTTTCCAAGTAAAAGCAGTAGTAGTTCTCTTTCTTTAAACATTTTAAAAAGAAAACTTTTTCTTTTAATATATACTACTCCACCTCCTACTTTTCCCATACCTAACACATTTAAAAGTGTGTGCGAAAAAAAGAAAATATAAAAACGTGAACAGGTTGAAGAAGTATGAGTATTTGTCTCTCTGTATATCTGACTGCATGTTTGCCTGTCATTGTATAATAGAAAGTGTGGAAAAGAGCGAGAGTATCAGTCAGTGTTTTTATGCGTCTTTTGTGTTAAAATATTTTATATGTTTGAGAGAGTTTTCCCATTTTCTTAATTTTTATTTTTATTCCTATATTTCATTTTTGTTTTTAATGTTTTGGTATTAGAATGTCTGCGATTTAATGCAAATATTGATATGTGTATGTATGTGTATCTACTATGTTTGAGCAAATGTACGTACATATATATGGGTATCTGTGCAAATAACATATATGTTAAGTTTCGTAAATGTTGTCTTTTCCTATATGTACATAAGTCTGTGTGTCAGTGACTTTAACAAAAATTTCTTTATATGACAACAACAGTTACGAAAAATTATTCATTCAAGTTTTACTTTTTTATCTTCTTATTTGACGAAACATTAGTTGTTGTTAAGTTTGTGTTTGCAATGATATGCAATAATAAAAAATATTTTAAACAGGATTTTTAAGTGATTTTAGCTGAATAGTAACAATTCCTTACATGCGAATGAATTATAATTCTAGTTGTAGCTTTCTCCATATGATTTTGCGTGGTGGTGAAGATCCTTACTAACTGGTGGTGATCTTTATCATTGTAATTTTTTTTCAGAAGGTGGCGCGTGTTTTCTTGATCATTCGTCTAATGTTTGGCATCATCGCCAGAGGTATGCGGGTAGGTCAGTTATCTGTCTTCTGGAGGGAAGTTGAATCCTCTCTATTAAACATTCGAAATCACACTACCCCACAATAACGTCAATATTATAGGAATATTAAAAGGCACTAATAATTCCCGTTTACGAAGAGTCTTTTTAGCTCAGTATAAAGAATATATATTTAAGAAGACTCAATATATACAGACTTATTTCCATCGAATTCTATATATTTTCAGAGGACATCTGCAGAAAGATAAATACATGTTCCACATATTTAAGAGTGTTTGACAGTGTGGTATGCATGCACCACATATTTAATAGTGTATGCTGCTATAGTTAGGACACCAACTAAGAACACCCCTATTCAATCCCAGGCCGCACCAATTTTCAATAGCGGTATCAACTCACAGTATTACTAGCGACTGTATATGAGAACTTAGGCTGTGAAAAACTTGACTAACTAATACATCTGCCATTCGAAGCCGGCATTTATAGATCCCTTTCAATGAGTGTATGTAGTTAATCATAATTTTCCATATATAAGAGATTAATATTTATTTACAGATAATAAGATAAAGTTATTGTTGTTCAAAAGTGCATATCTTTTCGATCTACCATGGTTTCCATGTTCTTTGTGAGATGTTCATAGTCGTCAATATATAAAAATAAAACGTTATATATTAAATTCAGAAAAGTACTTAAACAAAGGACATATTTGCAATAAAATATATGTATGTATATTAACCGGTTATTCGTGTTAAAATAACCGACACGATAACACAGTCTTTCTTCCAAAATTATAAGATAATGATGCTGCCAATATGGGGTTTCAACAATACGATGCCACTTGCAATACAGGCCGTACAACAATTTAATTAATGAGACATTTCACGGCGTGTGCACTCTCGTTTCGGTGATCAGAATTGGTCTCATAGATCGTGTGAGTATTAAAGGAAGATATTCAACGTTACATCAAAGAAATTCAGCTACATTTATGCAAAATGGTCATGGAAAATTTTAACAAATGACTGCGTATGCGCATGTAAAGCCGTGGAAATAGCTTGAGAGATGTGCTTTTCCCTCAAAACCCTGTCCTTTTCCCTGAATACTTTATGATTAAGCAAACAAATAGCAGTCAAAAGACTAAAAACTGTGTTGTGTATTTTATTATGCGCTAATTTTGGGACGCTCAAAACGTGGAACGTTAAAACACAATTTTTAGAAATTTAGAATCGACAATACGACGAATTAAGCCATCCAAGTGCTCTTAAGAAAAATAGAAGGAACTGTTTTCAAACACATGAAAATGTATGTATTAAAATATTTTTTTTCTCCGTCACTTCTCTAGGGAGCATATTGGCTTTCCACAGGCTTATATTGCTTTGTTTCAGTTTCTTTAATCAATTTGATATTTCAAGCTAAGTAGACGATTAATCCGCTGTAGCTTCCTCCACATGATTTTTACTTTTTTTTGTGTAGTGGTGAAGATCCTTGCTAATTGGTGGTGATCTTAACTTTAGCATTGAAATTTTTTCCCAGTATGTGGCGTGTTTTTCCTGATCATTCGTCTTATGTTTGTCATCATCGGCAGTGGTATGTGAGAAGGGTCAGGGAGGCTTTTTTCTATTATTTTTTTATTTTACTTTTTGAAACCACAACTAAATTTTTTCTTTTTCAAGTCCTCTGCAGGTGCTCGAACATGGATCGTTTGTGTTGTTATGCGTGCGCTCTAACCACTATACTACGCCATATTATATATTAAAGTATATATTTAATATATATTTTTTTTTCATTCGAGGCCAACACTCAATTGAATAACCCCTACTCATGACTAAAGATGCAACATTATTCATAAGAATATGGGTGTTTTCAAACATTGATATTTATTGCAAAAACATAACCGATACATCGATATTTTTCCGACATTCAATTTTTCGCTCATTATATTAAAGAAGAAGCAGTGTAACTTCGAAAAATTTTCACGTCTTAAATAAAACTAACCGGTGGCGAACGTACAGTAAATCCTGGTGAGAAACGCTGACAATGCTCAATTATTATTGACACACAATGAAATTTCTTTGGTGTCGTATATGACATTGTACCTACCCTATATTGGTCCTGAATCCTACGGTGCATCAGAAGATCTGGTCAGGTATTGACCTGTGCACATCTTGTTTGGTAGGCGGCAGTCTTATCTAACATACCCTAGCTGCAAATAACCCAGCCCTCGTGAGTCCATCAGCAAAGCACGATCCTGTTAGCCGCACCAAGTTGTTGAAGATAGCCAAGGCACTTTTCGACTAACGGAGATTTCAAAGAACATAAAGGCGGTGCCCTTAGTGCAGGCTGACCATCCAAAAATATGGTTATGCGCGCACTCCTTATTCGCCTCTGTAGGTTTATTCCAGGGCATTATGAAATTCATGTATTTTAGCTTGAAAGACTCTTAGCCGTAGGTGTAGATAACTTTGTTTTTGGTGAACCACTTTAGACTTCTGGGGTCCACACAAGGCCCCAAAACCTATTTCCCGAGATTAGGGAACATTTTAGACCTACATTCGAAAATATTATAGGTTTCTTATAGTGTTTGATCAACCACCATACGACCATACGATCAAAGCACTCCTCATAACACATTACTTCACAATGACGTGTAGGGGTGTAAGCCCTATTATGCTTTCAATGGTCACAGTCGGACAGTTTAGGATAGTCCTAATCATAGGCAGACAAGCCTGTAGAACCTTAGGCCACCAAACGAGTGATTCGTACGTAATGATAGGCCTAATAATCAACCAATCTTAGAACGAGTTCATGTTATGTACCTGTAGCTATACATTCTATATTGTTGCTACTAACCTTTAGTTCAACCTTCTTATCACCTTTTTCGTTTTACATCTTAGAGAAGACATATTTTTATTACACTATGTAACAAGCAAAATATATTTAATATTTAATATATTTCTTTGGTGCGCTATGATCGCCTATCTTCAAAAATCATCAGCATTTCAGATTCTATGGATAAGTTTTTTAGATATTTTTTTCTAGAATGTGATTATTTTTGAAGAGGCTGCTTCATACATCTTATGATAACTTTGAAATGACTTATTCGATTACGTTAAGCCATATGTTAAAAAATTCCAATTTATACCAGCTTTAGTTCGTTATAATATTTCTTGGACTGATTGAGGGGAAAATCATTAATATTTTTTTTAAATTATGATACATTTGATTTCTTAAAATTCACAAAAAATAGAAAATAACAAACCAATCAAACCAATTTCACTATTTACTCATATAATAGCAATAAAATAAACCATATGTACATACTTTCGCCGCTACTCTGGAATCTTGTTGTGAATGGCATCCTTAGGCGGTTTGACGAGGAAGGTAGGAAGGTGGTTTGTTATGTGGATGATCTGGAGATTTTCGTGTCGGGGAGGTCTTAGCATCAATCCTTCAAAGGCTGAGCTAGTTATCGCCTCCAGGGAATACAAATTGGAGAAGTTTGAAGTTTTTTAGATCAAATGAGATTGTGCTAAGACTGTACCAACTTCTTCTTTGTAAGAGATGGGGTCTTCGCCCGATCCTGATGAAGTGGATCTATGACTCTATGGTCATACCTATCCTCACCTATGGCTGTATTTTATGATGAAGGACTTTGAAATAGGGTGCATAGGTGTGTTACTATGGGCATATCTGGTGCCTTTAGAAGTACTCTTCAGGCAGCGCTGGACATTATCCTAAACTTGACCTCCCTTGAGATTGCAGTGAAAAGAAAGGCTGCTAGAAGCTTCTTGAGGATTGCTGAAGGAGGCCTGATCCATGCTCTTGGTTATGGACACTCTGCCATTTTGAGGGGACATGAATGAGGTGCGAATTCGGTGACCTGTGCTGATTATACGGACTATAGGTTCTGGGAATGCAACCTTAGCATGTGCCCTGTGGCAGTTTTTTCGGATAGAGAGTCTTGGCAGGATGTTGATAAACTTTTGACTTTCCTTTAGACCCACGAATGAGTACAGCACTTTACAGGCCGAGATCTTCGCTATTCTTAGAGTGCCTGAGCGTTTTCGGGACTTGACTGCTGTGGGGGATGGTGTGGTCTCTTATATGGACAGTCAGTCCAGATGAACTGGCAAGAGCGGGCGCGGCTGACGGCGTAGAACAGGTGAATGAGTCTGTAAAAAGACCGTAAAAGACGTAGAGTGGAGGAGTCATGGAGAAGCAGAAGAGACCGTAGGGTCTCCAAACTGCTGTGACAGCGACCTGACCGCTCTAGGAAGGAATGGGTCCTCAATGTGAGAAGAGAATCTTTTAGGATTCTGATAGGCTTTGTAACTGGGCACTGCGTTCTTAGAGCGAGAAATGAGATTTGGGAAGCAGGCTCCCTTATTTTCTGCCGAGTTTGCGGCGATACAGGGGAAAATATCCCTGTTCACTGCCCGGCTCATTATAGGCGCTGGTTCAGGTTGCTTAGACGGAGCTCTTTCGACTGGCTGGGTGATATTGCGTCGGCTAGGATACGCGACCTGGAGGGCTTTCTGTCAGAGGTGGCTCCTTAGGTGATGCGCGGACCATTTTGTGCATCCGTGTTCTGTCTGCACACTCTTTCTGATCCTTTTTATTCTTCTATTTTTTCTTCTTCCTTCGTCCTTCCTCTCTCTTTTCCCACCACTCTTTCTCTTCTTTCCTTTTCAGGGAAAAGTTTTACAACAATGGGCCACTGTAGTCTCTGGCTATGGTATTTCCGTACCTATTTTCATACCACAAAACCACATACCAACTTTTAGTAAAAAGGTTTACCAAAGTTCGTTAAGTTCAACTTTTTTTTGCTCTTTTTATATATTCATATATTGTACTTTGTAGAATATTAAAGTAAAATTTTTTTTAACAAATCTCCACAAAACATTCTACTTTGTTTGTTAGTTACCCCCAATGATAACCACAAACCAAAATGAAAATTTGCATATCATATGAAAATGAAATTTCCACTAATTTGTGATTAGAACCCTAAATCTGGCAGCCATGATGTCAGTGAAGAGAGTGAATCAATACATTTTTGTCTTAAGGGCAATGACATTAACACAATTATTTGTGTGTTTAACGTTTTTTTTATCAATATCAATATGAACGAAAAAAAGAAATATCATATCAAAATAAAACATATATCACTCAAAACTCTATGACACATATCGACAATCTGTTAACAGAACGTCCAAATCCCATAATGAATTGAAAATTATTATTTTTTTTCAATAGAATATTTAAATAATAAAAAGAATTTTCTCTTTAAAATACTGTAACTAACTGCCATTTAAATAACTGAGTATCAATTTATTTTATAAGAGTATGAAAGTATATATATATACATACACACAAGCTTATATATTTAGAAACCACAAATGTTATTAATAATCTTTTATAAATTTTGTCTAAAATCCTTTTAATAATTGAGTTCAAATGTAAATTAATTTAATTAATTTGTTATTTTGTATATATTCTATCTGTATATAGTTTATCAATGTAGTTACTAAATTAAATTTCCATTTAGACTAAATATACATTAATATATACATACATTTAGAGTAAGATAAAAAAAATTCCTGGAAATACCACTTCATATCCTAAATGAATTAAAGTAAAAAGAATAAAAGGAATAAAAAGTGAAACATTCAAATGCATTTGTATATAGAAACTTTTAATTTAATTATAAATCAAATATAGATTAGAGATTAAATATGATAAAAGTAGAAACTATTTTTTAATAAATTACTAAGTGACTCTACAAAACAAAGACTCTCTAAAAAGTAGTTAAAATTTAAAAACTTACAATTCGTATTAAAAAATGCCACTTATTTTTAATAAAAGAAAAAAAATCTAAATACAATAGAATTTAACTTGGATATAAAAAAATGTTTTTTTTTATAAAAACTTATGTAAGAATTTATAAATAAACTAAAAACTAGAAACTAGACAATGTATTTAATAAGTTATATCATAAAAAAAATTAAAACTAATTGTTAATATTGTATATAAAAAAACAATATTTAAAAAAAATAAATAAATAATAACGAAACAAATTAACCAAACCGTTAAAATAACTATAAAAAATAGAAAATAGTAAAAATGACTTCAAAAAATTAAATTTATGTAGAATTAAAATTAGTTTATACTTTAAATAAAAACATAATACAAATTTAAAAAAAAAATTAATAAAAATGTTTTATACTTAAGCCAACCAACAACATCAGTATGAAATAAAATAAAAAGAAACTCTTCTTTATTATCGTTAGTTCAGTCTAAACATCATTAAATAAAGTAATGAAAATAAATAATTATGATAAAAGTGAATTTTAGACCGAAACCTATTGCTAAATAATGTATTTAATAAGAAATTAAAATAAAATAATATTTAGTTATAAAATATATAAAATAAAGTAAGAAAACAATAATTTATTGATGAAATGGAAGAAGTAAGAAAAACAATAATAAAGCTGTGTTAAGAAATGATACAAAACAGTATTTTATTATTTTGATTTCAATATTAAGATTTTTAATACTGGTAAGTTTTTTTTTATTAACTCATTTTGTTCAAGCAGTCGAAAAAGCCTAATCAGTTTTGTGAAACTTTGGTTTATATTTTAAGTTTTATTTTAAAAAATTCGTTTTTGAGTACTGATTACCTACACCAGTGGGCGGCTGCCTTGTATGTAAATTTAAGTGCTTCCGAATGATAGACAAAAATTTAGACAGCAATCTAATTCATGTTTTTATAATAGATATTTATTGAAAAGTAAAAAATTAATAGAAATTTGCTTGTTTGGTTGTAAATAAAGAGATAATATGGTGCGTCAAAAATAATACCTGCAAGTGATATTATTTTTCTGATAGACCATGCCGAAGAGAACAAGGATCTGTTTCTTTTTTCCTTCCGAAACATCTTCATAATCTCGAGTTATGTATAAAAAAGCGCTTTTTCTGATCTTCATATATTTATGAGTAACTTTTCTGAATATAATCCGATTTTTAGTGTCTTTGTGGATTTTGAACGAAGAGAGACAGATCTTTTATAATACATATGTCGTTTTTTTTTCAATTTTTTCCACATTTTTAAAGTTTAGATGCGTTTTTGTGCACTAATTTTATATTGAAAAAGTACTATTAATAAATTAGTTAAGAAATTATATTAAATTATGAATAAAACAAGATTACGGTTTAAAAATCCGTTGAAAATTGACGGAGTTATTAATTTTTTTTTTAATTTTAAACTTTTTTATTAAATCCAGTTTCAACGTAAAAAGAAAAAGCAGCAGTTTGCCGCAAATTTTATGATTTTTTTTACGAGCTGCATTACGAAAACAAAGAATTTAAGGAAAATCTACCGTTTGTTTTTGAATTCTTCGTTTTCAATTACGAAACTTTTAGGTTAACAAAGTAAAAACTTATTAAGTAAGTGATCTCAATAAATCATATATATCGGGTGTGCCATCTATCAGTTATTTCGAATCTGTCACAAAATTCTGTATATGAACGAAATAAATTGATTTGCGCTTTAGCAACGTTGGGATTTATTGCATATTTATTTCCAAAATAAAGATAGTTGGTCGGAAATTGTAAAAAAATATAAAAAAAATGCAAATTTTCATCTTGATGAGTAAGTAAATAAACAAAATTGCCGTATTTGTGGCTCAAAAAACCCAAACTTGGTCTTGGAGAAAGAAGCCGAAGTACACATTACGAGGAACGGCTTGGTGCGGCTTGTAGAGGAGAAGCGTCATTGGTCCATATTTTCTTGCAAATGAGGACGGCGCAACAATAATAGTCAATGGAGCCACCTATCGCACCATAATAACCGATTTTGTATGCACTATCTTCATGGTATTGATGTGAGTGATTTATTTTGTCAAACGTTTGATAGTCGTTTAATTAGCTGAAATGTTGATGTCAGTTGACCGCCAAGAAGCTGCGATTTGACACCGTTGGACTACTTTCTGTGGCGCGCCGTTAATAATAAGTGTTATGCCAACAAATTGGGCATTTAAGAAGTACTCGTCTACACTCGAAAAAGTTATCGAAAAATAGTCCGATCGAATAGGGTCAGTCGCGGTAGCCATATAAATGAAGTTATACTTAAATTCTAACCATGAACAATTGTACTTCACACAAAAATAAATAAATAAATTTGGCAAAATTTGAGACCGATTTTATTTTATTGCATTTTTAAATTTAAACTTTTAAATGGTACATTCGATAGCTAACATTGAAGCTCACTCTGTTCGAAAAGAGATATTCGGGTATGTTCTGTAAATTGAACACAATTTAAATTGAAATGGAGCAAATTTTCAGAGACAACTTAAACTTAAATTCGCCAATTATTTTAAACTTTTGACAGACAAATAAATTATTTGATAGGTATTTAAGAGAATTAATAAAAACAAATATCAATATTTTGTCTGATTTAAAAATTAAAGCAAGTTGAAGTTTCAATCGATTTCGGTTTATAGAACAACCGGATGACTTTCGGAAATTCGACAAATATCAAAAATGTTATGTGTCAAATGTCAAACACCTGTATGTGGAGAACATAAAAAACTAATCTGTTACTCTTGCATACAATGGTACTAAATAACATTTTCTACGATGGAGATAGTTTGCATAAATGTAAGGACCTAAATAAAATTAAGAAAAATCTACCGTGTTTTACTTTTTTATATTTGTTTTTGAGTTCTTTGTTTTCACTTTTAAGTTAACAAAGGAAAAACTTATTAAATAAGTGATCTCAATTAAATATATTCTTACCAAGCTTAACCCTAAACAAGTCAGGAAAACTTTACAACAAATCAAGTCAAATTGTGCCTCAGAAGCACATACAAAAAATGTACACAATTATTAAAATTTAGTTAAGATTTGTAATTAAAATTTATTTTAATGGGTCCGCCATTTCACGTTTTTTTTTCAACTAGTGCTTATGTCGTGAATGGTAACACTTAGCACTTGGCTGATTTGACGGATAATTAGTTTTATCCTTCCGCTGAACGAATATGGTTGTGTATACGCTTGAACAATGCTGGGAAATATTGCGTGCGATCGACTTACAGAAGATGCCGATTTTGCCAAAAAAAATCATCTTTTCAGATGAAGCTCATTTTGATCTTGGCGGGTATGTAAACAAGCAGAGTTGTCGCATTTGGAGCACAGAAAACCCGCACGCATACATTGAAAAGCCGATATACCCAAGACGAGTCACTGCTTGGTGCGGATTTTGTTCCAGAGGCATAATTGGGCTATTTTTCGTCGAAACTGAGCAAGGAGTAGACATTGCAGTCAATGGCGATCGTTATCGGGCCATGTTGAAGGAATTTTGTTCACAAAAATTGAAGAGGAGGATATTAGCAACATTTGGTTTCAACAGGATGGCGCTACGTGCCACACAGCCGAGGCTACACTCGATGTTTTGCACCCTGTTTTTGAAGATCGCATTATCAGCCGCAGAGCTGATGTCGTTTGGCTACCTCGGAGCTGCGATTTGACACCGTTGGACTATTATTTCTGGTGTGCCAGAAATAAGAAGACATTGGTGAAATACAGCTGCACACAATCGATAATGTGCTTAAAAATTAGACCAATTTTATAGGCTACTGCATGGCCAGCCGAGGAAGCCATTTGAATGAGATTATTTTCCATTATTAACCAAAAGGATTGCACTTTCAAATAAAAAAAGAAATTTGAGAGAATATTCAGTAGTTATTTTTTATAGCATTTAAAAAAAAAAAATTATTTGGCGGACCCTTTATAAGAAGCATATGGATTCCAAAAAATATCAGTCTTAACCTATTAATGCCCATAGCGATCTAGATAATATAAAAGTAAGAAATTTGAAAAAGTAAGTTAAATTAGGTATAAAAACCTAATAATATTGAAAAATTTTTTGTCATTGAGCTGGCACGAGTTTAAAAAGTCGTCACATATACACATATAGCAGTAGGCTGTTTCCAAAACTTTTTGAACCTCATTTTTTCGAAGCAAAATTGACATTATTTATAACAAACAATTTAAACTTAATATTTATGCAACAGAAAAATAAAAAATTAGAATTTTGTAAATTAAAGTTAAGTTATGCCGTTTAAACTTTTTGCAGTCGCTCGTACAAATAGTACTTTTCAACATCGCACTTTTTACACATTGATTACACGGTGCGAAAAAAAATACCTGGCAAGTAATATTACTTTTTTGATAGGCGCTGCCGAGCTGAACAAGAATCTGTTTATTAAATTTTCGAAACATTGCAAAAATCTCAATTTACGGGTAAAAGGCCGGTTTTTTGAACCTTCATACACTTATAAGCTACTTACTTTGCTGAATACTATCAGATTTCAAGTATCTTTGCGGATTTACAAAGAAAATAAACAGACATTTTAAATTATATATATGTCAACTACAGGGTGTCCGTCGGTAAGGTATACTACTTTGTTGGTTTATAATTTTTGATTATATGAAAGAGAATGAATCTTATGTTGATAAGTGTTTTATTTAATGAAGGCAATTATGTATGGAATACAATATCAGATAAATGCCTGCATTGTTTAGCCTGAGAAATGCTAGTCCTTTTGAGTGTATTTTTCATTACATTCACATATATTTCACCCGGTATTTCATTAATTTCATCACGAGTATTTTGCTCAAGTTGCTTCAGCGTTTCTGGTTTGTTTGCATAAGCCTTGCTTTTCAAATATCCCCACAAAAAGAAGTTCGGACCAGTCAAATTAGGCGACCGTGGAGGCCAATCAACATCACCATTCCATAAAATAATTTGTTGTGGAAAGAGGTCTCGCAGTAATGTCATTGTAATGCCAGCTGTATGCAATGTATCACCGTCTTGTTGAAATCACATGATAGTCAAACATGCAGTTGTGGCGTTAAAAAGATTTCAATCATATCACGATATCGCTCCCAGTTGACAGTTATCGCTACACCGTTTTCAGTTTCAAAGAAGTAAGGTCCAATGATTCCTCCCGCCCAAATTGCACTTTTAATTGATGCAAAAGTAGTTGATGAATGATTTGAGGGCTTTTCATTGCCCAGAACCGACTATTCTGTTTATTCGCATAACCATTCAAATGAAAATGTGTCTCTTCACTCATTATGATTTTTTCATGAAAATCGATGATTAATATTGATAAAATATCAATAAAAACACGTTGGTTTACTAAATATTTTTTCATAAAAAAATTGGCAGGCCTTTACTTCACGACTGCCAAATATGAACCGTAGAGGCTAATGCTTACCAATTTTTATTTTTTTTTTTTGAATTAGTATTTTCTAAAACATTGATTTTATAATATTTATTAAAAAATGCAATACTTCAGTAAACAAAATAAACTCTTCAAATAAATATGTAACGATTAAAACTTTAATTTAATTTGACTAAAGGCTCACTGAATTTCATAATTACAAAATACAAATTCTCGAAATTTCAAAATATTTTACGGTTCATTTGGTTTTGCTGTTGAATTTTGTATCAAGAATTGATTGCTTGATTAAGCACATGATGAAAGGAAAAGTACGAGAAGGTTTAAAACTACATGATAGCACATAAACATTTTAGCAGCATATACATATTTATATATAATACATATATAATTCTATTAGAATATTAAAATTCTAGTAATTTTAATTAAACAAAACAGTTTACTTTTTTAATTCCTTAAACCATATTTGCGTTATTTGATTTTAAAAAATATAGTCGTAGATCTCATATTAATAAACTCATTAAAAAAGATTAATTCCTTAAAGTTAATTACCTAAACGAGTACAAAGTTAAAAACTATTTAGTTTTTCCCTACTCAAGTTTTCAAAAATGAGAAAAACGAACTAAAATATTTACGATATTTTTTATAGCAAACCAGCATAAACTATTTTCAAAACTTAATTATACATACTTAAGCTTATACTACTTTCCGAATTACCCATTAATACCAGTATCTACATAGATACACATACATACATACGATAAATGAAATTATAAATGAGCAAAAATCCATTTTAATTGTTCCAGTATCGTTATTCTTTCCTTCTTTCTTTCTGTGCGCTGTTGGTTTTATCATTTTAATCAAACAATAAGTTTTTTATGGGATTCTGCTTCGTTCTCTAATTACCTTCATCTTTGGCAATTGTGCGAGCTGAACTGTACATTGTTTTTTCTATTCTTTTTTCGATTTTTTTTTTTGTTTTTTCATAGTCAAAAATATGCTTAAACATTAGGGTTGTGCAGAATGGGGATAATTAAATTTGATTAGATTTGATTCAATTAGTTCACAAGTTTGTCCACAACTAACTTCTTTCTGGTTTTTGGGTATTTTTTAATTTTACTTATCGCATAGTTTTTGAGAAATTATAATAATTTCTTGAGAATAGTTAATAAAACATTATGTTTTAAGCAGTGAAAGGTATGGTTGTTAAATGTAATATTAAATAAAATATTAAATTATTAAGTTATTTGTAAAATATTATAAAAACTTTTTCATAAATTTTTTATCCATTACTAATACATGATGTAAAAATGACGGCATTTACAAATTTTTGACTGTAGTTTTGGTTATTTACTTTACTGAACAAAGTACAATATATGTCTTGTTATTACTAACCGCTTAAGCTCTTTTCATCAGGTCTGGAGACGGTGCTATGTCTATGAAATTCACTCTAAGGTTAAAAATGTGGGCGGAATTTGGTAAGTTCGTATTGTTCACTGCAGCATTCTATGGGAAGTGTGATCTTAAGGCATCGAACCGACTATGCTGTACCTTTCCTGTGCTTTGAAAGGACCTATAATATATGTTCTTCCGAACGGCGCAATCTCAGTCTATACCGACTGCTCAAAAACAGTGACAGTTGACTGCCTCTCAGACTGCTCGATGACTGCACTGTATTATAGGTCTAAATTTATGCCATTAGTAATAGCGCTACGTGTATTCGGGAATTAGATCTTGAACTTTCGAATGTTGACTTACGTATTCCCTAGCAGTGGGGCTAAGTGGTGTACTCCATGTATTTTACCACTTACAGGATATTCAGGATGCTTTGGCCTTCTCTGTAAGACTCTCCTGATTTTTAAGAGGGAGTCGATTAGTCTTAGTATCATTGGCAAAGATTTCTTTGAAAATGAATGCAACCATTACGATCAATGGAGACGCTTATCGCACTATGATAACCGATTTTTTTGTGCCCGCTCTTCATGGTATTGATGTGAACGATGTTTGGTTTCAACAGGACGGTGCAAGTTGCCACACATGTCATGCTACAATCGATTTATTTTGTCAAACGTTTGATAGCCATTTAATCAGACGAAATGTTGATGTCAGTTGGCCGCCAAGAAGCTGCGATTTGGCACTGTTGGACCTTCTTGATGTGAGGCGCCGTTAAAGACAAGTGTTATGCCGACAAACCAGAGACATTTTTAGGCCAACAATTGTACTTCTCAACAACAAAACAAATTTGGCAAAATTTGAAAATTTGAATCCGTTTTTGTTTTATTGCATTTTTAAATTTAAACTTTTAGATGGCCCATCCTGTATTATGGAAAACTTTTCTAATACATTTGCCATTCGAAGACGACCCTAAACTTAGCCTAAACTAGAATCAAGTGCAGCTCACTGACAGAGAATTCCCCTTGAAATGTTATGTGTGTTATTATTATACGTACTTTCTTTGTAATTGATCTGCTCTACCATAGACTGTAAGGCATCTAGATAGTTGCACGTTTCTTCCATGATCTGGACTGTCTGAGAGATATAACAGGGTACCGGTTGGATATCGCGAGGACCATGTGATTAGCGATGTTTTGAGACCTCCTGTCTCTGACTTCAAGTCCTTGATGAGTGTTCGGGTTTCTTCCTGAGGGTATCGTCGCAATAAGCGGGTGATCCAAAGAACCGATTTCGCCTTCGCTTGGTTAAACAATTAAGTATTCTGGGATCGTCGTGAAACACGTTTTAGAATTTACTTGCAAGGCGCTGCGTGTCACGCAAGTAACGATTTTATGATTTACTCTAATGAACCACAATCGATTAAAGATTTCAAAGATATAATTACGCAAATGTGAGAATTGGTGTTGAAAAATTTCATAAAAAGAATTTTGTTGGCTAAGCGGAGCCAAGGATGCTTTTTGTCTGATATTTCTTTGGTTTTTTTCCTCTTTATAGTTAAACTAGCTTAGATACGCCTTCTACCTCTATCTTAATTATTATCTTAACTACTACCTTAGTTATCATTTTTCCCCTTTTATTGACTTCCGAGCCAAATGCAATCATTTAAGGTAGCCTATAATTCATTAATTCAGAAAGATACCGTAATATATGCGTTTTAGATGTATACAGTCTTCAAATAAACACTTTTATTTTCATCTGTGTTTATAAATAGCTTTTACCCGACGTGCTATGTGCAATACCCGCTTATCCATTCTTTTGTTTTATAGTTTTAATTGTTAATGTTCTTCACATACAAAAAATTCAATATTTAGTATAAATGGAAGATGCCACTTCTGTTTATAAATACAATCCACTCAGTTATTGACTAATGACTGATGTTTTATCCCCGACGTTGTTTAAGCCAAAATTAAAAACTTCTACTATTACCGTTGCCAAAATATACAAAACTTAATAAGTACTATATATGGGTGATAACACGCCCAATTTGAAATTTTTAAATCAACATGGCCTCTGATTTCTTCCAATAATACAGTGTGAAAGTAAAGGGTGGTCTAACCAAAATGCACGATGTTAATTGTATATAAGAGTAAAAGTTTTCAGAGAATTATCTTAATATTTTCTATATGATAGAAGAACAGAATCTATGACAATTATGTGTGAAACAAAATATCGACCAAATATTTATCACGGCTTTGGTGGACGATATTTTTAATAGCTCTGTGTCATGATTCAGGTATAGTGTCGTTAATGTGCTGCATTATCTCATCCTTTAGCACCTGGATAGTTTTTGGCTTAGTGATGTACACTTTGTTTTTAAATATCCCCAAAGAGAGACGGCCAATTAACATCTGAACGACATGATGAATGGCGCAAAAGAGCCATTGTTTCGTTGTATGTGTGGCAAGTGAAACCATTCTGTTGGAGCCACATATCGTCCAGATTCATATCCAAAATTTTTGGTCACAAGAAGTCCGTTATCATCTCACGATAGCGAGCGCCATTCGCGGTAACAGCTTGTTAGACCTAATTTTCGAAGAAGTACATCCAGCCTATAAACCGCATCAACAAGTCACTCTATGTGGATGTATCAGCTTTTAATCACTCGCCCACATGCGACAATTCTGCTTGTTGACGAATTCACTGGGTTTAAAGTGCTCTAAAAACGATTTTATTTGTAAAGTCACCATTCATTTCTGTCTGTTCAACTAACCATTCGGCGTATTGAGAACGCTTGAAGCGGTCAGTTGGGTCAGCTTTTGAGTTAATTGATTAATTCAAATCTCGCATCAGTGTTGTTCGTGAGATATGTAGTTGTTTGGCGAGTCGCGGTTGACGGCTCTTCTGCCACACTATCGCGAACAACAGCAATGTTTTCCGCGGAACGAACGTGGCTAGCAGGCACAGATATTTCCACATCGTCTATAGACCCGGTTTGCGGAAAATAATTTTCCTGCCTGTGAACACATTTAGTCGATTATGCTGACCAAAAAAAAAAGAAAATAAATGATGAAGTGCACGAAATGCATCTTGATTTGAACGTCCATTTTTGTAAAAGGCTGCCACAATCTTAACGCCCTGTTCAATTGCATACCTTGCCATGATTGAATTTGTCAAACACTGAAACAAAGAAATGTCAAGTTAGGTTAGGGAAAAAACTTGGTTTTAAGCTGTGACGCATAATTAATCATGCATTATGCTTGGACCACTCTTTATTTGAAGAGAATAAAAAAGTGTCTATCCATTCCTTCTCTGAAATTTCGCAACTACCCTAATATGTAGTTTAATAACTATTTTGTCTTTGCAGTAATCGCATTGTTTTCTTAATTCCAATAAATGCACGTGTCATTAATTGGTAAAATAGCGTAAAACTTATGTATTTCATTCTACTAAGAAAACAACAACAACAAACTTAAATAGTATCTTAGGAGCAAAGGCAATGAAAACAAGAAATTGTCAAAGCTAAGATAAAGCAACCTAATAAATAAAAACAATAAGATTTCGAAAATAATACTCATTTAAGTTTTACTTTTTGATTTCATGCTCATTAAACTTAAAGGTTTAAATGATGAAATCATGGCATATGATTACCATATATTGTATTTGATAACATAAAAAGTAATGCCTTACAATGCTGGGAGTTGATGTACTGAGATACTATAAGAAATATTATTTAAATAAGAAGCTTAGAATGTAAATGTAAACACCCCTGAATACTGTATAAAAACAATTACACGCAATATGTTAAGAAAATAACACATCCACTCAAATAGATTTCTTCATTAAATATGCATAAGAGTCTTTTAAAAGACCATATATTTTCCCATACAAAGTAAGCGAAACCGCAAAAGGACCTAGGCAAGCAACCCTTCATCATCACCATCATCATTATTGTCTTATGGCGCAATGTTTTACGTTCCATAATTACAATAGTTTTTGTATCTCAATTTGTGTGCAATTTAGTCAAAACTTTTATTACTGTTTTCCATGATGGAATCTTAATTGTATGTCGGTGGTTTCCACATAAAGAAAGTTTTTCCTTTATTATCCTTCAAATTAGTTGTATTATATCATTATTTTTAGTTACGAAAAGGGATTTATTCCGCTGGCAATAAAATTGAAAATAAAAGACATTGTGGTTTCCATATGAAGATTTTAATCAACGTTTGCTATTTGAAAGGAATAAAAGAGAGATTAGCGTGCACAACTCACTTCATTATGTGAGCATTTAACTATTTTGAGATATTAATTGAAATGGAATTTCTAGAATTCACAAGAGAGTAGTACTAGTCAAAGAAATAAATTTGATCTGAGTGATGTTTATAAAGACAACTTAAGGAAAAATCACCCAAAGCAAGATCCAACTTTCTTTTAGTGTTATAGGGAATAACCAAAGCCAAGCTCTTGATCTAAACACAAACATGTATTCGATATTTTTATGAAAGCTTTTTACGCAGGGAATCGTAGCAAAACCATGGATACTTTTTATATCATAAATTCGTGCTATCGTATTCGGCCGACCGAACGCAATAAAAGCTAACCTAAGACACAAATGTATAGCTTCTCAGCTGTTGCTCGACATTGCCCAGACTATTGCGACTTTCGACCTTTATTCTTCTCTTTTGAAGACACTGCAACTGTATCTTTCCTCCACTTTTCGTTTTCTCTTTGCATAACTGTCGAAACCACAGTGGAGTTCAAAAGGTGGAGTTCTCCCTTCACTTCTCTAAAATCATGCAATCTTCTGGCTGTAAAGTCCTCTTATATGCTAATGATATAACCATTGTAGCGTATGGTATATGTCCTCTGACACTATCTAAAAAACTCGATTTTGTTCTTGATCGTGGAAGGAGCTTGGACTTGGTGCTAATCATTACAAAAATGATACAAAGCTCTTCAACAGGAAAAATTAAATACATCACTACATATTACCTTTTCCACACGTCTAAGCCAATATTCAAATACAGTGTCAAAAAAACGTCTAGTCTTTTGAAGCCAATTTTATATATCTTCAAAAGAAGTGGTTCGGTGGCATGTTAAAGGATATTGTATCCGTAAAAACGACCAATAGTTAGAAGGAGCAATGTTCGGATAATACGGCAGATGCGGCATTTGTTCGTTTCTAACAATTGTCGCTTTTGCGACCTGAAGCTGAGCGTTGCAATGCAAAACAACAACTTAACCATGATTGTTTTAATATTCTAAGGCACACTGGAGCACACATAGCGGCCCGTTTTGATAGCACACCTAAAGCGAATCCCCTCTGTTAGTCGCCAAGTTCAGATTTACCTCGCTTGGCAAATATCCAGAGATCTCACAGCTCAATCTAGAAGCTCAATCCCGTAAATCAAGTCGAAGCCCGGTACTCTTATACCAAAGGTGAATCTGGCAATTAAGCAAGATTCCCCTCTCCACAGGATCTGTCAGCGTTCAATAAGTACTTTTGCCTAATAGACAGCTTAACGGAGGTCAGCACGATTTAAACAAAGTATTTGCAGTCGGCTCATAGAAAACAATACCGTCTTAATACCACCAAGAGCCCAAAACTACATTATAAGTACTGAAACAACGTATTTGTACTAACAAACAAAAAATATTTTCGAATGGAACGAAATTTAGAAGCAGTTGTAAAACCCAATAAAACCCAATCAACATCACCGTTTCTTGAAATAACTTGTTGTGGAAAGAAGTCACGCAATAATTCCATTGTAATCCTGGCTGTATGCGATCAGGTTGAAACCACATGTTAGTCAAACCCAAAGCATGAAGTTGTGGCGTTAAAAAGTTTTCAATTATATCACTATACCGCTCCCCATTGACATTTACCATTATGCCGATTTCAGTTTCAAAGAATTAAGGCTCAATGATTCCTTCTGACCAAATTGCACACCAGACTGTCACCTTTAATGGATACAAAGGTGACTGATGAACAACTTGAGGTTTTTGAATGAAAAAAGAAAAAAATCATCTTTTCAGATGAAGCTCATTTTGATCTTGGCGGGTATGTAAACAAGCAAAATTGTCACATTTGGGGCACAGAAAACTCGCACGCATACATTGTAAAGCAGATACACCGAAGACGAGACACTGTTTGATGCGGATTTTGGTGCAGAGGCATAATTGGGCAATTTTTCTTCGAAAATGAGCAAGGAGTGGTCGTTACAGTCAATGGCGATTGTTATTGGCCCATGTTGAACGAATTTTTGTTCACAAAAATTGAAGATGAGGATATTAGCAACATTTTGTTTCAACAGGACGGCGCTACGTGCCAAACAGCCGAAGCTACAATCAATGCTTTGCGCCCAGAGCTAATGTCGTTTGGCCACCTCGACGCTGCGATTTGACACCGTTGGACTATTATTTGTGGGGTGCCGTCAAAGATAAGTGTTACGCCAATAAGCCAGAGACAATTGACGCTTTAAAGGACAATATTCGTGAAGCCATTAGTGAAATACAGCTGCACACAATCGATAATGGCTTAAAAATTGGACCCCTTGTTTAGGCTACTGCATGGCCAGCCGAGGCAACCATTTGAATGAAATTATTTTCCATTATTAACCGGAAGGATTGTACTTTCAAATGAAGAAAAGAAATTGGAGAAAATATTCAGTGTTTTATTTTTATAGCATTTTCAAAAAAAAAAAAATATTTGGCGGATTTTCCAAAGGTTCCATAAAAGAATAGCCACGCACGCCGTTGTGGCATAGTTTTTATGAGATTTTTTAGAATTATTTTTAGTATTGATTGCCACTTTATTTTATAGCTCTCCATCGGCTCTGCTTATTTTTAAAACGACGTGGTCCGGCTCGGTGCTTCAAGAATTAGGAAAAATTTTATTTTAATAAAGTAACCATTTAACCGGCTATTTGAATTATTATTAACCGAAAACCGGGTTTTTTAAAAGTGCTACTGTTTGAGTTATTCGAATACCGGTTTTTGAAAAAAAATTAATAATCCATCTCCCTCTATATAATATAATGGATTATTCATGTTTAAATAAAAAGGTTATTTTATATTTCAAAAATTTACGTTTCGAGAAATCCGTATACTACTAAAACTAAAAACCTCTCTCTAGTCTCTCTCGCCTCTCTCTTCTCTCTTTGTTTAATTATTTCGAAGAAGCATTTAAATAAAGGCTCATTTATATATCAAATCAAAACAACCTGATCATTTAAATGCGATTTTTATGGCAATTTTCTTCATTTCCCATAAATTTAGACCAGTTTTAAAGCATTTAAAACACAACGGAATCGTATTCGCATAGAAAAACATAACAATTTAAAGTGTAAATACTTGAAGTGTAACAAACTCCCAAAAAAACATCCTCTCTTTATTTAATTTTCTTCTATTTCTTTTTAATTGTTAGAAACGATGATAGAAACTACATTAAAAATGAACACATAAAAAAGTGTTAGTTTCGATTTAAACAAAAACAAAAATAACAATTTATAACTTAACTCAAAAATATATCTTCATTACTTGCACTTACCCCCTTTGGCTTTTACGCTTCAAAACTCTAACTTTTTTCAAAATGTTTTTTCAAATTTTTTGTTTCCCGTTTCTTTATTTACATGTAAAGTGTCATAAAAAATTCACAAATAAGCCATCAGTGGCAGTTTGCTGTCAAAAAGAATTCAACGATGGGTAGGAAAGACGCAAAAAAATACATCGTGATGATACAACATATAAAAGAAAAGTTAGAGAAAAATTTTTTAAAAATGGGAAATGAAAATCCTGTAAGTCATAATACATATACAAGCACATGCAAACACACACAAACAACAGACATACTGACTTGTATTGAGTAAATATAAAAAAAAAAACTCTAAACATACATTTGGCCATTTTCGCCAACACATTTAGTTACACACATATGTAAACAATGTGTTACACACATTACAAATATTAAAACTAACCAACATAAATGCAAATATCCTTGCGAATATACACATACACACATACGAACACACTGTCATATATAACCAAAGCTCATAAAGTCATAAATGGTTGAGTTTTTCTTTCGCTTCCAGTTTAAGTCTGTAATAGAGGGTTGAGCAAAATAAAACCTCTAGTGTTGTATTTCGATAAAAAGGTCAAGCGAAACAATTGAGGAGAAATAAGTAGAAACCAAACTTACTCTGAAACTTTCAAATTCATATCATTATCTAATTTAACACAAAAAATATTTCTTTCCCTTTTTTGTGCCTTGGAATAAATAAATACAAAATACTCTATACAGCTTAGGGTCATTATAAAATATCAGGTTTTTAGGATATCTAATGAGTTATGGGTGACATATTTGATTGTATTTTCTCCAAAAAAAAGTTATCAGAACTTTTAAAATTAACAACGACAAGCACTTTGCTTGACCCAGGTCTTTGAAGTTAAGAAAATGGGCTTTTGCCATACAAACCGTCTAGCAAATTATGTGACTTATGCTGATGAAAACGCACTTTTTTATGCTTAATGAGTTCGTTTACCCAAAACCTTGGTTGAATATTCGCCTGCAACCGTACTACCTTTTCTAAGGCATCTCTGGAATGCGCCAACCGCATTTTGTAAGCCCTTAAATGAAAGGTACAGTCAATTACAAGGTTTTTATGTATATGAGGTTTTCGTTTGCGAAATTTGTTACAGCTTTTAAGCATTGTGTGAGTTGGAAAATATTTTTATAACTGTGCATACAAAAACCCTTCGCTTTAACTTGGTGTGTGGTTTCACTATTGTCCAACTGGGCGGTGCCACGCTCATACAAAATTTGTATCTTTATGTCTGTATCTTTAAAACGGTAAAAGAGAGAGGTTTTAAGTTTGTCCTAAATAACTTTGTGGCGAATGCAAATCATCAGTCAAAAAATGGGGCGAATTAGACAAGTGGAAGTAGCACTTCCATGCAAATCGAATATTGACTTTTGTACATCTTTGGAGTGGTAATACTAGAAGGCTCTGAATTTGATATAAGTAACTTAGCAGTAAATACATATTATCAATCGAAATATGGACGAAATTGAATCAATGGATGTGGCATCTTCCACACAATTTAAATATCGATTTTTGTATATCTGGAGAAAAACTAGAATGGTAGGTTCTGAATTTGGTCTAAATAACTTCTTAGAAAAACAAAAATTTCTTTAAAAGTGGTCGGAATTTCAAAAGTGGGAGTGGCACCTCCACTACAAACTAAATATTTATTTTTGTCTATCTTAAAAACGGTTATAGCTAAAGTTTCTGAATTTGACTAAATAACTCCGAAGTCAATACAAATCATCAGTCAATAAGTGGGAGTTATTATATAAAAGGGCATGATATGACACATAGGTGATAAGCATTCATTTTTATTTAATAGTAGACGGTGATAGTAGACGTTTCTTAATTTGGTGCAAATAATATCGTAGATGTGGTATGGTAGATAAGATACCCGCCTACCAACCAGAAGGTCGTCGGTTCAATACTAGGCCAGACCATTTCAAAAAAAGAAAAAAGTTTTTCGACAGCGGTATCACCTCATAACGTTAGCTAGTAACTGGTTATGAGTATTACAACTATTGAAAACTTCTCTAAATGCATTTGTCGTTAGGAGCCGGCGTTAAACTTCAGGTCCCTTTCAGTGAGTTTTAAAATAGAATCGGGTGCAGCTCATTGACTGAGAGAAGTCCCCATGTTCCTTCATGGAATGTTATGGGAATTAATATATATATATAATATATACAACGTCGTAGACAATACATTGATTTTTGTATATTTTTGAATGGCAGTTTTACAAGGTTCTGAACTACAGAGAAGTGCAATATCGGCTTTAGTAGTACTAAACTGCCATGTCGCTTTATTTTTATCGTACCATTTTCGAACAGCGAGAGTAACTAATGTTGTTGCATTCACACGCAAACACCAATTTGTTAAGGAAGCTACTATGTAGCCAAAATTAGTCTCTTGTACTTTGATGCACTGCCTGCAGGTATATTTATTTCATTTAACCTAACAGTAGCTGGCTGCCCTGGGGCTTCAAATTCCTGCGTGATACCATTAGCAGCACAATAATTTCTAAATAGTATTTTCTGGAAAGTGGTCGCATTGTGAAGCAAATAGCATAATCGTTTTCGGAAAACTTGGTACGTCCTTTACTAATCAGGTAGAGTCAACATATACTCTCTGATAATTTTCTGTTGGTTATTCCCAACGGTGTGTAATTAACTTTGATGGACTTTAAATTATTTTACCTTACGTTCGCTGTCGTCATTCGCGCCTTTTCAAAAACAATATTTATTCGCCAATTGCTAGAGTTTTACTACACCGATATGGGTGTGATATAGTTCATTTAAAATTTCCTATCATAACTTTTCTGGAACGACAGTTTAATCAACTTGCTTTCAGTACTGCGCTTCAGGATATTTTCCATTGAACAAGTCTTTCTTTCTTTCGAGTTTAGTTTCTCCTGCATTGCTTGTGGCAGTTATTGAAAATTATAGAACTTACGTTGAATATTTGCTCCTGAATTATTTTGACTTCCACATCTAAGTAATGTCTAAAAGTTGCTGTTTCCTTAACTGGTGCTCTAGATAAACAAACTGCATTGGTGTTGTCCCCTTCACTCTTTGCAGGAGTGATGCGTAAAATAATAATCTTGTACATGGATTCATGTCTATATATATCTGAATTCTCCATAGAATTGTAATGGTCCTGCCCAACTGTCCCGCTTGACAAAAGAGCAGCACGAGCTTCTCTAACCTATTATTTCAATTTTAATCATATTGTTTCGAACCGTTTTATATATGTAAGTACGTTCAGCATGTTCAGCACAAAATACTGTCTTCCTCTAATTGAAGACTACCTACTATCCCAGAACGGTCCGTTAACAAGATGATGTGTAGCTTTGCGCTAGCTGAATAGACGATAAGTAGCTTTATACAGTACAACACTATCGTCAATTGAACCTCTTCGGCTATAATCGCATTCACTACCTTTAAGGTTTGGGTCCTACAAAGGAGTTATCGTTGAAGCCAACGTCTGTTTAGAGAGTTAAGAGTAATTTTATAATTTGGAGGAAATAAAAAACTATAGAAATGCACTACTACATAATGAAAATCTCTGTAATTACACTATGCAACAAATGTAAAAAATTCCAAATTATACCACCTTTAAGTCATTCCAATATCATTTTTATTGAGAAACAAATCACATATCCTTTATTTTTAACAATTGTGATATTTTTGAATTCAAAAATTCACAAAATATAAATATGAAGCAGCAAAATTCAACTGAGCGTATGAGTGATATTTATGAGTAAATGCATTTTGAAAAAAATATTACTTATACGGCACCCATTACACACAATTACAGCAAAATTTTTTTTTCGTACACATCGTACACATCATCAGTGGAAGTATAGGCGAAATTGAACGAGCGGATGTGGTACCTCCCATACAAATTACATATTGATTTTTTTATCTAGAGAACGACTAGAATGGAAGGTCCAGAATTTGATATTAATTACCTCTTCGATAGTACAAGCTATTAGTTAAAAATTGGGCGGAATCGGATAAATGAGCATAATAGCGCCATCAAATTAAATGAGGATTTTTGTATATCTTGCGAATGGTTAAGCATTAAACACATAACCAACAGCAAGCAACATGAAAGCAAGCAGCAAGTTGTTGTTGGCAGCATTTACTGCTATGTTATCGACTTCATAAATATGTTGAAAGGAGCAGCAAAAACAAAATTAGGTTTCATTGCTATCTGTTTCATTTCTCATAAAAATATTTGTTATAGAAAAATATTTCTTAGTGGTAACACTCAAGCTTTTGAAATCAAGCAAAATAAAAGCGCTTCTTAAATATTACTCAAAATTAATGAAACTATATGTTTAAAACTTTTTAATTATTAACATAAATGTAGTTTGATGCAATGTTTTAATTTTATACTGTTGGTTTGTGATAAATAAAAAAAACCACTTCTACGTCTAGGAATTATCTGTGCTGCCTCTAAAATAATTGTT
This sequence comes from Wohlfahrtia magnifica, assembly GCA_023159175.1. Lineage (NCBI taxonomy): Eukaryota > Metazoa > Arthropoda > Insecta > Diptera > Sarcophagidae > Wohlfahrtia > Wohlfahrtia magnifica. Next base: position 3,149,312 of record JAKWBJ010000177.1, read on the forward strand.
TTCACATAAACGTATGTATTCTAATTCTGACATATTTCTATCTGCGGCTTGTTGTTGGTTATGTGCTTAATGCTTTTGAGTTGAAGTTTCTAAATTTGGTTTATATAACTTGGCAGTCAATACTAACGATCATATAAAAAAATATTTAATTTTGCATGTGTGGAGAACGGTAACTTTCTTTGCCAACCCACACCAGTCAAAAAGCAGGTACAACACAAAGGCTTCAAGCAACGCGGTTGGCATTACTCTAGTGTCATATACAATATAAAAATTTTTATTGAAAAAACGTATATTTAACTCTCTAAGGATCTTTTGTATTCAACAGGCATGGTGGTGTGGCGTGAAATTGCACACGATTTATATAGGGTGTCCAAAAATGAACGAAAGATTATAATTAAATAGAAACCACAGCGTTTAGTCTTTTGATTGCTATTTTTGCATTGAATCATCAAGTATATAGGGTAGGGAATAACAAATGTGAAAAATAGCCCCCATGGTCCTAAATACGCACCCGTTTGTCGAAATTTTCCATGAATATTTTGCATTAATGTGGATGAATTTCGTTTATACAGCGTTAAATCGCTTCCTCTAATGCACAGGTGGTTGAAGGCTATCCGACATAGACCTGTGATTTGAACGAAACGAGAGAATGAACAAATGAGTGGACGCCCAAAAGAGGCTCTTGTTCCACAAAATATCCAAAAAATCCACAAATTTGTTATGAACAATCGTTAATAGAAGATAAACGTGCTAACTGAAAATAATGAAGATATCATATGGTAGTGTTTTTACCTTTGTCACGAAAATTTGGGTATGAGAAAGGATTTTTCAAAGTGGGTGCGCGTGAGTTCGAAAATCGTGTCACCAATCGATGAAAACGATGGCAAAATTGAATGCATGGGGCTTCGAATTGCTTGCCCAGATTCTCCAGATTCAGCCCCTAGCGATTTTACCTGTTTTCAGAACTCAAGAGAATGATTGCTGTAAAAAATTTAAGTCCAATGGCTGAAACTAAGGCCTACTTTGACGAGAAAGAGTAAACGTACTATAAATAGGGTTTTTAAAAATTGAAAAATCGCTACACTTGTTGTATCGCCCTCAAAGGCAAATATACATCTACGGACTTATTGAATGACTTGTTATAGATTGTATACCATTATCTTGTGGCGGTTGACAAACTTTACCTCTAATTCACACACTACCACCACTCTTCTGGTGAGAGAGTGCATTAAGCACTTCATCTGTGGATGTGTTTAGCACTTATGTACCGTTGCCGTTAGGTTATCGGCTACCGCTCAATCTTTGGGGTATCCTGCATTAACCCGGCAGATTTTCTCAAAACCTTCACATCGACAAAATTAGTATAATTATATTAACTATACAGATTAGGGCCTCCTATGATGAAGGCCTCATGGGCCCTAGGTTAAGTTAGATCAATTGGTCAGTTAACCATAAACATGGTAAACAAAATGCCGTTTTATAACCATATCAGGATTGCATATGAAGAACTTTTTGAAGAGAAGAGAAGAAAAAAGGGAGATTATATCCAAACTGAGCTGTCTAATATATGGAGTAGAATCAGTTCTGTATTGCCTCAGACTAGTGAAGGAAGGAACCCAAAGGAACCTTAACCGTCTGAGTATAAGACTTGGACATTTACAGAGAAACTTTTTCCTGTAACTTCTGCAATGAAGGTTAAAGAGAAAAACCATTTTTTCCGTGTACGTTCCGATTGCGCAATGACCCGTGTACATTGCTATGTGTTTGGATATAGAGTGGCGGTATATCTTTAATACTTTCGATGTATTGCTGCTGTCATAACGAGTATTCTTGAAATTGATAGCATAGCAGGAGATGGAACTCCTCCTGTTCTCTGCCTTTCTATGGAAGAACTGCAGATTTTCCCCTTGATGGCATTCATAGGACAACTGGAGTCAGAGTAGTAGTTGATAGATTTCTTATCCATTGAGCCGCCGAGCAAGTTTATTAGCCCATCAATTTCCAACGATGTCTCGGCTCTTAATTAAGGAAGTGGTACGTAACAGATGTCTATGTTCATTGTAAAGTACATATTAAAATCCGATGATAGGCCTGTTATTATTACAACTCACAACTTTCTTCTAGTTTGCGTTTACTCGAATAAAATGAGTTTTCCAATATTTCTTTGATCTGTAGAGTGTTTTGATGCATACATCTTTTGTTTTAAATTACAAAATGCCAAAAATTTTTGGAGCAGTTCTGGTCACAGAGTAGCGTTTGTGGTTCAGCCGTCTATATCCCGACCTATTGAAAATAATGGCTAATAAGCACTCGAAATTCACACATTTTCATCAAAATAACTAAACTGTCTGTCAAAAATAAACAGTAGTTTAGTGATAGATGACAGTTAATGAAAGTGATGCATTGAAAGTTACTTCATCTGAAATGTAAAAAGTCATGGTAATAACAATACGTCGATTCTCTTAGTTGGAATTGTTTGTTTAAACAAATTATTTACTAAAAATTTCTTTTTTTTATAATTGCGTTAATATTTTTAACTAATTTGTTGACAACAGCTGTTTACAAATTTGTTTATTTCTATTTCCGTCAGTTATTTGAATAGGGTCAGTCAGTATGGGGTTTTTTTATAAGTAATAAAGTGCTTTTTCTTTCCTGTTTATATTTTTTTTTATCTGTAGTTTAAATTTTTGTGAAAACTATAAAGTGAATGCAAAAAAATTGAAACTTCGTGTAAAGCTTTTCTTCATACAACCGGATTCACACATACCGACTAGAACGATGATGAAGTAACAAAACAGCGACTATGCTGCTAACACATAACAATGATTCTATTTTTAGAAAAAAAATAAGTAAATTGTTTCGCGATACAAAAGCTGACCACTCTTGCAAAAATATGAAGTAAAATAAGTCAGAAAAGACAACTAAAAAGACACTTTTACTGAAAATGGAATATGAAAGGATTAAAAAAAGGAAAAACTACTTTTATCAAATAATTTTTTTATAAAGAATTTTTTTACAACCTAAAAGAGCTTTGTTAAGACGATCAGAGCTAATGTAACTTGTGGGCAGTGGTCTAAGGTATGTCCACACTTTCACAAATATTTGGCGGAAAAAACGTAATCACTATTTTTCTGAAACAGTTTTGTACTCAATCAAAATTTCGTGCAAACTGTTAATATTCAATTTTCAATTTCTCGGTTTACCGCTGTTATTTGTTATTAACCTTCTCAAGTATGGTTACACTGTGCTAGGTATTGGAGTCACGTGCATCTTCAGGTTTGATTTGGATGACTGCGACTTCATCAGCCCTAGAGCAATCATTCTGCACCCATCATTCTGATGCAGTTCGGCCACTTCCATTTTCTACATTTTACTTGTTTGTGTACGGATTTCTCATTAATCAAACTCCAAACATCTGTGTTAGGCTAGAATATCCTGCACATGATTCTGAAGTACTTGTTGCAGTTCTTTTTGTAATGGTGTTCGATACTAACCGGATTTCAATCCCGTACAATAGGTTAAACATGCGTTAAGTATTCTGAGATTGTTCAATTTGGATACTTTTGTGTTTCTCCGTAATGATTATAGCCTTCTGAACCCTGATGTCGCTAAACGCTATTTTTTGTCGTTGTTTACTAGATAGTGGAGCATCCCTACTTATTCGAGCGGTTAGATATTTTAATTTAGCCTGGACGATGGAGATCTTGCGCAAGAGTAAACATATATGTTTTCATCCGCATAATCTAAGTCCTCGAGTTGTCGTGAAAGCTCCATATAAAGCCCCTTCTCTCTCAATAGACAGAAGACATGAGCATGTCATCTGTGATAATGGGATAAGATAATGATTAACTCTAACGCTCAGTAGAGCGATTACATTTTTCTAGTGTCGAAATAAAAATTCAATTGATTTGGGTTTTTGAAGCGGTGTAGGAAATCCTTCACCAATACTGAGCTACTTAATACTTGCTAAGTTTATTTTTGGATTTCTTGACCGCGTGCAGAAGAAGGCGAAGAGACTTATTGATGAAGGTAGTGGTAGCCATTTCTATCGATTCATTAGAGCATTGTCGCAATGTGGTGTCTGTTTTATTATTCTAGCGATACTATAACGGAATGTGCTCTAATGAAATATGGGATAAGTTCCAAATAATAACAAATCATCACGTAGTACTCGTTTTTCTCGTAGAGCACATCCTTTTGTAGTTGATTATAAAATAGATCGCACAATGTATTACAAAGAGAGAGAATTCGTTTTTTAGCCGCACCGTTCGTTTGTGGAATGATCTCCCCGAGAATGTTTTTCCTGATAATTACATAAATAAAATCAATTTAAACGTCTATAAAAACTACTCCCTCTATTATTTTTTACACAACCTCTTTTTCTAGTATCTGTACAATGCACTGCATAAGTAAGGGTCATCCACTGAGTGCTGGACGCAAACGAATCAAAAAATCTTTATCCATTACAATGAAGAATAGTTGAGGTTGCTTTTCTTAGGCTTTAGAATTGAGGTTCCCGTTGTAAGGACCTCAAAATTAAAAACCCTTGTTCGTAGTATTTTCTTATCAATTCTTCTTATATGATGATTTCTAATGTCCTCTAAAAATCTACAAAGAATAGATACAGGAGGGAACAGTTTTCTAGGTTTTGAAACCCGCAGATTTTTCTCTATTTCGTTCTGTATTATGACTGCTATGTCTTGTGTATTCTGTTAAATAGAATAATTCTCCTCTAGCTATGGCGGTCCTTCAAGTAGTACTCAATAATTTTGCAATGGTAATATTTTTTTCAAGTTGGACGCAGCCTTTCCTTTTCTTTGACTGATATGATGTGTTGCCGTAGAAGTCCAGTAGAGTGACTCAGGGTTAACCTATTGAATTTAATTTGGCATGCCTTCCTGATGGCTTCTTTATATCACTCAAACTGGGGGAGGAGGTGTGGCTGCACCGAATTTAAAAATAACTATACACTGTTACACTCTGTTACACACCCGATGGGTGGGATAACTTATCTCTTGTACAATTGGATTCATGTTGTTTTGGCTGAGACTTCCTACTGCCCTAATTTTTCTCGCTTCAGGAACTTTTATTAGTCTCTTTTTGCAGCTTTCTTTACTTGAAGTAAAGCTTTCTTGTAGTATTATTGTTGTTCAGCTTAAATGTCCTTTATTGAGAAACCAGATTCCAAGTGTCGTTTGATGTTCGTTATTTAATCTGTGGATGTCACATACACAAAGGTTGTTTTCCTACTTGGTTATATACAGTTTGCATGTTCTGAAGTTGAACGGAAGAGTAAAATAATCCGCTTGGACAGGGGTTTGCACTTTTCGCTTAAATAGAGAAGAAATTATGTTTTCCACACTCTTCTTGGAGCTTTTTATTTTATGCGACGTTTTTAAAAAATTTATGTATACTCTCTACAATATTATTCGTAAACATAAAAGAAGTCTGATGACATTCATTTTATATTCGTTGCCATAGCTTCAACATGTTCCAGGAAGTCCAATTATATTTTTTCATGCGATTTTGACTATAATTCATTAATTCTCCATTAGATCGGAATTCGGAGCACATTTATGGTGAGCAAAAGTTTACCTAAAATTTTCCTTGCAACAGCCATTCTTCGCCGATTTGAGCTGTCTGGTCTGGATTAACATTTCAATGATAGACGACTTATTTTTTGGGTAAATGTTTATGCCTCCAAGAAAGTAGCTTTATACAAAAACATGTTACGGAACTATTAAATAGAGACATCAGTAAACAAATCATGCCCTAAGTTCCTCATAATAAAGGATATGAAGCAGCAACCAGGAAGAAAAGCGGTTTACTTCGCCAAAAATATCAAGTCATACCTAAAGTTTTCGAAAAACTAAGATAATAGAGCCTTATAGACTAGAAATGCGTGATTTAATCCAAAGAAGTAAAAATAAGATGTTTTCAGTGAAGAAAACTAAACTTTTGCTCGTACATACTTACAGTTGTCACGTGTGGACAACTTTTGGATGATGTGGTAATACTTTACATGGTGACAGAGCGCACAGTTGTTAAAATTTTGCGCTACTGTGAAGAAAATAAATTATTTAAATTTATTTAAGTGCCAAAATTCGTAGCCTCCTTTACCCAAATGAAAAAGTCAACATTCAGTAGACGGTGAAGCTAGAACGCTAAAATTGTCAAAGACCGGCTGATACAAATAAAATTTTAGGTAAATTAGTGGTCACCAGTAAACCAAAATTCTAATCCAATAGAGAATTTTTGGACAATAGTAAAAGGCTCATTAAATATAATTGGGCTTAGAGGAACATATTGGAGCCGAAACAACGAATATAATACGAATGGGACCAGATTTTTCTTATGTTTTAGGGTAACATTTTAGAGCGTATGCATAAATTTTTTAAAAACGCCACATAAAATTAAAGTTCTGGGAAGAGTGTTAAAAACATAATTCCCTCTCTGATTAAGCAAAAAGTGCAAAACTATGTGCATGCGGATTCTTTTACATAATTGGCTTTTGGTCATTGCAATATTGGAATGCCACACTTTTTATTAATATTTTTTTTTTTTTTTTTTTTTTTGATGGACTTAACAATGCAGAAATGCATAAAGTTTTGTATTGAATGAGTATTTAAATTTTTACAGGAACTGTATGTATGTGTATCTGAAGCTTCTCTCTGGCCTTTTAAGCTTGTAATTATTATTTCGCCTGCTATTAGGTCGTGATCGTCGCCTATGCCAACTTCTCTTCTGTTTCTGATATCCAATAAAAAGCATATGTAATCGTTCTGATTACATGAATTGCCGTCTAACGATGTCCAAGTATGTTTGTAAATCTTCGGGAAGATTGAATTTCCGGCATAGTTTCATTAGATAAACCTATATATGTACATATATAATATATTTTTCACTAAATTTATTCATTGTATGGTCACTCTACATAATCATATGAATGTGCGAACTGCTATTATATTTTGCTTCGACTGATGTTTGCAATAGTATTGTATTCAGCTAAAAATCACTGTCAGCTAAAAATCAGTTGAGAAAAAAAATTTTAAATTTAAAAGGAAAAGTTTTGGTAGAAATCGTAACAACAGCAACAGCAGTAGCGTCAACATTTTGCCAACTATAACGGATGTACCAACAGTTTTTGAAATAAATATTTGCCATTAGTTTTTCTTTTTTTCATACATACGTTGGTACTTTTATTTGTGTAACATAGCAAAAATGAAGAGGTAGAAAAGAAATAAAAGAAAATGAATTTTTATTTCATAAAAATCTGTAAATACAGTAGCAAAATTGAACTTAATATAGTCCAACAAAAAAAAAAAAAATATAACTGCATCCGACTGAATTTTATTCTAAAACAGTAGAGGCTTATGCCATCCATTCAAGCCCACACAATTTTATAAAATTTTTACAGTTGCATTTACACACAAGTGTGTAAAATAACACACCCACACACACACAGATATCAGTAATATTTATAAACAAGTAGCCTTTGTTATTTTATTATCTCTTTTCTGGTATAAAAATTTTATATTTTTCCGTGTGTAAATATGAATATATTTTTTTTTTTTGTTTTAAGCCTAAAATATACAATTATAAAATATAAATGTATACGCTAGTATAAAAACAATACTGTTTTCCTATCCCTCTGCCTCCTATAATAGTTCCAGTTTTACTTTTTTTTAATATTCTAGTTAAACATTTGATAAGACAGTTGCTGGAAAATACAAGGTTTTGTTTTGGATTTCATTTTCAAATGCCTTCAATTAATAACAGTGTGAAAGTGCCACAATTATGGAGGATAGAGTCAAAAGTTTACTTAACTTCATATCTTACGCGATGTTCACACTATAACATCTTTGTTAATATGCGCTATCATTTATTGTTTAATCCATAATTCCCCAAACGAAATCTTAAGAGCGAATCATTAAAGTTGTAAGTAATTTAGTTTTAATTAATCTGTGTATAAGCAATGTGATCTATATCGTATACTTGACTATTCTAAATATGTTAACATAGCATTCTAAAATAAACTGCAACAGCAAAGCAAGCAGACAACGAAACAAATAAAAATAGAAACAGCAACAAAATAAGCACTTAATCAAGAGGCTTACGATCTGATCGCTTCATAAGAACTAAAGACAAAAGATGTAAAGAAATGGAATCTACCTGAAATATCTCGAGGTTCGAGAGCCTTCGAAGTACTGATTACTCAGCCATATAAAAAGCACATCGATGCAAACAGTAGTCAGTTTATTTGGAGTAAAATCAGCGTGCAGAGTTTATTGGTGTATACTCGTTGTGCAGGTTTTAAGTAAAAAGTTTAAGTAAATTAAACTCAGTAGTAAGGTAGAGATTATGGGTTTGAGCACAAAAGAGAGTTTGGAAGTAGTAAACTCGTGAAGTGAGTCGGATCCCACTCAAGTTCTAAGGACCAGTTTAATAGGGGCTAACTCATTAAAAAGAGTTAAGTGGGTATAACTTCTGGTTGAAAGCTCTTTAAGTACAAATATCTATTGAGTAATTATTGCTTGTGAAAACGTTAGAAGCAGTGTTGCAGAAAACTGTGTTAACAAATAATTATTGAATTATTTGAAATAAATTCTTGAAATTTATAGAAACCAAAATTTCAATTTTAGAAAAAAATCTTGACAGTCAAAAGTATTCGATGATCGAAAAACTTCGGCTACATTACAATCGGTGGATGTATCTAAAATGGAATATATCCGGTACTATTTATTGCATCAGGCACCACTATAGCTTATTTGAAAGGTCCGAATGTTTACGGACGATCAATATTGGTATGGCAATAATGTGCGAAAAAGATCATAGACGCAACGAAGCGAATTGAAGCTTCTTGGACGTTGGCAAAACCATGAATGAAACCAAGAAAGATAATGCTGTGTGGGAAAAGAGAGAAATTTAATTAAAACGTCTGAATTGATCAATAGAAAAGGTGTCGTGTTCCTTCAATACTGCGCCAGATCACATAAATTTTTGATGAACCGGCAGCAACTGAGAAAGCTTAGCAGGGAAGTTTTTATGCATCCAACATATAGCCCAGACCATGCGCATTCAAATTATTATTTGTTTCAGTCTCTCTTTCTACAGAAGGTTCTTATTTGTATAAACTAAAATTCCGTAAGAGCCTGTAAAACGGATTTGGATTAGTTTTTCGCTTAGGAGTTTTAGACTGATGGTAAAATTATTTCACAGTAAAAAAGAAAACAAGTAATCGTTTTAAAAAGATAAGCAAAAGTCGTTCAATTTTTGTTTAAATTTGTGAGCGAACTTTTTCTAAGACCTGTTATAGAAATTCAGTTATAATTTTTTTAGATAAACTAAACTAAAATAAAAATATACTTTATACACTTTACGTTATTGGTTCACTAATTAAATTTTCATACATATAAACATGAAAAGCAATTTTTTTTTTTTTATTCTTGACAAGGTGTTAAAATTTATGTAATTCAAGCGAAATCAAGGCCATCTGGGTAGCAGCTCCCAGCCTAATGCTTTGACTGTATCCTGAACCGGTTTTGCTTCTTGTGCGGTCCATTTCATTGTTGAAAATTTAACAGCATTGTCTTCCTGCAGACTCGATGTGGTTTGCAGCCGAAGTTGATGGTTGTCCGGGATTAACCCACGATTTTTTTTTTCGGTTAAATCATGATCACTATATGCCTCAACAAGCATACGATGCGGCTCTGCAGTACTTTTCTTTCAATGAAAACAAAAAAATAATACTTTTCGCCAATCATCATTTTCTGGTACAAAATTCGCTATCTTTAACACGATTAAAAAAATATGATGTTGTTTGTTCACTTGTTCGCTAACTGCTTTGCGGAAAACCCTAAGCACAATGTTAATAAATTTGTCCACAATTGTGTCATTAAAACAATCAATACTGTGGAACCTCACTGCCAAATTCAATATATTTACCATAAACTTGTGAAGATGAAATCTATAATATTTTAAGAACTTTAAATATCAGAAAAGGTCCAGACATTGCTCGTATTTGATTAAAGGATTTAAAGCTGAATGCTAGCTTAATTACACCAATAACAACAAATTTAACTAATAGTAGTAGGCAAAGCGCGACTGCTCCAAATATCTTGAAAGTATCAATTATCAGACCAGTCTACAAAAATGGTGTTACTAATGATTACAACAACTGCGGGCCTATTGCTTTACTTTCAGCGGTGGAGAAAGAATTGCAAGAAGTGGTTGCTAGAAGACTAAATATTTTCTTAAATAAATACAAAATAATAAATACTAATCAATACGGTTTTCAAAAAGGAAAAAGTATAAATAAACTGTTAGGGAATTTCTTTAATTACGTAAATGATTGTCTAAGCAAAAGCTTACACTGTTAGGTGCTGTACATTGATTTTAGTAAGACTTTTGACTCACTTTTCCACAAAAAACTAGTAGAAGCACTGGAAAGAAATGGAATTAGGGGTAATACCTTGAGCTGGTTCAAAAGTTACCTTGAATTAAGAGCTTTCCGAGTCGAGATCAATGATATAGTCAGTGATGAAATAATAAATCAATATGCAGTTCCACAGGGATCAAAATTGGAACCAATTCTATACATAATATATGCAAATGACTTGCTAAATGTACTTAAAGATACTACAAATTTTGCTTAAGCAGTCGGCACTGCAATTATTGTCGCCAATAAAAAAAAATACCGCCACCAAAGAAATGCTGCGACAACTTGACCTTGCAACAAAATGGTATAATGATAATGGCCTAGTTATAAAGGCTATCAAGACGAAAATCATGCATATATAGCCACGTCATTTATCGGCTTCGTTTATAGATACAAAATTTCATGATAATGAATGTCTACATCAGCAAGTACTATACCCAAATATCTACGACGACAAGTGCACTACAAGCATTGAACTAGTACCGTCATACAAATATCTAGGCGTTTATATTGATAGTGACTTTAAAAGGAGGACTCAAGTTGAAAAGCTGCGAAAATCAGCCTACATTTTATACCAACTAAGTAACTGCTCAATGAACAGCGTCCTGAGGCAAGCATATTTTTCTCTTGTTGAGTCCTATATAAGACATAGAATTGCTGCATGGGGCAGTGCTACACACTGCAAGAGTGTAAAAAAAATTCAAAATCAAATCTTAAAAATACTTTGGAAAAATTACAGAACATACGCAAACACAATTAATAATAACAATATTCTAACGAATGATCTCAGCACAATAAGTAATGAAAACTACACAATAAACTTCAATACAAACAACAATCAACAAATAGATACGGGCAATACAAGAATACCAGATTTAAGCAACATCAGTAGAAACAACAGCGCAATATATATCAACATAAGCAGCGAACAAACAGACAGAAGCAATGCGAGAGAGCAACAATTATACAACATCAATACTCATAACAATAATATAAATATCAACATGAATAATAATCAAAAAACAAACACTAACATCCTAAGAACACAACATTTGAACACCGGCAATAATAATACTACAACAAATATCGTCATAAACAACAATAGCCAACAAATAAACACAAACAACACACGAATACGTCCATTAAACACTGGAAATATATACAAATTATAGATCATGTATATAATGCACGACGTAGGGCGCAGAAACGATATAAGGTTGAAAAATTTCGCAACGTATATTGAAAAAACACTCTCAAGGTCACTCTATCCACGATATTTAACAAATTTCTAATTGATAAAATTAGTTCTAAAAATAAATATAAAGGAAAGAAATGTATTAATAATTTCTATATCAATTCGCAATGAACATATTGAATATATTAAATACTATGTCTTATATTTATTTTAAAGTAATATGAATTTATAATTTAATTATTTATTTATTAAAATTTATAATTTAATTATTTATTTATTAAATTAGATTTAGGTATTAGATTATCCTATTCCTTCCTGCTGTCAAGCCATTGGCTTTATAATTTAATTATTTATTAAATTATTTTTTTTTACGTATTAGATTATCTATATTCCTTCCTGCTTTCAAGCCATTGGCTTAGCGGGGCTAATATGAACCATTATGAAAAGTAAATTTGTAAACTATAATAATAAATAAATAAATAAATAAATCTGATGTATACCGAATATGTTTAACAGATATCATTGCCAACACAAAAAAAAAAATAAGGCTCGTTTACAAACATGTTTCCTATGGGGGACATTTATATTTTGACGCTCACCTCATTCCATTACACCTGGTATTTTTAGAACGGCAATAGTTTCTAAATTTCGTCTAAAGAATTTTTTTTTATCATTATAACTCATTAGTAAAAAAAATCGCTGTTGGATAAGTAGGAGTGGATTAGTGATGTCTTTATATATTTGAAGAAAAAAACTATAGTAAGAGTGGAAAAAGTTTATTTAATTAAATTGAAAAATAATGCCAAAATTCTAAAGAATAGGGCAATCAGCATGTAGATAAAGAATTTTACCTAAGCTGAATTAAGTAAAAGAATTACCTGTATTCTGCATTGCTGATATTTAATGCTGATGATATATATTTTTCTTATTTAAAAAAACTTAACTAACATATGTATATTCACCTAAAATAAACCTTTAACACAACCCTCGTTACTCTATGTATCCTCTTTTTTGGCAATTCTGTGTCACAGCTTTTTGTCTTTAATTAGAGACACATATTCAGCAAGAGTAATAAATTTTGTCGTAAGAATTTTTCATTAGTCTGTTTAACTTTCATTAAAGAGAGCATTTTTTCCATATCTTGAAGTGTGCGTGTAAATACGTTTTGTTGTTCTTTTTTTGTTGATTTAAAATCTTTTGCATGATGATGGTGATAATTTAAAACTTTTAAAGCTTTCTTGCCAAAGTGATGAATTTTTTGCAATTAAATCACTTAATTGAGGGGAGTAGTAGGCTTTGGAAACACTTCCAGTTGAAAAACTTGAAAACAACTAAAGTAATGGTAAATCCTTTTGTACTAAAAAAAAAAAAATATATTTTAAATTACATTCTTACGTTAATTAAAAATCTTACACAGAATTTTAAAAAGTTTTGCCTCAATTTATACTTTATTTTAAAGTTAAAGTTTATCTCAAAAAAGTTAAAAATTAAATAAAACAAATTGAATTGTATATAAGTACATTAACATTAATGCTTTAAACACATAGACGAAGGCAGGCTACACGACTACAAGACTACAATTGCCATTAGTAGCATTTGTAGTCGTCTAGTCATCTACTCAAATATATTGGAGGCGACATAATAATAAGCAGCTGATTAAAAAAAAAAATAAAACCAAAAATGCCGTTTTGATAAATTGCAGCAATGCGCATTCCTTATATTTTTAGTAGCTAAAACCGGGCGTAATTCGCTACCCCTATCTTTGTTATTTTCTTTAATTATACTCAGTGTTACAATTTGTAACTTTTTTTCCCATTTTAGACACTTTTTTAATTTTGTAGCCAATCAAAATACAAATAAGCTTAAGTTGGCTACAGCAGCAAAAGTAGTCTTTTGGCCATGTAGCTGTTTTGCTTCCAAAAAAAGCGTATTCATATAGATGTGTGTATTTTATATTTTGTAGTTTGGAGTCGATAGCCTGCTGTCGTCTATGTGTTTAAAGCATAAATACTGGTGCAAAGAAAAAGGAGAAATAAGAAAATACTGCATTTATCGCTAATTAACATTCATAACTGCTACTTAAATATAATCACCATTTTTGTTACGAACTCCACTTATTTCTCGTTAATTTTTAAATTTTCATACAGACACTCAGACCATTTAGACCTAGACAGTATATAGACTCTGCCATATAAATTTCATAATTATGGAATTAAAAGTGTTTGTAACTTAACGAAGAGCATTACTGAACATGCAAAATGCAAGTTTAAAAGGACGCAAAAGCATTCAATATGATGATCGAAGCTGTATTCAATCGATATCAATTGAAACTTAAAATTGCAATAATTTTTAATGTAAAAAAAATTTTTGATTTATTTTATAGTTCGCTTAAGAACTACGAGAATAGTTGGATTACTCCTTGAATTATAACGCAGTAACTTTTAATGGAACACTACTCATCTTAAACGTTATTCACAAAAGCGATTACAAGCAGACCTGTCGTAAGGAGGGGAGCAGTATTTTGGAAAAATTCTTTGGTGAAAAGTTAAAATTTACTTACGTCATGTGTTTTTAACCTTCATCTGGCAACTTTTATTGACGTCTACCCTTTCATGCCTTTGTTGTTTGTATATAAATCTTTTTGAAAACACATTTCTCATATTTAACGGTATTTTATTTTTAAACAAAGTTATAAAAAACACAATTCTATGCCTTTAGATTAGTTTTTCCACGAGTTTTGCTGAAGTAGTAAATTTTTGTGTTCCAAATTCTAATTCTCAATCGGTCAAGTTTGCGATTTTTTTGATAATTATTTTTATGAATGAATAAATGCCTAACTTATTTAGAAAAAACTTAGTATAATTGACATTTGATTTTTTCCAGTCACAAAACTTAATAAAGAAGTGAAATGTAATTAAAAAGAGGTAAACATTTTAATCAGACGATTGTTTAGACGACAGTTTATCTGATGTTTATACACAATAAGGCGCATGAACGATGTAATTCCTTTAATATTTTGTTTTGCAATTTCTGTTCATTTTGTGTTTTGTTCCAGCCCTTTACTTAATTTTTTGTATTTTTAATCAACTAAGAAGCGATTAAATTGTTTATCAGGAAGAGAAATGATCGTTTTTTGTCAGTAGATTCAGAATTCCTTCAAGAAACGCGAGTTTAGGGGGTATATTTACCCCCTGGGAAGTGTTGAGGATGATCCGTGTAGGTTCTCCTTAACCGTATTGAAACATCTAAACATGTTCTAGATGAGTGTCCAACTATATCGGCTCAGAGAATGAGCTTCCTGAGGGATGTTGCGCTGACTCCGAAGGAGTAATTTCTTCTCTAACCACTTATGATTACTGTTTTATTCGCAGCCTCAATCTGCTGTAGGGAACTTATGTGGCTACGCAAAAAATCGTTTGTGTAGCCATGCATTTTAGCCCTAACCAGCATTAACAGCAGAATGATGATAAGGCAGAACCAGAAATTCTGTTGATAAAAATTCCTGCTGAAGAATCGCGCATTTATGACATTTGTGAATAGTGTAAAGGTGGTTCAGTAATTAAAAATTCAGGGTTAATAGATGGAGGAAATAGATATAACAATTTCTGAGGATTCCGAAATAAAAGTTGGAATTTTAAAAATTGGTTTATAAGCTCTTAAAGCTATGGAATAATCCTATGGAATGCCATGGAGTAGTATAAACCCCTCGAACTATTTCAAAATATACTATATAAAATATTATTAAAAAACATATGAATCTATTATTTTTTACACCACTTATGGGCCATTTGATATGATAGGTAAAATACCCGCCTAACAACCAGAAGGTCGTCGGTTCAGAATACCAGGCCAGACCATCTTAAAAAAGAAAAAAAACTTTTCGACAGCGGTATCAGCTCATAACGTTAGCTAGTAATTGGTTATGAGTATTACTACTATTGAAAACTTCTCTAAATGCAATTGCCGTTCAGAGCTGACGTTAAATTGTGGATCCCTTTCAATGAGTTTAAAGAAATAGAATCGTTCGCAGCTCATTGACTGAGAGAAGTCCCCATATTCTTTCATGGAATGTTATGGGAATTAATCATCAATCGTAATAATGCGCCATGTTCCATGTGTATAAAATTTTCTAAAAACTACTCTTGGAGTGAAAATTTTTGTTTTGACCCCAATGTAGTCTGCAGCAAAATTAGAAAAATATAGCTGATCCAACAAAGTTTGGATCAGAATTGACCAAATAGAAAATTTTATATATTTAGAAGATAAAAAACTTTACTTAAGTTTATCTATTATTTGTTGACTATAAATAGTAAATAGAAGTTATACTTTTGTAAACTTCAGGGAGCTCATTCTAGTATTTAGTATACCATAAACATATATTAGGGATATCGATTATTCGACTTTTTTCAAAAACCGGTTTTTAAATAATTCGGAAAATAATAATAATTCAAGTAACCTGTTAAACGCTTCTTTAATTCAAATAAAATTGTTCCTAATTCTGGAAGCACAAGGCTGGACCACGTCGTTTTAAAAATAAGCAGAAGCTGATGGAGAGTTTTAAATTGAAATGGCAATCAATACTAAAAATAATTCTAACAACTCTCATAAGACCTATGCTAAAACAGTGTGCTGAGGCCATAAAAAACAAGTTTATTACACAAAGTACTGAGAAGTGCTTAAGTTTCGAACAGCTGCTCAAGGACCTATTTATAATTTAGGTGCTAAGATAAAAAAATTAAATATTTTATTTTGCACCACGTATTTAATAGTGTGTATGTCACTGTGGTATATTAAGTTAGAGCCCACTTTCCAACCAAGAAGTCGTCGGTTCAATCCCAGGCTACATCATCTGACAATTTTCAACAGCGATATCACCTCACAACATTACTAGCGATTGGTTATGCGTATTTACGCTGTAAAAAACTTCACTTCACCGGTGTATGTTAGTTTATGGGCTCTCGATGAGTCTAGTTCATCATTTTTCATATATAGAAATCAGTATTTATTCATAAAAGATGAGTAACGGTTATTTTTGCTCAAGAGTGCATACTTTTTTCGATCTACCTTGGTTTCTACGTTCTTTGTGAGACGTTCAAGGTTGTTATATATACAAAATAATTTAAATTTATACAAATAGTTAAATGATGAGCACATTTTTAATAAAAAAACGAATAAAAATTATTTTTATTTCAATTAACCGGTTATTCATGTTAAATTAACCGGATTATTTGGTATTCTAAAAATTAAAAACCGTCTTCGGCAAAACCAAATATGCAGCTAAATCGGTCGAATAATAACCGTCCGATCTCCCTTTCATGTACTTGATATATAAATACAATTTTTTATTATTGCATTGCTTTTATAGCAATTGTATTAGCTTTGCATACTTTTTGCAACTAATGCATGGTTATCTAATTTTATTGTCTGGTTTGTGACATAACTTCTTTTGGCTAGTCAACGTTTGCCAAACTGTCTTCGGTCTAGCTATGGTTACCTGATGTTAAAAATATGAAATTATTATAAGTGAATGTATCCATCTTATTATTACACACAATTAATAAGTCCTCTTTTTCAAGTATAAAGCATTAAGCACATAACCGACAGCAAGCAGCAGACAGCAAAATGTGAAAATTAATATATATATTCTTTTTTTTAGTATACATACGTTTATGTAAAAACAATTATTTTAAAGGCAGCACGGCAAAAGCCTAGACAACAATCTTCGCTGCTGCTGCTGCATAAAATTAAAATATTGTATCAAACAATATATATGTTAATAAATAAAAAGTTTTATGCACATAATTCCACAAACTTTTATATTTTTAAGTAATATTTTAATTTTACTCTGGTAGATTTGAAAAGCTTAAGTGTCACTACTGAAAAATGTTTTCTATAAAAAATATTTTTCAGACAAATAAAACAGATGACAATAAAATCTAATTTTATTGTTGCTGCTCCTTTCAAAATATTTATGAGGTCGATAGTATAGCGGCAATTGCTGCCAACAGCAACTTGCTGCTTGCTGTCGGTTATGTGTTTAATGCTTAACATATCACAATTGTTTCGCATCAGCTTCTTCTTTGTAATTATTGTAATCCAATATTATCTAAGGTTTTTTGTCCACGCGATTAGTAATTTCTGGACTATGATAAATTAATTATATTTGAAATACTATATATGAAGGGAGGCTAGTATCCTGGCTGAAACAAAAAAGTTACTAATCTTCAGGGGCATAATTCTGGCATTTTTCATCGAAATAAAATCCTAAACAAAAAACATTTCAATATCGTAATATTATCTAACGATGTAACTCGATACGAAACGAAGAGAAATATAGCTTAAGTGTTGTAAAATGATTATTACAAATTGTTTTACAACACTGGATAAAATATTCCAAAAATTATGGAACTGATTGTAGATGGCAAATAAACAAATAATATTGAAAAATAGGTAAGTAGCGTTGTGCAGTGCTTGAATAAAAAGCTAACAGCACATGCTCAAACCTCAGGATGGTTAAAATGATTTTTTTTTTCTTTTGAAATTATGTTGAAATAGATCTTCCATTGATTTTGTTGGCAAAAGCAATCAAAAGCTTTTAAAAGTGCTTAGACCCTCAACAGCGATTTCTCAGGCCGCTGCAGTCAACATTTTTACTCAATTTGCAAAAAAACTTGCTTTCATTCATTTGATTAATAAAAAGTTATGACTTAAAATAAGAAGTCATCTTGCGCCACAACTTGAAGTGTTTTATTGGTGAAACTTAGACTTTAAATTAATTTTTTTTTTTTTATATATCTGTTAGCTTTGCCATAAAGTTTCCATAATTTTTTTATTGAAAAGTTTTTAGCACTCTGCCTGTGTAAGCAAATTACGAGTAGATATTCGTAAGCTTACACTTAGTTTAGAATTGTTATTCATTATAGAAAGCATCGGTAGAAATTTCGATTCATTTTATTCGTAATCAAATAAGAATATTTGAAATAGTCAAAAAGAAGTTCTTTAGAATAAAAATTCTGTTGTATATGAATACAAAAATTAGACATTAGGTATGACTTTCTTCATCAATATCTATAATTGGAATTCAGTCTTATTTTTACTTACAGTCCCTACTAAATTAATTTGTTTTTCTAGCAATGTCTATCCCATTTGATATGTTGTAAAAATTGTCTGCAGTCGTATCACGGAATGACAAATCGAGAAATATACTTATGCTTTTGTTTTTTTAGGCTTAGTTCCTATTTATTTGCCTGTATATGATTGTAAGGGGTGTTTTTATAGAGGTATAGAACTTTAAGTTGCAATAAAACAACGATGGATTATTCGATTGACCTGAATTTTATTTATCCAAAAGATAAACTTGTGGCTTTACATTTTAAATATGATTTCTGGCATATGACCGCCATGGCTGGCGCGGATGTAGACTAATCTAGACGTCCAATTTTCCAACATTTGTGGCCGTATATGGAAATAACACAGAAAATATAGTTTTCAAAATGGTCAAGCGTTTGTGACTTTACCGCATAGACCAATGACTTTACATAGCCGCACAGAAAGTATTCTAGCGGTGTTAAATCAAAAGATCTCGGAGGCCAATTCACAGGTCCAAAACGTCAAATTAGGTGGCCACCAAACGTGTCTTTCAATAAATCTATTGTGGCACGAGATGTGTGACATGTTGCGCCGTTTTGTTGGAACCACATCTCCGGGACATCATGGTTATTCAATTCAGGAATGAAAAAGTTAGTAATCATGGCTCTATACCGATCACCATTGACTGTAACGTTCTGGCCACCATCGTTTTTGAAAAAGTACGGACCAATGATTCCACTGGCCCATAAAGCGCACCAAGCAGTCAGTTTTTCTGGATGTAACGGTGTTTCCACATACACTTGAGGATTACCTTCATACCGGCAGTTTTGTTTGTTGACGTGGCCATTCAACCAGAAGTGCGCTTCATCGCTAAACAAAATTCGCTTATGAAAATCGGGAACAACGATAATCTCGTTTTGGGCCCATTCGACTCATCTACGCCGGGCGTGAGTCTATTCATGATGAATTGCCAAACCAAACTGAGAATAAATCACTTGACAGCTGTTAAGTCGGTCGCCATCTTGAAAAGTAATGCCTACTTACAGTTCTATACCTCTATAAAAGACACGCATTTTATTCCAGACGTAACTATAAGCTGAATATTGTATTTGATACAATATTCGTATTGTAGAGTAACTCTTCGCGCATTGTTGGGATCCTATGTGTTGCTTACCTATAAAATGTATTCCCCATAAAAAGAACGAAAACGTTAATCTTAATAATTTAAACTGACTAACAAATCAAGTAGACCAAGTTCAAATACTGTCATTTTGATCGTTCTCTAGACATACAAAGATTAATATTTATTTTGCACACCTTTGGTGTCACACCAACTTATTCAATTTCGCCAATGTTTCGACTGATAATGTGTGTTGACCAAGAAGTTACTTAGACCAAATTTAGAACTTTTCAATGATACACAAAAGTCCATGTTTACTTTATATGGTAGGTGCCACTTCCATTTATCAAATTCAGTCCACTTTTTGACTGACGATTGACCACAAGCTATTTGGGTCAAATTTAGAAGCTCTTAGTATTACCGTTTTAAAAATATAGACATATAAATAAAACTTTTATATGAACGTGGATCGAGTTATAAAACTGCGAACATAGGCCAACCTATTTTTATATATTGTTACGTTTTTTTCCTTTTTAAAAATGTGTTTTTATTAGTTCGTAGATTGTAGTTTTTTGTGTTTGGATTTAATTAAAAATCCTTTATTCAACACAGTTATGTACACCACTGCTTGTAATCTTTTTACAGGCAATAACAATTTTTATCCTTAATCACTCTGTCTGTTTACAATCCTGTGAACAACAACAATTACTCGACAAATCTTTCTACTTAAAGATTTTCCAACCCGGTCGTAGTTATAACTTAGGTTCGATCACGACCTTTTCAACCAGAGGTTACCCACACTTAACTCTTTTTACTGAGTTAGCTCCAACTAAACTGGTTTTTACTTCTCTACTAGGTTCACGAGTTTACTCCTTATAAACTCTCTTCACACCAATAACCCATTCACCGAGTTAACTTTACTTAAAGTGATCGTTGTTCCCATCGCTGTGCTTTTTATATGGATGAGTAAACAATACATCGAAAGCTCCCGAACCTCTCGATATTTCAGGTAGGCTCCATTACTTTCTTGTAATTTATTTTTAGTTCCTTTGTAGCCATGCGTATTTAAACACTTACCTCTTTCAGCTCTTAGTATTTGTTGTTGCTTGTTGATTGTCTGTGACTTGTTTTCTTTGCTGCTTATTTATTGTTGTTGCCGTGTTATTTTTCTTTACTTTGTCTCTGCTAATGGTTGTTGTTGTAAATTTGGTTATTTGTAAACAGCACGTATAGTTGTTCTTGCAGCTTTTGTTTATTTATTTTAGCGATGTAATAAACGCAGAGGTTCCCAATCTTATTTTATATATAGTTTCATCGGGTTTTAAAGTTATGGACAATCGGAATAGACATGGTTTTTTAAATGACTACAGAGTAATATGTCGACCCACTTACTTCACAATTCACGTACGGGTAACGACTTATCCAAAACTCATCGAACGCTATCCTTATTCTCATTTTCATGTTTTACTACTCATGAAAATTCGCATATTGTGCCGTCCAAGTTAACGGAGATTCAAGCTTTTTACTCAGGTCCAAATTCAATCAAAAGACAAACTCATTTGTTTGTGAATATATTTATTCAAACACTTTACTTTCCTGTTCAGATTTGAAATAAAATAAAGGTCAAACTATACTATTTTTCTGCAAACCTAATAATGATTAAGCGATTTCATTGAAAGTAAACACAGGGAAAAATTAGGTCACTTTTCATTTAAAAGAATTCAACCAATATTAAGACCAATTCGGAATCTACTCTAAGAGGTATCTGATTTTAAATTTAAGACCATAAAGGAGTTTAAATGAGGCCGTACGAGCTGTCAAGACGAAGACCACAGTGGTTTAAAAATTGAAGTGCTTACGCCAGAAACGCTCAAGAAAATTTACAAAATAATATCGAAAGATCGCCAGTTTCAGTGTCATTCAGCACATATTGACAGAAAAACATTAAGGTGAGAAAACTGAGCAAAAGAAAGTTGTGGAGTTAGCTCACAGTACAACAAAAACAGTGCCACCAATAAGTTGATATAAAGAGTTTGACAAAAAAAAGTAAATACTGTGAGCCGATCAAGCATAGTTTTTTATGTGAATGAAAGATATGTAGACATTTTTAATTTTAGAGGTCAAAGTTATTTACTGAGTGATGTTGTAGTCGTTTTAGCACAAATATTGCCAAGTGATATTGGGTGAGAGGAGAATAATGAAAGAGTCTGAAGTTGTAGCGACTCTATAATGTGACCTGTTCGCGTTGTTGGTAACATCAGACAAGTGTCTTCCACATGCAAGAGACCTATGAAAAACGGTCCCCAGATATTGCACCACATCTGAAAACTCACTCTTCGATCTAATTTTTGTCTCAGAATTCTACGACTAGTAAATGACACAGTTGTTGTATTTGTAGAGTTAATACTCAGCTGTCTTTCCGTGTAGCGGCTGAAAGTTGTCACCGTTATATGGTTACGTTTTCCCATAACTAGTGTAGTTTATAATATAAATGTTAAGTAATTGTTTGCATTATTAGTGCCTTGTCAAAACATACATTAGTATTGTTCCTAAAATTTATAATTTTTAAATATTTTCAAAACCGAAACACTTTCAATATTTCTTTTTTTTTACATGTGTATACAGAGAGACAGAGAGAAACATTTCCTTGTTTTACTTTTCATGCATAAACGTCTACTTTTCATGTTTCCTTTTTAAGCAAATTATTCCGCCTCTGGCAAGAGACACAAGAAACGTGTTTTAATCCCAATATTAAAATTTGTTTTACTTTTAGTTCTTGTTTTTTTAATTTTTTTTATTTGCGTCATGTGGCGCTTGTGTTTGATTAAAGGCACAAACAGTCGTTCACTTGAATAAGCAACTGATACAATATTGAAATGAAGAGAACGTAACGCACAATATTTGACCGTAGGCCATACGACATATATTTTAAGGAACATGCACGACCGAGCGCTAATCGAAGCACACACACATATTCGTACAATTATAGATTGTTATCAGCAGCGTAAGCATCCGACCCAGCAGCAGTAATGCCACCTAAAGTAAGGCATGAATATTATTTGATATTATTGGTTTAGGGATAAAAATATATTCGTACGAAATAAAAAAAATAAATTTATTTTAATTTCAGAATTTTATAATACAAGTTTAAACGTAATAGAAAAAATACTCAATTTTTGTTCGTGTTTTATAAATGGTGTGCAATATGAAGGTTACATTTTAATTTTAATACAAAAAACCTTTTTTCCGATATTCAAAATAATTTTATTAAAGTTTATTACAAATAGGTTTCGATTAAAAATGGAATATTATGACGGTCAAGTAACCGGCTCGGTAAGCTTCCAATTCAATTTTTCGCCAAAATTATCAATCACGTTTTTCAATAAACTATTGTCAATTGTTGATATCTGCACGATTATGTTGGTTTTAAGCTCTTGAACTGTTGTGGGATTATTGCTGTAAATTTCGATTTCAAAAAACCACACAAAAAAATTTTAAGGTGTCCAATTGCGCCATCTTTGTTTCGAATTAACTACTTCCCTACGAGAAATACTACGATTTTCGAACATTTCTTTCAACAGATCCATTGTTTCTCTTGCTGTATGCTAAGTGGCACCACGCTGTTGAAACCACGTATTCTGTACGTCTAGGTCATCAAAAAGCTTTGGACCAACTCCCTGTAACGATTTCCATTGACCGTAAGCGCATTTCCATTTTCGTTTTCAAAAAAATGTAATCCGATGATTTCTCCAGACCACAAACCACACCAAGTTGCAGCTTTGTGCAGCTTTTTGTGGATGTAATGATTGCTCTTAGATAACTCTTGATATTTATACAAAATATAAAATAAACACATATATTTTTTTAAATTAATTTTATCTGAATAATAACTAATTTATATTAGAAATTAAACGTTCTCGTCAACCCCCTGCAAAAAGTTTGTCACATTCCTTAATTTTGAGATATAAAAGAGAGTTCTTCGTTGGTTAAATGTGTACCAAAATTTGAAGAGGAAGGACGACAATATGAGAAATTTGAGGATTTGGTATCCTATGGTGCCGTATGGAGATATATTATAAATTATGAAATAATTAATGTATTTAAATAAAATATTTTAAAATTTTAAAGCTAAAAATCATTTCATATTGTTACGTTTTTACATTTTTAAAAACGTGTATTTGTGACTTTGTAGATTGTAGTTAAAATGAAATAAATCTTGTGTTTAGTTTTTAATTAAAACCCTTTATCCAACATAGTTTTGTGCATCAGTGCTTGTAACCTTTATACAAGAATTAACAATTTTTATTCCTAATTACTCTTTCTGTTTACAACTTTGTAAACAACAACAATTACTCGATAGATCTTTCTACTTAAAGGTCTTCCAACCCAATCGTAGTTACTACTTAGGTTCGATCACAACCTCTTCAACCAGAGTTTAACCACACTAAACTCTCTTACACTGTGTTCAAACCAATAACACGTTCGGAGTGTTTATACCAAATAAACTAATTGTTGTTGGCATCGATGTGCTTTTTATATGGCTGAGTAAACAACACATCGAGAGCTCTTAAAACTCTCGATATTTCAGGTAGATTCCAATTCTTTCATTTACTTTCTATTTAATTCTCATGTAGCAAAGCGAATATAAGTATTTACTTCTTTCAGCTCTCAGTAGTTGTTGTAGCTTGCTATTGTCTGTTACTAGTTTTCTTTGGTGTTAGTTTTTGTTATTCCTGTGTTATTTTCGTTTACTTTATCTCTGCTAATGTTTGTTGTTGTTGTCGATTCTGGTTATTTATAACAGCACGTCATGCAGCTTTTTTTATTTATTTTAGCGATGTAATAAACGCAGGGGTGCCCAACCCTATATATAATGGATTTTTTGTTATCTATCTAATTTTATATTGAGTAATGCAGAAATTTATTTTAGGTCTAGTCAGATATACGATTATCTGCTTTTATCTTCTCGTAAATCCACGAATAGCGGTCATGAAGAAATAACCATCATGTTCGTGATTTTGTGGATCACTTCATATCATTGGTTTCTTATATGGCATGGTCTTACTGTTGCTGTCAAGACAATCTCTTAAAACTCTTGCACTTGGATTTACGAGAAAATACAAGCACAAAATCATATAGCTGAACATATCATCTGCCCGGAAACCAGGTCTTTGAAACAATAATGTTTCTTTACCTCAAATGCCTCCTAAACGTCACAAAATAATTAATGAAGAATACGTTTTTTCTGTTCAAAGTGAAACCATTTCCGCGTCTATACGCATATATAAGTCCATCGAGAAAACTTCATATTATAAGCCAGTTTGACCTGATTGATCTTGTGCGAGACTTAGAACTCTCAAAATCAAAGTCAGAACTTCTTGCGTCAAGACTACAGCAATGACATTTTTAGATAAGGACACGAATGCCTCGTATTTTTAATACAGACAAGAAGATTTTCTGGCCTTTTTAAGCAAAGATGGCGATTGAGTATTTAATGATGATGCGGACTATTACGAAAGCTGAGTGCCCCAAAAAAGTCTGAGGAATGGAGAATCTTTATTGATTCATTGAAGAAAAACATACATACAGTGTGACCGCCGGGAGGGTATACTAAATTGTTTGTTTAAAATTTTTAATTAATGAAAGAGAATGGATCTTATATTGACAAATGTTTTATTTATGACGGCAATTATGTATGGAATACAATATCACATAAATGACCGTCTCTGTTAGCCTCATAAATACGAGCCATTTTGAGCACATTTTTCATACATTGTCACACATTTCACGCAGTATTTCATTAAAAAATTATCACGAATAATTTGTTTGAGTTACTCCAGCGTGTCTAATTTGTTTGCATAAATCTTGCTTTTCAGGTTCCCCACAAAAAGAAGTCCGAAACAATCAACATCATCATTCCTTGAAATAATTTGTTGTGGAAAGAGGTCTCGCAGTAATTCCTGGCTGTATGCGATGTGGCACCGTCTTATTGAAACCACATCTTAGTCAAGCCCAAAGCATGCAGTTGTGCAGTTAACAAATTTTCAATCATATCACGATATCGCTTCCCATTGACATTTACCGTTTTCATTTTCATTTTCAAAGAAATAAGGTCCAATTATTCCTCTTGACCAAATTTCGCACCAGACTGTCACTTTTAATGGATGCAAAGGTGACTGATGAATAATTTAAGGAATTTCCATTACCCAGAACTGACTATTCTGTTTATTCACAAAACCATTCAAATGAAAATATGCCTCGTCACTTATTATGATTTTTTTGTGAAAATCGGGGTTGTCGTGGGCGAGCTGTAACATCCCAGTGGCATATATATGGCGGCGTAAATGGTCTTCTGTAAGAAGCTCTTGTGCCAACTGAATCTTGGATGAAAACAAATGCAAATCTTTGTGCAAAATCGAGACCAAAGTTGTTCTGTGAAGACCAAGCTCCTGAGCACGGCGTCGAATTGAGGTTGATGGATTGTTTTGAATACTTTCTTAACAGCAGTAATATTTTCAGCCGATCTTGCAGTACGGTGTAGTCCATGCTTGGGCCTATCAGCTACAGTCCCTCTTACTTCGAAATCATTCACTACACGGTAAATAGAGCGTCCTGTTGGCACGTTGTTTCTCCCAAAAATATCACGTAACTCTCTCATCGTGACAGTAAACGATGATTGATTTTGATAAAATGTTTTAACGATTAAAACACGTTGGCTTACTGAATATTTTGTCGTAATTAATTTACCACGTCTCTACTTCACGACTACCAAATATGAACTGTCAAGACTAATGCGTACCAAAATGCGCTCTTTTCAAAATTTATGATATTGATATACAAATCTTAATGAAAATAAAACTTTAGGTATCAAAAAATTAGAGGCAATACTTTTACTGAAAAGAAATAATAAACTTTTATCAAAAATCTTCTTCAAGAAGCTCTTTTTCATTTGTAGTTGGCCATTGCAGTATTTCATCATAAAATTCTATAAATTCTGCTGGTATATACTGCTTGAGTTTTACAATATCTGCGATTTTCAGATAATTAATAGATACTCTGTCTTTATAAGCTCGATAAGGAAGAAGAAAAAAATGACGGTTCTGAGCGTTAATTAAAAAAAAAAAAAAACAGTCGGTGCTGTTTAGCATTTTTTTGTGACACATTGATACTGAAAAAAGCGTTTGCCGAAATGTGCGTGATGTGCCCTTTTTTAAAATTGCATATTCAAATAAGCAAAGCATATATCACTGATAGCGAAAAATTGGCTGTTTTGCAACTTCTTAAGAAGGCTTCCCCAAAGTCCCGAACTAAATATTATTGAGTATTTGTGGGATAAGTTGCAGTATCACTGTGTACCAATTAAGAACAAACAAAAATCACATTTGAGGAAAAATTGAGTCAGATAAGTCCTTATATGTCAAAAAAATTAGTTGAATCCAACCCAAGGAGACTTTGGGCTGTCAAAAAGGATATGCAAGAATATAATAATTTTCATTTTAAAATTAAATATAAGAGGCTGCCTAACTTTCAATGTGAGCTCGAAATTTGGAGTTTCTCACTTTGATTTGTTTTAAAATATTTTTATGTTACAGGTAGAAATTTATTTTTTGTTTGTTTTTATTGCTTAATTAGTACTTTATTAAATGTAATAAAAAAATTAAAAAAAGTTTACTTTTGTTCATTTAACATATATCTAAAGTTTTTGTAAAGAGTTGCCCGACTGTTAGCGGCGGTATATGGGTTTAAAGCACTTACGCCCGTATTCATATAGAAAACCTAGCAAGTGTGTAGCATAAGTAAGATCAGGTACAATTTTGATTTTAAAATTTTTCAGAATTATAAGCACCCGTGTTTGATTACGATTAAATTTTTAAAACGAAAGGATAAATATCAATGTTTTACCGGTTTAAGGAGAGTTAGATGGCGTAACATGTTTTATAGGCACAATTTTACTTTTATGTATTTCGTATGAAAGAAAGAAAAATAAATACAAATGTAAATCAAAAATATTATATACCAGAGTAACTCCTCCCTCATTACTGGGAACCTTTGTGTTGGACCTGATTTTTGACTGGTATGGATTGGTAAAGAAAACTTTAAATGTTATCGTTCTCTACACATGCACAATTCCATACTTTTTATATGATGGTTCGTATTAACAGACAATTATTTAAGCTATATTTAGAAAATCAACTCTAACCACTCGCCAGATATACAAAAATCATTTTTTAATACAATATGAGGTACTTTGTCGACTTATACGATTCCGCCCACTTTTGAACTGATGGTTTGTATTATCTAAGAAGTCAAAGTCAAATTCAGAACATTCCATTCTAATCGTTTTCTAGATATACAAATATCTATATTTCATTTATATGGAAGATGCCACACCCACTTATTCAATTTCGCCTATATTTCGAACGATGATTAGTATTAACTACTAAGCTATTTAGATCAAACTCAGAAATTTCCACTATTATCGTTCCAAAGATATGCAAAAATCAATATTTACTTCATATGTGAGGTGCTATACCCACTTATTTAATTCGACTAAACTTTTAACTGGTGATTTGTATCGCTGAGTTATTTGGATTAAATTTAAAGATTTTTACTATTACCGTTCTATAGATATAGACATAGAAATACAATTTGTGGGCGTGGCACCGCCTAGTTGAACAATAATGAAGCCACACACCAAATGGAAGCTTACAAATATTTTTTAACTCACACAAAGTTTTAATGCTGTAACACATTTCGTTTTCAAGTAAAACTTATGCAATACATAGGGGTTGACTACAACGTCAATATATCGCGAACCAATGGACCCGCATTTCAGAGAACATCAATTACAACGGACTTTAAAGTCTCCTTTTTCTATATAGAGATTTATATGTTGATTTTTGTCAAATTTGTGCCAAACAAACGTAGTAACAATTATTAAGTCTTACTCATGCTAAACACTTGCTAGATTTTCATTATGAATATGGCGGCTACCACCTTACTTCTTCCTCTACCTAACAAAACTTACTTTACTTTACTTTATTTATTCAAATATTCCGTTCTTACATAGTTTATCTTAAACTAATTTATCATGTAGATACTTATTCTATGCGTAAATGATACTTATCATAGACTTATCAACTAAAACTTAAAATACTGCAGAAAAGTCGCAATCCATCACTAAAAAAAATCAACTCCCATACTTTATTCCGCAAAAAATGGAAAAACGGAGACACTCATATACTTAAAACTAACTTTAAACACTACAACACAACTAATTAACAACAACATGGCACAGATATCCACCTCACTGTGCAGTGTTATACACTAGGCTGTCCAAATCCAGCGTATTAACACTCCTGTGATAAAATAGCAGGCCTTCGTCGCCATAGAGCAGCCCCTCGTCCTTCTACGTTAGGAGACCCACAGGCAACAGGTATCCGTGAAAACTTAGCGTCTCCATATCACTCCTCCTCTCGAAGCAGCCGGTCACCATCCCATTCTCTAGGGAGGACGATCGTTCCAAAAATGTCGGCGCAGTCCTCATAAGAAAAACATCGATCCTCTCGAAGCCCGCATGGTCATAAATGACCTGACAAAACGGTCTCCGGAACGAACCATCGGGGAACTGTCGAGCCCTTAATCCAAGGCAAGCCGACAAAATACGCTTCTCCCAGACACTAAGCCTCTCCATCTGATGGGATGAAATCCCAAACAAGACAGGGAAGGCATAAGACAACAGAGGTCCGATGATCTGCCTCTATATAAGCAGCTTTAGCTCCCTACGCAAACCTTCGGCGCAGTAACCGACATTAGGAGTGGTATATCCCCTTCATCCTGTCTAAAACAGAATCCACATGTCGATAAAACTCAAAGCTTTCGTGGAAAATCACTCCGAGATATTAAATCCTGTCGGAGACTCTTATAATCCCACCGCCTCCCCTCTGCACCGGTACGAACTTCTTTGCGTTGGGATACAGCCGTCCACGCCATCCCTTAAATATTACGCAATTCGTCTTTTCCATATTCCGGCAGAAACCCCATTTGTAGAAATATCCGTGCAGTCTACCCAGGTATCCATTGAGTCTCTCATTCACCCTTGTCGCTCTGGGGCCATCGACTCTAACAAAACTTAAATGCCGTGTTTATTTTTATACACGATTGTACATGTAGCGGCTATCGTTGATGTTTGTAATCATAATCAAACAGTAAACCAACACTTTTTAAATAGAAGATAAAAGAACTAAATGACAGTACTTTAAGATGAAAAAATTAAATACTTTAGAGTCTCAAAACAAACAAAAACAAGTAGCATTTGATTCTGTCTGCAATTTTATTTAG
Organism: Wohlfahrtia magnifica; assembly: GCA_023159175.1. NCBI lineage: Eukaryota > Metazoa > Arthropoda > Insecta > Diptera > Sarcophagidae > Wohlfahrtia > Wohlfahrtia magnifica. The sequence goes on from JAKWBJ010000177.1 coordinate 3,179,495, forward strand.
TCTTGCAGTAGTATGTATAACATTTAAGCTTTACATTATTTCTAAATTTTCCGTTTTCAATATACACACTCATGTATGTACATATATTTAACTAGTATAACTATGTAACTGTCAAAGTCATAATATTATAAATGAAATAAAATGAAATGCAATCATATTATAATTTTTGCTATTCAACAGCAAGGTTTGACTGATTTTTATTTCAGAACTTGTTTCATTTTGCAGACGTTGGGTACAGACGCAAAAAAAAAAATAGAAAAATCATATCCAATCCTCTTTTTTTCTTTTTTTTCCAACGTTAACCTAACAGTATGACTAGTATTTTTTTTTTTTAAGTGTCACATTTTCATTAATCTTATCTCATTATTTCACAAATAGCTTCACATACGAACGACGACAGCAACACTAATCGCAATAATAGTGCCTAAAAATAATCCGACACAAGTGACAAAACAACATTTGTATCCTTTCTGTTAGCAGGCTGATATGCAAAGATCTCTTCAAATAAAAAACTCATAAACGTATGCATAAAAAACACATCAAAAATACATAATGTGTGTATAACGTGACAATAATATGAGAAATCTTCTTTAAGGCAAAATTAGTTTTTGTTACGGCCACGTTTGTGAGCACACGTCTAACTCATACGATTATATATGTCATAAATGATATTTTTTTTAATTTCAAATTTTTTCTCTTATGTTTAGTACTTTTAGCACTTATCAGACACCAGGAATAAATATAATAATTTTTGATAAGCTTTATCTCAAAAGTAAAGTAAGCCTTTATGTCAATTGTTTTTATCATTAATACAGCTTTTAAGAAATATATTTTTCTTTTCGTAAACAGAACTTTAAAGTCATAAATGTAAAAGAAAGAATCACATTCGAAAGTTTAAAATATAATAAAAGCGTAGAAGATTAGTTTGAGTCATTGTATTTCATTGTCATAAAAAAACAAGTTCAAGTATATATAAAAATTAAGTCTGTATTTTGTATAAATTTTAAGTTAAAGCTTTTTCAAAGCGCAGTTTGATAATATTGCTACTTTCTAGACATCCAGTCAGTAATAAATTTTGAGCAATGGGTCTTTAACCTTGCTGTTAGACCTTGCTGGACGACCATTTGTTCAAAAAATTCGTTTTATTTTCTTTATGTATTGCTTTGAGCTGTACATGTGGAATGAAATTATATCCAACATTTCATGAACCTGAAATAAAGCCGTACTAAAAATTTTGTTTTATTAAAATTTTTTAATGAATTCTAAACAAAATATTTTTTGATTGCTTTTGCAACTACATCTGCTGCAAGTGGAAGAATTTGTTACGAAAATAAAAGTGCCTCATCACATCAACCACTGTGTTGTGGGATTTTTTTTGGCTGGGATTGGTAATGTGTTACCCTGGTATTGCCGTACTGATTTGTGTATTTGACGATACTGATTGGTGTATCTGAAGGCATAGCCAATTCGACAATCTTTGGGTAACACAATCTTACATGTTTACCATTAACGGCCATCAAATAGAGGATATGAGAGAGTTTGAGACATTTCCGGAAATTTCCAATCTGTAGGCAGTTATTGCAGTTATATAAGGCGGCTGCTTTGTCTACGTCGATATAGATATAGTGCTGTAATCATAAAGTAAAGTCGTGTTTAGGCGTAAATAAAAGGTGTAAATTAAGATAAAGTGTATAAAGTAAAAGTGAGGATAGAAAAACCGTAAAAAAAGAACAACGTGGTGTTAATTTTATTTTACGCAATTTAAAAGAACTCAAACGTTTTAAAAAGGTTAAAACGTAACAAAGATTTAGACTTGCAGCAACTACGAATCATACCGAGTACGTGAGGTGGTCCACTGAGGGCGTAGTTTCATCTTATCTTTACAGAAAGCATTAACTGGCAAAAAAGTTGTTCTTTTGCCTTTTTAGGCATAAAGGATGCTTTTGACAATACAAATTTTGACTTTTTTAGCAGATCATTTGAACAAAAAGGAGCGAGGAAGCCTTCTTACGTATTCTTAAGGACATTATCACTGGCTCGCCCATGGATGGAAAGAAATTTACTGTTATCTATATTGTTATAGTCAGTAGTAGTCGATGGTTTACTACTATGTTGCCTCATAGAGATATGGGTGTAATTAGTTATGCTAAAGATCTTGTTGATGTTCGTCTCAAAAAAGTACTATATTCGACCTCATGAGATGGTGTTCTATTGGTAGACTTAAGAACGACTCTATTATTCCTTCATAGGCGATTGTTGTACCTTTTTCCAAAAAAAATTTTTTCTCTTCTGGGTACCACCATCAACTTTTTAGGGAGATTAAATATCTAGGTGTCATTCTGGGTGGAAGATTTCTTTAAAACTCGTATATCAGTGCTGTGTAAGGCGATAAGTTTAGTTTCTCGTCCTATAGTAAGGCCTAAGGGGTCTTTAGCCGAGAATGGCACTATGAATGTGTAGTATAACGCCATTACCATGGACTCATTTGCGCGTAAGGTGTGTTTAGACATCGCACGAATTTAAGGAGTATTGGTAACAGGATATTATCGTATCGTACTATTCGATAATGATTGGCTATTTCGATAATATTTTTTGTTGGAACGAAAAGTGATACCGAGAATTCTCAACGAGAGTTTCAATTACTTTTTTGGCACTTAAATTGAGGCTGAAAAATACAAAATGCGTTTGCTGATACATTAAGACACCAAACGCTCTATAACTATCTATGCATTCTTCATCTTATTGTTTACAATAGACAAAAGAGGTGTTAATAATGTCGATTTGGACAACATATGGCATAACTATTACATATGGTTTGTATCAATAATAACAAATATTGCATTTTGGAGGGTAAACATCTGTAGTTATAATTCAGTATTCGATAGATACCAAAGTGTAGACATAAATTTTTTTTTAATCGGTATAAGAATGTGTAATTTTTTGCCTAAAAAGATTTTTTGCTGAGATATCTGATAACCTTTTTTCATATGAAGAAAACGGCTTCTGAAAGTTATCGATTGTTGGTAGAAGTTTACGGTCAACATGCACCAACTCCAAAAAAAAGCGAACGATTGTTTGCGCGAATGAAAAGTGGTGATTTTGATAAAGCTTGAAAGGAGAAGCCTGGTCTGCTAAAATTTGAAGATAAGGAACTGGAAGCATTACTCAAACGAAAGTAGAACTTACATTATTATTGGGTTACACAACAACAAAATTGGGTCCCATATGAATTGAAGCCGAGAGGCATTGAAAGGCGATTTTGCATGTCGGAAATGATGCTTGAACTCTACAAAAAGAAGTATTTTTCCATCATATTGTTACTGATGATGAAAAATGGATACATCATGATAGCCCCAAGCTCGAAAAGTCATATGCAAAGCCCGGCCAACCAGCCAAATCAACACCGAAGCTGAATATCCATGACGCCAACGTAATGCTCTGTATTTGGTGGGCCAGAAGGGTGTTTTGTATTATGAGCTGTTTAAATCGGGTTAGACGATCACAGGGGGCCTTTACCGAACACAATTTATTCATTTGAATAGAGCCAGCTATCAACGAAAAACGACCAGAATATTCGACCAGACACGAGACCATAATCTTCCATCATGACAATGTTCGGTCACATGTTGCAAGACCGGCAAAAAGCTATTGGAAAACAGTGGATGGGAAGTTTTGGCTCACCTGCCTTATAGCCCCTTCTGACTACCATTTGATTCGATCGATTCAGAACGCCCTGACTAGAATACGCTTTACTTAAGAACAGGGTATCAGAAATTGGCTTGATTCATTCTTTACCTCAAAACTGAAGTAGTTCTTTTGGCGAGAAATCCATATGCTACCAAAAGGATTTGAAAAAGTAGTGGCTAAGTAAGGTAATGCTCTGTATTTGGTGGGATCAGAAGGGTGTTTTGTATAATGAACTGTTGAAAACACGATGACAGGTGACGTGTACCGAACACAATTTATTCTGTTGAAGAGAGCTATCAACGAAAAACGGCCAGAACATTCAACCAGACATAAGATCATAATCCTCCATCATGACAACGCTCGGCCACATGTTACAAGACCGGTCGAAAGCTATTGGAAAACAGTGGATGGGAAGCTTTGGTTCACCCGCCTTATACCATTTGATTCGATCGATTCAGAACGCCCTGACTAGAATACGCATCACTTGAGAATAGGGTATCAGAAATTGGCTTAATTCATTCTTTACCTCAAAATCGGAGCAGTTCTTTTGGCGCGAAATCCATATACTACCAGAAAGGTGGAAAAAAGTGTCTAATGATGGACAATACTTTGAATAATGTATCAATTCACTTTGTTTTTATAAAAAATGCATTTATCAAGCAAAGAAATCGACATTATTATCTTGTATACACAATATTGAGACCACAATAGGATCTACTTATGCCATCCGTTGGGTTTTATCAAAGGGTCGATAGGAGTGAGGTAAAAATGTCAAAATCAACTAGAGCTAAAAAGGATTTATCTGTTTGTATATGAGCTGGTGTTGTTGAAAATTATCGTAACTTAACGTTGCTTAGTATAATGGGTGACTGTAATTTCCCTAAACAGCTGAAGAAGGATCAGTAAAGTTCCAGTAATAATAATAATTTCTTCCGCTTCTTCTTAAAAAAACTTGAACTGTTTCATCGCAATATCTGCCGCTACAGGATACGGGTGTCCGAGTATCACTGTCATTAGTCTACGTATGTAAATAGCATTATATTTCAATAATATTTTATTAAATTTACTTACACCCTTTGGCAAAATTATCAATAAATTTAAAAGCATATTAAAACACTCAATTGATTTTAGCCTGGTTTACAGAAATTCTGATATATTTCTGTATTGATTCATTTGCTTGTTTTAAAATAAGTCAAAAGCGAATACAATTTAACTTGAACATTTTGCAGTATTTTTGTAATTAATTTATTAAAAATAAATATTGAAAAAAAAAATTTTTTATTAATTTAAATGGTTTACATTAATAATTAAATGAATATATAGGAAAAATATATAATAAAAAATTTTATTTTAAAATTTTATAAATATCCCACAATTGCATTTAACATGTATGAATATGTATGCTCATATAAAAATATTGTTTTTTTTTTTATTTCCTATACAAATACTTTTTAATACAGAGCTTGTAAAAACAGAAAAAATCGCAATCAACACGAAATATACGCAAATATGGCGAAATCTTTTCATTTTTTTTTCCATATTATTTATTTAAAAGAATAAAAATCTAATAAATTTTACTGGTTATTGTTTTATTCTCTTTTTTTTTTGTATTGTTTTGTGTGGACTTTTTATGATTTTAACAAAAATATATATTTTTGTTTGTTTTTGTTTTCATAAAGAATACAAATTATACAAGAAGCGGTAGAATTTTATTTTTTCTGTTGTAAATTATAAACGAAATTCATGTTGCCAGAGCTAAGATGATATGTGTTTTAAGTGAAGGCTCTTTTAATTAGATTGGAGAAAGAGAAATTTCTTTAATTGGGACAATTTTGTTTAACAACACGAAGTAAATTACATAAGTCTTATGTTCATAATGTTGATTTTTAGTCCGAATTCCTGGCTTTAATGGTGGGCCTAGCTATTTTGTCGTGGTACTCCAGGACTTCGCCCTATTTCATGATCTTATTCTAAATTACTTCCCACCAATAATAGATTTTGTAGATATTTTACACAGCCATGAGCTTTTCATGGGCCTTTTGTTCCCAATCAACTCATATGTATTCTTACGCTCTTGCTTTAGTCGTCAATGAGACAGCGACGAACTGAACATATGCAGAGAATGTACGAAATTTTTTTTAGGACAGAAAAATGATTTTAAAAAGTTTTTTCCCTCTTGCTTGAAGTTGTCACTGAAACAGCGACATATGCAAATGTGTCACGAATGAATGTTGTTTTTTTTTTTAAATTTTGAAAAGTTCAACTTTTCATATCCTAGCTAATGCATCTACATTTTAACTTTTGCACATCCAAGTCTGCCATATTTGCCGATTTATTTATTTTATTTTGACGTTTTTTTTTTACCTTAAAATTATCTAAATGCCGATTTGCCGATTTTTGCTCTAAATATGCCGATTTAAAAAAAATAATTAAAAACACGGCTACCTTATTTGTTTAAGTAAAAAACAAAAACAAAAATCCGGGAGCATTGAAATACTTGCTGTATTAAAAAAAAAAACTGTTAGCGATACTAAAGAGAAAAAAGGTTAAATTTATTTTAAATTAAGTTCAGTGGCTCCAACGCATAATAGGACAAGACTTCTTCTCATAGATAAGTCCTATAAAAGTAAAAAAGGAATCTCATATATATTTCAGATATGTAATATATCCTTATGAATAAAAAGAAAAATAACATTTTATCCTTTACAAACTGTAAGTTTTAATGGAAAAACAAATATAACAAAATTTTTTTTTAACTCAACGCAAATTCGGACAAAGTAAAGTATGAATACTTCGAATGAATACAATCAGTAACAATTTTTATATCCTTTGTAATCTAGAATAGACAGAAAACTTCTTAGAATACATTTTGACAAATTTTGTCATACTTCCGGTGAATGATTAAAGTTCAATATTTCTAATAAGGTCACTTAAGGCAAGAGTTGGCAACCATCTGGGCAACCAACTGGGCAACCAACTTAAGCCCACACGGGCTTTATTTGGTATTATGTATTTTAAAAAAACCTGGTGGAATTCTAAGTTTTTTTATATAAAATTTTAAAACAAATTCCATTTAACGGTTTTAACGGCGTATTTACAAAAAAGTAAATATAATTTGTGAACAAATTAATTCGGCACGTCTTCTTTTTAGCTCAAAAAAAATATCAAAATATTGTCTGTGGTTGCTAATAACATTTCCCCACCTCTCAGGTAATTTTCGAACCTCGTCACGAAAACAATTCTCGTCTTGTGTGGGTATCCAATTTTGAAGACAATTTCCGAATTTTTCGAAAGAACTAAAGCGTTGACCCACAAAATCATGAAACAGCAAGTAGTACGAACAAGCAGAAAAGGGCGGGTACGGTAAGAAATCGCATTTGTTTCTAAAATTTTTTCTGGTAGCTTTTGCGACATTAAGCCGAGCGTTGTCACAAGGGAGATCGATTATTCAACTTTTTTAAAAACCCGGTTTTCAAATAATTCGAAAAGTAGCAATTTAAAAAAAATCAGTTTTCGGTTAATAATTTTCAAATAACTGGTTCTTTTAATCAAATAAAATTGTTCTTAATTCTTGAAGCACAGAGCTGGACCACGTCGTTTAAAATTAAGCAGATGCTGACGGAGAGCTTAAAGTTAAAATGGCAATAATTCTAACAAATTTCATAAAAACTATGCCAAAACGGTGTGTGGAAGCCATAAAAATAAATTTTATTGTTATTATTATTTTTTGTCTATTTGGGTTTTGTTGTTGTATTATTTAGTAGAGAATGGAATTAAAAGTTTGTTATTATAGTTGTAATCTAGATGCCTAGGGTAACAAAAATTAAATGTTTTACTTTGAATAAATCAATTAGTAATAATCAATTGCTTCGACAAGAAAAGTTGCTTAGGTTTTGAATAGCAATGTATGTAAATTTATGCACTACGTATTTCATAATGTGTATGTCACTGTGGTATGTTCCGTACGACCTCCACATTCCAACCAAGAAGTGATCGGTTCAATCCCCGGCCACGCCATCTGAAAATTTTCTGCAGCGATATCACTGCACAATATTAGCTACTAGTTATGTGTATTTAAACTGATGTGACAAATTTCGCTAACTAATATATCTGCTGTTAAGTACCGGCGTTTGTGTGTTTGTGGGTTTTCAATGAGTCCCGGTGATCATTCGCCAGGTTATTTTTGTTCAAGATTGCATATAAACCTTGGTTTTCACGTTCTTTATGAGACTTTCAAGGTTGTCATACACACAATAATAATTAAATTTATACAAATAGTTAAATGATGAAAATATTTTCAATAAAAAATATACATCCGTATACAAATTATAATTATTAAAATTAACCGGCTATTCGGTTAAACTAAATAAATACCATCCGATCTTCCTAGTTGCCACACAAGATAATATATATATATATATATATATAGATATTCCGACCATTTCTGTCATAATTAATAGTTCAAACAAAGTAATTACGGGGTTTTCGTGGTACATAACTCTTCCTTGTTACTACCAAAAGTTTAAAATTGCATTATAAATAATAAAACACAATAATTGTCCTAACAAATAAAAAAAATCATAGAACTGTACGAAATTAAAAAGCAGTAAAAAAAGGTTTTTGGCAACCCTGCTTTAAACTGAACGAGGATGACGCTTTTGCTTTTAATGGACTCCCCTAGCCAATTCATCTCAAAAATGTCAAACTATGTAAGGTTCTGGTTTCGCGTGAATACTTTTTTAAGTTTGGAACAGTTATGGATCAACAAAATTATTGTGACTCCAGACGTCTGTTTGAGATCAGTAGCTCGATTGAATTCGCTATTATTTGTGATACCCAATTTGCCTACACTTTGTCCAACATTTTCTTCTTGAATTTTGAAATATGCCAGTATGACCAATTTACTAACATTTTTATTTTAATTTTTATTTTTATATTATTTTATATGTTTTAAACTTAAGTTTGAATTGTTTTGTATTATTTTTAAATCGTATTTAAAATGGAAAAATTTAATTTGCCGATTTTTTGACGATTTTTTCAGCTTGAAGTGCCGATAATGCCGATTTTTTATTTTCAATATGCCAATTTTTAATCTAACTCATCTGTCCCCCTGTTTACATCACTGTTTTACATGAGTCTATTACAATTGGGCAATCCTTATCATTGACTATGGACAATTTTTGACGTAAGACGAGACTATATTTGGCAGATACGGTGAAATCGTAAAGCAGATCTGTTTTATATAAAAAATCATATTGATTTTGATACATTTTCCGAATTCGGTGAATTTAGATTTGTGTGCCGATGTGGTATGTTAGGTAAAACACCCGCCTACCAACCAGAAGGTCGTTGGTTCAATACCAGACCAGACCATCTTAAAGTTTGTCGGCAGCGGCATCACCACCTCATAATATTAGCTGGTAACTGGTTATGAGTATTAATACTATTGAAAACTTCTCTAAATACATTTGCCGTTCGGAGCCGGCGTTAAACTGTAGGTCTCTTTCAATGAACTTAGAAATAGAATCGGGTGCAGCTCATTGATTGAGAGAAGTCCCCTTGTTCCTTCATGGAATGTTATGGGAAATAGTATTATAAAAGATTTTAGCGCAGCTAATTCTCAAATTAGTTAAACTTATGGCATTTTTCTTTGGTCTATTTAGATAAGATTACAATGCAGGTTTTTTATTATGCACTCATAATTCTTGATACGGTCTAGATAGGCTTAGAAAATGTGGGTCTTAAATCTAAATGACGTAAAACAAGTTGCTTTGGCGTGCTTTACAGTTTCTCTTAAAAAACGGCTAATCCCCATTTTTTTAGCTTTTTAACAAATTATATAATTCCCTAAGGCGAACATACATGTTACACAGTTCAAACAGGCCGTCATAGCGTAAAGAAAAAGGTCCCACAAAGAGGTATGAATGTATTTTAAAACGGTAATAAAACATATGCTGGAGTAAACATAATAAACAGACTATACTGTAATTGAGTTTTAATCACTGGTTTGATAAGTGCTTATCCTTATCAGTGATGGAGAAGACATGTAAAAGTACTGTAAGATTTCCAGGTGTCTTCGGTTTGAATGTTTTGCGATATGGTAGGGAAGATTGCATCTATTTGGTGGCGATCTGCTCATTGGGATTCATTATTATCATTGAGGTACAAAATTACTGCTACCACTCTATCTATTTTACAACCAGACATCTATATATGGTTTCACTATAATGTTTCCCCTAACTTCGTATACGTTATGAAATTCAAGATATCGGTTGGCACCAGCCGGTATAACTCCCTACCTAGTATGTGATAGGCACCAAGATACTTCCATCTAGAATGCGTCAATGCCTGTCACATGTACCCAGTATGTGCTCTGGTGATTCGGTTTCCTTTTCACAGAATCTCTACACAGAATTTAAAATTTATCCCATAGGTATTAATGATTATATGGATATCGCTAAATTTGATACTGAGCAGAAATTTTGTTACCCTTATAACAGAATAGAATTAATAGTTCTATCATTTTAAAGGCCTAGTATGCCAGTGTGGTTGGTCCCAATTGCCAAAAATACGCCATCTTCTCTATTGTTAATGAGTGTCAAAAAGTTAAGCTGTTGTAAATCCTTTGTTATTCTGCAAGTTAAGCCGAGGGTGTTTTGGACGGCTTGACATCAGAGAGCTTAGTGTTCTCAAATGGGTTGGGTGCCAAGAAGAGCAGGCAGGTTAGGGAACAGTTTAGTTCAAGTCGTTTTTATTGGTAGGATTAATTCCTGGGCTTAAGAACAATTTGGACGGTTTTGGAGGAGTGACTCCGACGTGAGAAAAGTGGAGAAGTTTGTTTTTCTTTTCTTCCGGTAGATAATTCTTTATTTATTACTGCTTAAAACGATTGATTTAAGGGTATTTAAGTTATTTTTACCGATAATTGTGGTAAAATAACGATTTTGACCAAACATCTGATAAACGATAACTGTCCTTATTCTCAGCTTAAATTCCTTGTGGCGGAGATATGGCAATACACTTTAAATCGTTGCTGTGGATTGTAGGCCCGGTTAACATAACATAGTGCCACACTAATATTTATACTGAAATTCAAAATATTCTAACGAAAATAAATTCGCCTAAGAAGCTATCTTGACATATCTTACAAAAACTAAAAAACTCTCATCTATGAAAAAATCACGCTATTGTTTGGTAACAATGCTATTAGTGTTAAGCTAGCATTAGACGATTACCGCAATTTTCCAGTTATTAGTATAGCAATCGTATAACGGTCCAATAGTCAGTTATGCGTCTAAAAAATGTCAAAAATGTGCCAATATTTATTGAGTTCTAGTGCGATAGTCAAAGTAAAATAAATTGGAATAATTTTATTATTCTGCTGCATAAAGCGCAATACAAGTTGTGTCATATAGGTGCACTTGTCCCAATCGTGTGATTCCAGTTTTATAATTGATAAAATGCATAAATCAATAAGAGTACCCTGTTAAATGTATGACATACGGTTGTATTTATTTTAGCGTTATTAGCAAATTTTGATATTGTGGCTCCATAATAAGTAATAATTTTTTTTTTTCGTTGTTTGAATTACTTATACGAATTAATACGCTCACATGAAAGCTTTTTAAATCGTGTTGATTCTTCTTTTTCTTGTTCATTGTTTTCTTAGTTGCCGGTAAATTGTATTTAATATAACTGCGAAAAAAGGTTTGGAAATTAATAAACACTTCAAGCGTAAACAAAAACTCTAAAAATCAGATATCGCTTTGATTCTGTAGTAATCGGCAGGGTAACTGAAGCAGAATTACTTACAATTTGGGTGATTTTCTTTCAAAATTTGGTTTGGGAAATTATGTAATTCGGTTCATAACTGTGAGTTGGATTATGAATGGTATAGCAATTCACACAAATAAGATGGCATATGAGCATGGAATAAGGTTAAGATTTATTTTATTTTTATTATCGATTGTTCTCAACCTGTAAGGCTATAAACGCAGCTATTTACCACTGGATAACAACAAGAAAAATGCTTATTGTACGTTTTAATAAACTCTCAATTTATATTTTTTTTCTTCTATAAATCGCTTTAAAATCTCTTATAAGTTTGTTACTATTATGCGTTGTACTAAACTTTGATAATTAGAATCCTTTTAAGCGCTAATACACAATGAAAATTCTTGAGAGAAATATGCCGAAAATGACTTTATTCATAAACCAATATGCAGAGCAGTGTAAATATGTGAGTATGTATGCTGACGATGTTTTAGTTCAGAGAAACTTTTTTTAAACTTATATTATCAAAAACCAAAAAGGCAACTATAAAACACTTCCTTTTTGTTTTTGCTTTTTTGTTTTTTCTTTTCAAGCCGGAACATGTAGATGCCACACTGACAAAATTTATAACATTCCTACGCAACAGCAGCAGCACTGTGATGATGTGACTTTACGCTATTGTTTTATTCAAGTAACAATAAAGACAAGGATGCAGCACATACATACGAATGTATGTATGGCGATATAAGTGATGTTTTAATGTAGAGGGAAGAAAAATATATGTGTTGGCTTGTATACGTTTTTGTAAAATTCATGTTCAAACATGCTTTGTATTAAATGCTTAAACAACAACAAAAACAAAAACAGTCATAACATAACAAACGTAAAAAAAATCAACAAAAAACTTGTCCCCAGAGGCATTAAACAGTCAAGAAAAAAAATTAATTATCGAAATTTTGAAATGTAGCATAGCTCTCTACTATAATGTAAAAAGTTTATTCATAATAAAAATACTATATTAGGACTGGATATATCGGGTGGGCCATCTATTTGTTTAAATTTACACCTACGGTTATTTCGAAACTGGCAATACTTATCTCATTCTATTCTGGCACAAAATTCAGTATAGTATCTCCACTGAACAAAATTAATCGATTTAGGCTTGAGCTACGTTGGGATTTATTGGAAATTTATTTCCAAGCAAAGACAATTGGTAGGAAATTGCAAGAAAATATCGTACAAAATTTGGTCCAAGGACCAATAGTGCCCGGTATACGCTAGTCTAATGCTAAAGTTCGTGAAACTGGTTTCATTGTTGATGCGCCAAGACGTTATCGAACCAGTACAGTGCGTACAACCGAAAATATAATATCTGTGCCTGAGAGTGTGTGTGAAAATCATTGAGTGTGTGTGAGAGTTGAACATTTTACGCACCAGATAACGTCGAATTTTGCGAAAACATCTCGGTATAACGCCTTCGCTTCGTTTTCGCTTCGCTAAATGAGCTAACGAGAAACTGCACGAATTTATCGATTTAAAAAAAATATATATCTTTACGGATGAAGGTTTTTCATCTAGTTGGGCACATAAATAAACAGAATTGCCTTATCTGGAGCTCTGAAAACATAAACGTGATCTTACTGAAGCTAATGTATCCATTACGATTGACTGTTTGGTGCGGATTGTGGAGAGGTGGCATCATTGGCATCATATTTCTTTGAAAATAAGGACGGCGCAATCATTACGATCAATGGAGACACCAGACTAACACTTTGCTGTACTGCGGTTATGCTTGCATCACTACGGCCACTACGAGCATATTTTTTTGATCTTTTGTCAGCAAGAGTACCGTGATTCTATAATTTAACGTTTAAATTATACACAGCGGTATCAGAAGGAGCCTGATTACAAGGAAATGCTGCTCGAATTTTCCGAAATGATACCGTAAAATAGTAAATAAAATAGTAAATTTTCACAATTTAAGTTCTTTGTTCAAGAGCGTAGCATTCCACAGCTAAAATCTCCCAAATTTTTACTAAATAAATGTCAAAGGTTGACAGCTCAATTCTTTACATTTCATAATTTGCCAGCCAATTTACTTCGTAACCTCAAATTTGCCCACCCTGTATTAAGTGTTCATTTTAATTTGTTCTCACTGATATAAAACAATTTAAAAAAGCGCTGTCTTTATGTGTGAATAATATTATTATGTACTGTAAATTTGCATTACATTCGCATATCTATATAGATAAATGAATTTGATTGTATGTGTTTAACAACAAAATAACATGAGTTTATAAAAAATAAAGCAAAACAACAAATAAAGCAGCAGCAAAAAGAGGAAAAAAGAAAATAGATGACAAACAGAAAAAAAAGTACAGAAATGTTGCAAGTAAAAGCATAGTGGCTTGTTGTTCAATGTAATCGGTATTCATAAGTATGTCCTTCGTTCCATACACACGCATATATGCATGCCACATACACACAGTTGCATCAAAGAAGAAACGCACATTGTATGAGTATGTGTGTATATGGAAACGGTTCTATGTATGCATGCACAAGTTTATATTAAAGACTTCAGGCTAAAGTGTGAATACTTGCTTGTGAGTATGTGTGTGTAAGTGTTAGTGCAGGCATTCATAGTTGCAACAAAACGCCATGGCAAATTGAATATATAGACTAACTTGTCTTGGCAACAACAACAACAACAATTTCTAAGCAAAGATAACACCTACAAGCAATTTAAAACAAACAAGTCAACACATAATTTTTAAAACTTGTGAGAGAGAAAAAAAAAGACAAAAAGAATACAAAACAGGACCTTCAAACAATAAAACCTCCAAAGGACCTTAGTTTGATACAAACGCAGCTATTCCTAACAAGTTACTATAAATAACTTTATTTATAACCAACACACACACACACACACTCAAATTTACATTTACGCATTCATTGTAATGTGGCCACTACTGATGACCATCATGGTCATCTTTTACTAGATGAGTGTCATTTTTTTTCTTTTATCATATGCTGCTTTTTCTTCGTATTTTTCTTTCATGCCCTATTGATGCTGATGATGAACCCCAACAGTGAGTTTGAACACAAAATTAATCAAAAATTTTTTATTTTGTTTGCAGCGACCTGTAGTTGAACGCTGCAGCTCTGGCTGTTACCGCCTTTGCCTTTTTGCGGTGTCATTGGTGTTGATGGTGATGGCTTTTGAATGCGGTCGAGCATCTCATTTCATGTTGTGCATCCGTTACACATTCATAGTTTGTTTCTGTCATCTTTTCTTCTATTTGTTGGTGAATTTTTTCTTATTATTTTTTTTTTTTTTTGTTCCGTGTCTTCTTGTTATTTGTGTCCATTTTTGTTGTATTTGTTGTTGCTTAGAATGTTTTTTTATTGCAACTCCTTGTTTGTCATGTTTTATTTCCATAAACATGAGATGTGTTGTAAATATAGTGTGTAGTGTGTTGCTATGACTGTCGTAGAATTATTGTTGCTCATGATGATGATGGCGATGACGATGATGATGATGATGATGGTGATAGTATTGTTGATGGTATTTTAACAACATTAAAATTGGTATATTTTAGACCACTAGAAGTTATACTTTTATGTTATCAAATGGAAAAGAAAGGTGACCAGAAGAAACAAAAAGTTGATTATTTTGTTTTCTTTTTTTTTTTTTTTGTTGAATTTATTAACTAAGAGAAAAACTATAAATTTATGACACACTTTTATTAGCAACATACGCTAGACTCAATGTAAGACTTTTCTAATTGGCTGTCAAAGTAATGGATCAAATAAGAACAAATTTTTACTATTCGGTCCTGGCCTGCTTAATAAATGATTTACAAGCGAAAAGGTCTTATAATATCAGCAGTTTTCACATCATCTTTTACCTGGTCCTTCCACCTTCCTTCTCAGCCTTCTCTGTCCACGATATGCGTCCTCAATGTTATTTAGTTCCTCTATGGCTGAATCGTTCTTTTCCATTCGAAAGCCGGCGCTATCGATTCATTTTAATGCGCTCTACTATATTTATGTCGGGATGCAGCTCGCACGGCTCACGGTTCGTTCCATGCCTGTACTCTCTATTCACTCAGATGATCCTATAATTGTTCAGCATATTTTGTTCATGAAAGTAAATTTGTGTTTATGTTCAGTGTTCATAAAATTTTAACACAGAAAATGTTATGTTACGTTATGTTGATTAAAGCCAAGCTCGTTGCTGCTCTAGGAATCTTTTGTGTACTACTATTCACCATATTTAATTTAAACCGTAAATAAAACCAACTATAATCTTCGGTGAAAGAGAAATGTCCCTTAAATTGGCATAGAATTCTCCAGCAACCTTATAGAATTCTCCCAAAGTTAGATTTAAATGTCTTGACATACTACCTTGATCAGAATAACCCCTTGAGGCAGTCTTATCGTTCCGATTTGATTTTTTTTTTTTTTTTTTGTTAAGTTGGTACATCTTTTGTTAATATTCCCGCTAAATCTTGTCATAGCTTAACATTTGCAACATTAGCTTAACATAGCCAAGAGTACATCTATCTCCATGTGAGTTGCCGATTTTGTACAATTTTGAGGTCGCAAAAGACATGGTTTGGAGGCTGAATCCGATACCGCACTCATCAAAAGGATCATTACTGGAGACGAGACGTGGGTTTATAAGTACTACATGTAATCCAGACATCAGGCAAGTGAATGGCGTTCACCAAATGACCCGAGACCAAAAAGACCATGTCGTTTTCAGTCTAAAAACAAGACAGTGCTCACGGTTTCAGAAGGCCAGGTAGTAAACAAAGAGTATTATTTGGGCATTATGAGACGTTTTCGTGAAGCAATTCGCCGAAAGAAAGTAGAACTGTGGGCAGAAAACTTGTGGATTTTGCACCATGATAACACATCATCGCCATCATTATTCGAAAAATGCAGCAAATACCATCCAACAGCCACAGAAATCGCTTGCTTTGGCTCCCTGTGACTTCTTTCTGTTCAATCTAGTTAAAAAACCATTACGGGGACCGCGTTTCCCTAGAAAGCACTGATGGACATACCGAAAACCGAATATAAAAAATGCAAATGTCAAACTTTGACGCTAATATTTATCAGGAATATCAACAACATATCATATCAACTTAACAAAAAAAAAAAAAATAAATAAATAAAAAACGTAGTATAATATAATAAAATCAAAAACCACACCGCTTGACACATAGACCCATTATAACTCAGGTTTGCTTCTGTTGAGCAGTAATAATCTGTTAAAGCTGCCGTCTGTAGTCTCTTATTTCAAAGGCAAGCGCATATCTCTTTAATCCACAAGTCAATGCTCCCTCCTGAGAATATTATAGAGACACCGAAGAATGCCACAAGACCAATAAAAATCCGTCAGAATTGGTCAGAACTTTCGTTTCCAGAGTGGCAGCCACAACTTTAGACCTTACCTCGCAGGATAACAAATTCCTATCTGACTTTTATTAAATTCTCACACTCTTCGAATATTTTCTCAGACACTTCTAAATACAAATGAAGATTGCTTAACCATTCGCTTGGAAGCAATGGCCTTTGGAAATTTCAACAAGAGCGACGGTAGTTTAGCCGCCTGCCTGTTTTAATCAAGTCCTTGGTATTACGCCACCAAGAATGGCCCCACCATAAAGTTCTTTCAAGTATAAGGACTTTAAAGCCCTTCCCTCACATCAAATTGATTGATAACTATGGGCCCGTTCTGTAAACCGAAACACTAAACATAAGAACTCATTTTAAAACGAGAAATTTTACTCCAATTCGGTTTTAAACAGGGACGATAATCATTTAACCCAATTACTGGATAGTTATGTAAAAGGCTCAATATTCTCATGTGCCCCACTATGACGTCAGCCTTCAAATTGCAGACTACTGGTAGTCTAAAAACACTTTTACAGACCTTTTTAGTCACAAGAATATACGACAACAAGAACTATCTGTGAACTATTATTTTAATACAAAAATCTATGATGCAGTGTATAATATATACTAGTAATGAAGACTTTCTTTGGTATTTCCACACCAAAAAATGTTAAGTCTGTAATTGAATATCACAATTTGACTCCTTATCAACAACGTTTATCTCAGTCATACTGGCTGGAAAAAGGAGGGATAGACTCACTGGCAGCTACATATTTCCAACCTTCAAATCCAAAAACATTAAACCACAGGCATTAGAACTACAGGATCTAATACCACATTCGTGTACATTATTATGTATATAACAAGACAATTCATCTGGCAATGACATGACTTTGACAAAGCGGGATTGTTGGAGCTAACAACTCCAATCAGAACGATGAGACCGCCACTCGGGGGTTATTATGGAAATTTTTTGATCAAGGTAGCATGTGAGCTTCTTCATACTGAATTCAGTCATCAGAATGCCGCTCTCACTTTATTGAGTCTGTTATCCACGTCTATTTCTGCGCCGCTGTTTGTAGGCGTTATACTTCCAAGATAACAGAAGTAAAATAAAGGGTCCGCCATCTAACGTTTTTTTTCTACTAGTGCTTATTTTGTGAATGGTAACACTTAGCTCATGTCTGATTTGACAGATAGTTTTATCCTCCCACTGAACTAATGTGGGTGTGTCCAACGCGTTTTCGCTTCGTAAAGTGGGTCTGCGATCGACTTACAGAAGATGCCGATTTTGCCAAAAAAAATCATCTTTTCAGATGAAACTCATTTTGATCTTGACGGGTATGTAAGCAAGCAAAATTGTCGCTTTTGGGGCACAGAAAACCCGCACGCATACATTGAAAAGCCGATACACCCAAGACGAATCACTGTTTGGTGCGGATTTTGTTCCAGAGGCATAATTGGGCCATTATTAGCAACATTTAGTTTCAACAGGACGGCCCACAAGCCAGAGACAATTGACGCTCTAAAGAACAATTTTCGTGAAGCCATTGGTGAAACACAGCTGCACACAATCGATAATGTACTTAAAAATTGGACCGATCGCGTAGGCTACTGCATGGCCAGCCGAGGCAACTATTTGAATGAAATTATTTTCCATAATTAACCGAAAGGATTGTACTTTCAAATAAAAAAAGAAATTTGAGAAAATATTCAGTAGTTTTTTTGCATTTAAAAAAAAAAATTATTTGGCGGACCCTTTATATACTTGACTGGTTGACCCTGTAGCATGATTTTTTCTGTATTTGTTATTTGTTTTTGCTCGTATTTTTTATTCTCATGGCCTTGATTTTCTTTATATTTATCTCAAGTCCAACATTACGAGGCAATCTTTCTAGGTCCTCCAGTTTCGACTGCATATTGGAAATCTTATGGGAGAGTAGACAAATTTCATCTTTATAGTTCAATTCTTCAAGTTTTCATCAGAGACAATATATTATCCTTCTTATTTTTTAACGGATTTTGCTCATTATGTCATCCAGCACGATGGTGAATAGCTAAGGTGATAGTGGTTATCCTTTCTTAATTCCAGCAGTGGTGTAGAATGGTTAGCTGATGTTCCCGTTATGGAAAACTAAAAGTTGAGCATCTTCATAGATCGCTTAAATTATTCGAATTATTTTTTGGGGTACTCCTTTTGTTCTAAGTGCTTTCCATTTTGTCGTTCGTCTGATGGTATCAAACGCTTTCTTGAAATCGATGAACAGCTAATACAGGGGGTACGTCATTCTATAAACTATTCATTGATTATTCGTAACGTGTTGGCCTGATCTAAGCGGCTCCTATTCGGTCTGAAGCCTGCTTGTTCGTCACGCAATATGCTGTCTATTATGCTTTGAACCTCCCCCGTATCATGACTGCAAGCTTATTATATATGGTGTTAGACAGAAGAACTCCTCTCCAATTATTACAGTCTTTTAAGCTGCCACTTTTTGGCAACTCTACAATGATGCCCTTCTTTCACGTAGGATGCAGCGTCTCTTCCTCCTATACTGATGTGATATAAGGCCGTAGAAGTTCAGCTGTGGTTTAAATTTAAATTTAAATCTTCGCCTGCCGCCTTATTATTTTTCAATTTACCAATCGCCTCTTTTATATCATTCAGATTAGAGAGGTTGCATTGTATTCTTAGACTGTTTTTTTAATTTTTGTTCTCAAACATTTCGCTGTTCTCAGTGGTATTTGTGACGTTACTAATTTCATTGAAATGTTCTCTCCATTTCTGTATGTGTGCATCATTGTTCGTTATTAGTGTAACATTTCTATCAGCAACAGCTGAGTTCCTATTGAACTTTCGATTAGTGAGATAGTTAATCGTCTGGTGTAGTTTTCTCATATTGTTCTGGGCAGCTGCTTCTTCTGCTGCCGTTTCCAGTCATTCCACAAACGTTCTTCTGTCTCTTCTTTCTTTACTTGTTTTTGCAGCTGATGGTATACCAAGTGTAATCTTATGTCCAAGCTCTTTTATTTATACGCACTACACCAAGAGTTTCTTAATGCGTGCGTGGTTGCATTATTCTGGAGTTTCTCTAGGTAGAGTCATCTTCGCCATGTGTATCTGAAGGTGTTTCTTTGACATTTCAAATTGATCTTGGTTTCATCAGCGATGAGCTCGTAGTCACTGCCGCTGTCAGCTCCTGTCCTATTTCTGACATCTGATAAAGAGCTTCTCCACGCCTCTGTGGTCTAACTGATTGCGTGCATTGTTGCTCGGATATGTTCAGGTATACTTATTTCCTTATGCAGGAAGATGGATCCACCTATAACTAATCGAAATGTCAACCGTGTGTTCCCATTGTGGATGGAATGTTAGTACTGTTTCTATCTATCTTAGCGTTAAAATCACTCATGAGTGTGATGATATTACCTCTTCTTCACCTCAGTGAGCGTGGATGTTAACTGTACGTATCTTCACTTGTTTCTTCAGCGTCTTCCGTTGGGACATAGCACTGCACAAAAGTAATCTGTCGTCCTACTCTAGCCTTAAAGCGGGCCATTATCAAACGATGTGATATTGGTTTCCATGTTTGAAGGGAGTTCTTTATCTTCCTTGATATTTTCAATCCAACTATACTTTAGCCGCTATTTGTTTTTCCACTGTGGAGCACAGTACTACCATTTGCCGCTATAAGTTCGACATTGCCATTCCACCTCTTTTCGCTTATCCCTAAGACTTCGATTCTCTACGCCAACATTTGATTTTCTAGTTGTGCAAGCCTTGATGTTTCACGAAGAGTTCGTACATTCCATTGCGCATTGCGCGTCCTGTTTCGTGTACCGAAGGTCGTTGCCGTGTTATTTGTCCTTGCCTTGTTTCAGTTTCGTCAATTATTTTTTTGTTACAAGCTAAGTAGATGATAAGCACGTTCCAGGATGATTGGGCTGCCATCTTATTGTATTGTATTGTGTAGCGGTGAGGAACCTTGCTAAGTATGTTGGTGGTGAATTTTACTTATCATTGCCGTTTTTTTTCAGTATATCCCATATAAGGTGCAATTGGTACATTAATTAAGACCCACAGATTATCGGCCACGTGAACGCAGGTCATCGTCACTTTTAAGTAAAATTTTTGAAGAGAGTAATTTCTAGAAATTCTGAAATTAATTGACTAACGCGTTCGCCAGATTTGTTAGCACCCCACTATTTACCTTTGGGTTCTCGCTTTGAAGGAGCAAGTATATGTGAACAATATTGTTGCAGAAATTCGAATGCTATAACCACCATTCCATAGCTAGTGTAAAAGTGTTCAATTTTTGATATTTTATAATCTGATAAAAAATAAAATAAAATATATTAACGAAATTATACCCCTCCCATTCCATGGGTCACAATGCCAGGCAATAATGCCTGGTCGAAATGAAGATGATGATAATAATAATAATATAGACGAACAAGTGCTTGAATTTGTAAACGTTATGATAACCTTTGGCCAACCCTGTACTTCGAAAAATTTTAGCTGATCTCAAAAATTATTTAAGTTGTTTAAGTTGTTTTTAAGCCATTGGCTTAGTGGGGTTAGAATTAGGATCTGTACAAATTTGGAAATTAACAAATAGAAAGTAAAAATAAAAAAGTTCACAGTCTCAACGAACATTATACTTTAGAATTCAAAATTTTTTTTATTAACTTTGTAAAATTATTTAACGACTACAGCTCTGGTCACCTTACTAACAATTTCCCCCCTTTGTCAAAGAAACCGGATATAAACTTTGAAGTTTATTGCAACTTTTTGGTTTCTATTCCATTTTGTATGATTTTTCGTTTCTTTTCTGGAAAATCCAAAAACCTTTCTGTTACATCTGTGCCATATACAGATACAGTACACCAACAAATCATGCCATGCTTTAATAATTTTTGGATGTTTTTGTTGTTGGTGTTGTTCTTTGGTACTGTTTATCTATGCACTCGAAACACACATTTCTGAGTGCCAACTTTTATAGCAACTGAACAAAAGGCAACAACGTGAATCATCCTTTGATATGTTCCTTTCTCTCTCTCTCTCTTCCTCTCTCTTTTACAGTCTTACCCATTACGTTGCTACATTTTAGTTGAAATTAAAAAAATTCATATAGACAAGTAACTCTAAAATATAATAAAAGTGTAAAAAAAAGTATAAGAGGAGAAACGAAATAAAAATGCAACATAAAAGCAAATAAATTTTCATAGAAATAAAATATTATTTTTGTAATAAGGATAAATGAATTGAATGAATAGATGAAATGAATGGTAGAGCAAACGAATGTAATGAATTTGTGGCAGGAGAAAAAAAGAAAATAAATAAAAATAAAATGAATTGGCTTATAAGCCAGTTTACCGGGTAACATTACCATTATGTAGAATTGCCATAGACTCGTTTACTCTTTTGCCATGGGTAACACTATAAGTATTTGCATATATTTTTATTAAAATCATGTACCCAGGTGCAATTTGTTTTTAAATGAATATATATGTACATTTATTTTATTTTATTTTTGAGGTAAATATTCCAATTATATGCTTAAAAGCTTTTATTAAAATTTTTTTTTCTTCGTTAGAGTAAAGAGTTTTATGCATTTAGTTTATTTTTGCAGTACTCGTAGTTGTGCCAAAGTAATATGATATATAATGTATAATGTGTTCTTTTCTCTATAATTAAATTTAATTAAAAGAAGCATTCAAAGATGTTATCTGTTAGCGTTGACTTAATGAATTCGAGTAATACTATGAATATTTAAAGAAGAAACTATGACTTGACTGTATTTACAATTGTGATTAGAAAACTGCCCTTTACTTATAAGATGTTTGACTAAACAAGTCTGAGGTGCCTAAAAGCAATTACAACTTCGCTCTAAATAGGAAGTTAGTTAAGACAAGAGGCACACCTTCTAATCTAACACCGGAATGGGAAAGAATAGAAAATGCACTTCTAACAGCAGCCGCATTATCTATTGATGAATCGCCACGTAAAAAAAGTAATGAATCCTAGACCAGAATTGGAAGTCTTCAACAGCTGCTACAGCACCATGATGTTTATTATCCTCACCAGTCACATTTTCAGGACACTGCAACCCATGGGATCTATTTTGCCTCTGTGAAACAAAGAAAATATATTTTTTTTTCTCTTTAACATATATTTGCAATCTATTTTACAATAATCAGCAAATTTACTAAAAACTAAAATACAAAGTAAGGTTGGTTTAAGACATTAGCAAGTTATAAATTAATTAAATGAATCTTCCTAAGTTATAGCCATTTACAAAATGTACATATTGTTACCAAAATGAAAATGCCAAAGACAAGGCAAGGCTTAAAAACTTCTACAATTATCTGCACTAATTAAGAGTGCTGGCAAGTGCATGGATCGTTTACATTTTGTGCTATTTGAGAACATTTGAATTAACGGCGAAAAATCGAAGATTCGTGTCCATACTAGAACATTCTAAACTAAGATAAACTACTATAAAAGCGGCGAATTGCGACTGGTGAGTTAGTTAGTTGTGAATTGGCGTAAATAAAAAGTGTTTTTGAAAGCGAATTTGGTGTACTAAAGTACAGTGGAATTAAAAGGAGATTGTAAAAAAACTAAAATAAAAATAGAGTTTTATTTTATTTGAACGCATTATAAGCGAACTCAAGCGTTTCAAAAAGATTAAAACGTAACAATATTTATAAGTCTACTGGTAATTAACTTCCAAAAAGCAGCTCTAGTATATGATAACTTTGAAGTTTATTAACCTCATCACTATCTTCAAGAGCATTTGAATGACAAAAACAAGTCTTTTGAGATAGTTTGAAATGTATCTATTAATTTCCTGTTTGGCTTTAGGTATAGACAAATCTTTATTATTGTTTTCACTCGTAACAAACCAGGGAGCATTGACTATCATTGGGAGTTTTCGATTGATAATGTTGCAAAATATCAATATTGGAGTTACTAGCAGTGCACCAAAACTCTTTATCATATGTCCATATAGGTTTTAATATTGTTTTATAAAATAGAACTTTGTTCTCCACACTTAATTCCTAGTTACTAGCCAGCAAACAGTATAACGGTTTTCTTTTAATATAAATTTTTTCTTTTTTAGCCTTTACTTGGTCTTCCCATATTAGTTGCCTGTTTAAATGCATTCCAAGATCTTTTACCCAACTCGAATTGGGAATTTATTGCCTATCAATATATTTATATAGCTGAAGAATCACCACTTCTTAGGGTAAATGTGATATAAGATTTATCTGGATTTACACATATGTTGCATTTTTTAAGCCAATATAAAACAACGTTAACGTGACTTCTCTTCTGTAGGTTTATTGTTGCAAGCAATTAGCACAGTATCGCCAGCATACGTAGCAATAGTTGTAAACTCACTTATTGGCATATCTAATGTGTAAATTGTATAAAGAACAGGTCTCAGTACACTACCCTGAGAAATACCCACTAAATATAAAAGAAGATATGTTTTATATACGACATAAGCGCAAAATAAAAAAGTGATGGAAGAATTTATTTTAATATATGCAGTAGACCCGGTTGCCATACTCCGTCAAAAACTTGCTTAATATCAAAACGAATCACAGAACAGTACTGTTCCGTTTCGAGAACATTTCATATAGGTTTAGTAATACGATAACACTGCTTAGGCGTTCCGTGTTTTGTCGAAAACTAAACAGATATTCTAGTATTATTTTTTGTTGTCCAATATTTTTTGAAATCTTGTCAAAAAAAGTTATTCAAATATTTTAGAAAGCGTAGGCTTATTAGTTTATAAGACGTTATAATATCTTCAGGTTTATATGGTTTTGGCACCATAACAATTTCCGGACATTTTACTCTGATTAAAATATTATAGTCTCGTAATCGAGTTATAAATTAGATTTAATATTTTTTAGAAAATAATTTTATATCTCTAGAACTTATTTTATCATAACTTGGAGTTTTCTTGTTGATTAGTTTGGATATTTCTAATTCAACTTCCCTAGAAGTTATGTGTCTAATTGGATGGCATGTGAGATCTAGGTACGATGTTATATTACTTTCTTCTATGTTAAATGAAATGCGAATTTAAGGTATTGGGATAAGACGTACGCTTTGCTATGATCTGATTTGCACCAGTAATCATTTAGATCTTTTTATGAACATTTATTTTTGTGGGCTTTTTAAATACTTTGTCGCCTTCCATATATTGTGCCCATTACTTTCATTATTATGTAAGATTCTTTAAACATGTAATTTTTTATAAAGGATCTGCCATCTAACGCTTTTTTTCAACTAGTGCTTATTTCGTGAATGGTAACACTTAGCTCATGTCTGATTTGACAGATAATGAGTTTTATCCTTCCGCTGAACCAATATGGTTGTGTACACGCTTGAACAACGCTGGGAAATATTGCGACATTACTTTGAAAATAATGGTAATGTTTGCAGATGAAGCTCATTCTGATATGCAGGTATGCAAACAAGCAAAATAGTCACATTTGGGGCACAGAAAACCCGCACGCATACATTGAAAAGCCAATACACCCAAGACAAGTCACTGTTTGGTGCGGGTTTTGGTCCAGATGCATAATTGGGCAATTTTTCTTCGAATATGAGCAAGGAGTGGCTTTACAGTCAATAGCGATCGTTATCGGACTATGTTGAATGAATTATTGTTCACAAAAAATGAAGAGGAGGGTACTAACAACATTTGGTTTCAACAGGACGGCGCTACCTGTCATACAGCCGAAGCTACACTCGATGTTTTGCGCCCTGTTTTTGAAGATCGCATTATCAGCCGCAGAGCTGATGTCGTTTGGCCACCTCGGAGCTGCGATTTGGCACCGTTGGACTATTATTTGTGGGGTACCGTCAAAGATAAGTGTTATGCCAACAAGCCAGGGGCAATTGACGCTTTAAAGGAAGCAATTGGTGAAATACAGCTGCACACAATCGATAATGTGCTTAAAAATTGGTCCGATCGTGTAGGCTACTGCATGGCCAGCCGAGGCAGCCATTTGAATGAAATTATTTTCCATTATTAACCGGAAGGATTGTACTTTCAATTAAAAAAAGAAATTTGAGAAAATATTCAGTAGTTTCTTTTTATAGCATTAAAAAAAAATAAATAAATTATTTGGCGGAATCTATATAAATTAAACGTCTTTTGGTTCCATTGTAGCTCCATTTAGATTTATTTTTTGTCCTTCTTAATAAACCAAAATATATAAAATATTAAATGTGAATACGCCTCCCTATGGGACTCTGTATCTTATTCTACATTTCCATTTAAATCTATTAAGAACTCCATAGCCAAATAATATTCTGCTGTTTTTGATGCCTACTAGCTCGTCAACAGACATTCACACCCGCGACCGCAATGCACAGTGGTTAGAGCCTTAAGCCAAAAATAAAAAATTTAAAGTGAAAATATTTCCACCACATATAGCATCACTACTTCCAGATGAAACAGGCTTTATAAAAGCATATTAATTTTTATTGCATTTCCATGGTTTCTATTAAAAATAGCCTCAAAAGAGAGAGCAAGTTATTAGTTGCTGCTTACAAGCTTTTCACACAGCTTGAAAATAAAGTACAGTAAAAACAAGAAAGCTGTTTCGCATTAATTTGAATCAAAGTTATTCTTGAAAAGCGAGGTGTTTACTTTAGTTTAATATTCAAAAGCACATTTTCTTATCCAACGATATTCTATTTTTGAACGAAGTAATATTAAATGGAGGTCTATGCCTTAAGATCAGTTTTTCTCCTCATATAGCTGATGTAAAAATATTTATGTATCTTTTGATAAAATAATGTCTATCATTTGTTTTTAGAAAATCTTACGATAATTCAGTAAAAATTGTTTTCCAGTCACAATCTATAGATACTTCAAAGAGGGCTATAAAGTGTGTTGTAATTGATGTTCTTTGAAATGCACCAACCGATTTTTAATAAAAAAAAATTTAAATTATTTTGTGTCGTTTTTACTATCAAGGGCAAAAAGTCGGCGTTAAAGAGATATTTTTGATAATAAAAGATATTTTTAGTAATATAAAATTTCCATAATTATATAATACAGTGAACAATGTGTTCATAACCACTGAAAAATGGACCAAATTAAAATCCGTTAGGAGTTTTACATTCGGCCTTCCATACTTTGAACGTTTAAGTGTTTAAAATAGAGTCGAACTTTTATAACTTGAACTTCTATTACTTGAATTTTCAATAAGTTGCAGCACATCTCGTGCCAAAAGCATCTTGGAGAGAAATTTTATCAGGTGTTGCTTCTTTAACTTGAACTTCCATAACA
Source organism: Wohlfahrtia magnifica (assembly GCA_023159175.1). NCBI lineage: Eukaryota > Metazoa > Arthropoda > Insecta > Diptera > Sarcophagidae > Wohlfahrtia > Wohlfahrtia magnifica. Next base: position 3,206,683 of record JAKWBJ010000177.1, read on the forward strand.
TGAATTCCTTCATAACTTGAAGAATACAGTAGTACAACGTTTCTATAATTTGAATTTTTTCGAAAATTTTTATTTATTTTTGGCTGGCAAAAATTGCCAAATTAGCCTCTAATAGAAAATATACGTTATTTTCAACTTTATTTGTTATAAAAATCTTAACATTTTATGCAAAATTACATTAAATTGCCAACACCGACATTTATACATACATAAGGCTGTACTATTGTGTTTATATTTCGGTAAAGTCCCTAACTAAAATTCATGAGTTGAATTAAAAAGAAAAACAAACAATATAATAATATTATAGAATGGCACCGAAACGCAACTTAACTAGTGAAGAAAAGTTTAAATTAATAAAAGCAATAGACTGTGGATCAAGAAGAAACAGGGAAAAAATAATAAATTTTATTGAATCTGAAAAAATATGAAAAAAGCAAGAGAATAAAAAAACCAAGATACGATATCATAGAAAAAGCTCTATTTAAGTGAATATTAAAGGGCAAACCCATGAAGTATGGCAAGAAACTTAAGGTGGAGGACTTTAAGGCAAACTAGAGAAATGGAAGATGAGGTTATGCAAAGATAATTCTCAATTGAATCAAATGTTACAAAATAATAGTTTAAAGATTTATTTATTGAGTTTTATTTTTTGAATTTTAATTTTATTTATTTGTATAGGGAAAAAAGTAAATGTAAAAGTAATCATGTATGCTATATTTTAGACACGGTGTTTATTACAAGAAAGCCTGTGGTGGAAAATGAGTTGTTTTACAAATGTCTTCTTGACAAAACACTAACCTTCAGAAATGAAAAATGTGATGGAGGAAAATATGGGGAGAAAGGGGTGACAGTAGTGTAGGCAGCAAATTAGAATGGAACAGAAAAATTTAAAATTTTTGTGATAGGAAAAAGGCGAGAAACCTGGTTGTGTTCGTGGTGTCAAGTCGCTACCCGTCGATTATAAAAGTAACAAACGGGCTTGGATGACAAGCCAAACTTTTGAAGAATGGATGGTGAAATGAGATAAATAATTTTTTGCTGCTAGAAGAAAAGTGATATTCTTTGTAGATAATTGCACGGCACGGCACGATAAATTGAAGTCTATTTAACTGGTATTTTTTGCACCAGATATGACATTAAAATTACAACCTCTTGACCAGGGAATAATTCAATGTTTGAAAGCTCATTACCGAAACAGAATCTTAAAAGAAGCTATAGCTCGAATTGAAGAAAATTGTAAACACGATATTAATGTGGTAAAATGTATTCACCATTTATCAAGAGCTTGGGATATTGATGTCAGTAGCCAGACAATATCAAAGTGCTTTACAAAGTTTTAATTTGAACAACATTCAGTGTGGGATGAAGAATATTACACAACCTTGCATTATTTTTTTATATTATTTTAACGACAAAGAAAATGTTTTAAAAGATATATTTGTATGAAGTAGAATCTATAAGTTGTACTGTTCAAGACATTTTGGATATCGATAATGAATTGATTACTTCTAAATTTTCAACTGATGAAATTATTATTGATGAATATATCGTTGAATCAGAACCGCACTCTGGAGAAATAGTAGATAGCGAAGTTGAGGAAACAGTTAGACAACCGTCCAGACAAGTTATAAACGATTCACTTAAGACTTTAAATGTAATCTTAAATACAAATGAAAACGCAAAAGGTGATCACTACAAAGCCTACACAAACTAGAACAACAATTTTGGCTCAAAGAATATGTAAACAAATTCAGTCAAAAATTACTCAGTATTTTAGTCGCTGTGGTATGGTAGGTAAGACATCCGCCTACCAACCAAAACGTCATCGTTTCAGTACCACGCCAAACCATCTTAAAAAAGAAAAAGTTTTTCGACAGCGGTATCATCTCATAACATTAGCTAGTAACTGGTTATTAGTATTAGTTACTATTAAAAACTTCTCTAATGCTTTGTCGTTCGAAGTCGACGTTAAACTGTAGGTCCCTTTCAATGAGTCTAAAAGATGGAATCGGGTGCAGCTCATTGACTAAGAGAACTCCCCATATTCCTTCATGGAATGTTAATGGAATTATGATATGACCTTAACAAAATTAAATTTAATTCCCAAAGATGAAGTTTCTGTAAGTTGAAGTTTTTTTCTGGATAGTGGTGGTTCAATTTATAGAAATTCATTCGCGTGTATTTGGGAATTTCCTTGTTCTTAAATAGAATAAGGATGCCGCACAGTAGGGCTTTGGACTAATATAGGATGTCACTAAACCTCTTCTAGCAAATACACTTACAGTTTCGTTGGCAGTTATCTCACAGTGTCCAGGTCTCTAAAACATCTAGACCCTATTCCTAAACGCTAGCCTCAGCAAAGCATCATAGCAAGATTTTACAAGTATAGACGTCATACAACTATCACCGTAAAACCAACACCACTCCTCAGAGAACCTAAATCGCAGTCTGTCAACCTAAACCTAAAGGTAAATGCCAAACTAACTGCTGTCTACGTACTACAAACCAACAACCAATTCAGCACAACATTATGAGAATCAATTTTGTATGGATGGAATACACATTTAGATAAAATTACGAGATTGCAAAAGCGACATTGCTGTAGAACCCACAAGACTATTGCCGTTGTGGTCATCTAAAAACATCCAGGCTTACTGCAAAAAATAATAAATTAGCTGTTACAGAATTTCCATGGAACGTGGCAATAAGAACAGCTCACAACAGAGACCGATAGAAGTCATTTATTGAGACCGTTTGCTACCGTAATAACACTCTAAATTCGATGTTTGTTTTATGACTAAAATTTCACTTATTCGTATTCTGAAGTAATTTAAGATTTACATTTCAGATTGAATTTCATCACTCGCAGTTGCATCCTTATTAGTGAATCAAAACCTTCCAATAGTAACTGACTAACCATTACTTTACATTTAATACTACAGACAATATTCAACCATTTCAATGAATAATAAAACAATTTACTTTTCAGTTTCCCATCGCAATTAAATGAAAGCGTATTAGAATTTAACTTCTAAAACCCATCAATAATCATCCCAAATAAATTAATTTGCATTTAGTGAAAAAGTAGCAAATTGGGAACAATCATGCACAAGTGGTAAAGAGGGAAATAATTTACTTGGTCATACGCGTATAACAATGCGTGTAAATGTTTCTATTTTACGATTTAATTTAAAACAAATACTTTCGTTATACAAACAACAGAGAGAAAGAGAGTGTAAATAAGAGAGAATTTCGGTAAATTGTGTTTTTAAATAAAAAGTTTTAAAATAATTACACCCTACATCACCATACCTACATTATGTATGCAGTCATTTTTATTATGCTGAACAATTTTAAGTTACTTTTTGAGGAAAATCGAGTATCCTTATTTTCAACAGTATAACAAAACTTTGTAATTAAAATGATATTCCGCGATATTGGATCATTCGAAGTTTCTTCTTTATGTGTTGGAACATTGTGTTGTTTATCAACTGGCTAAAACAGGTACACAGCTCGCAATCAACGAACTTGCACCGAACATAACTTGAGTATCCTGCGGTCGACATCAAAGTTGGTTCAATTTTGTTGACAGCATAAGGGCACATGCTTTATAGCAAAGTTCTACTGAACCGACCTAGATAGGACTAATTATTTTCTTTCTTTAAATCACATGATGACTAAGAGAAGGAGGAGGCTATATTTTATCTCATTAGTCTTAGCTCTTGCTATGCAACGACGGAGGTTCCTGGCCACTCACTTCTTGTCCTCTTTCACTGAACTCTTCAGGATAAAGGTTGCCATGATTGCCAGATTTGTTCTTGAGATTTATTTTGGTTTCCAATGTAGATTGTTTGTGGTATCAGAATTTTCCAAACTAAGTGGGGCTTTTTATTTCAAAGAAGATCCGTCACCTAAACTAACCTCAGCACATCTTCTCCCTATAACCTGCAATTATTCTCATCGAAAAAAAATCCATTTGTTAGCTGAATCAATTATCTAATTACGTATGTAGTGGGTATACAAGTTAATAACTTTAAGTTTGGAAAACATATGGCATAACTATCATATATGTTTTGTGTCAATTATAAAAAAAATATAGTATTTTAGAGGGTTAAAATCTTTCATTATAATTCAGTATTCGATAGATGCCAAACTGTAAACACACAATTTTTTCAACCGCCATACTAATGTCGAATTTTGTGCCTAAAAAATATGTTTTCCGGGGAAATCTGACAAAATTCTTTCATTTAAAAAGACGGCTGATGAAAGTTATCGATTGTCGGTAGAAGCTTACGGTTAACATGCATAAACTCAAGAAACTTGTGAGCAATTCAAAAGTGGTGATTTCGACACAGAAGACAAGTAGAGGCCTGGTCAGCTGAAAAAGTTTGAAGATGAGGAATTTGAAGCATAACTTGACGAAAATTGTTGTCAAATGCAAGCAGAATTTGCATTACCATTGAGAGTCACACAACAAGTATTTTTCTATGTTTAAAAGCATTGCGATTCATTCAAAATCAAGGAAATATTTGGTGGGATCAGAAGGGTGTTTTGGGTCAGACGATGAATTCATTATTTGAAGAGAGTACTCAACGAAGAATGATCAGAATATTCTACAAGACATGAAACCATAATCTTTCACCATGACAACGCTCGGCACATCTGGCAAGACCGGTTCAAAATTAAATCTGTTTTATGGAGACAAGAACACAGACGTTAGATGAAATCGTTTACTAATTGACTTTAGCAGTCAGTATAATTGTTAGTAAGTTAAATTTAATAACATATATTTATTGTTATACAAGAAACTTTTTAATTCAGAAAATACTTTTTGATATAGGGTATCACGTTGCCGTGCTATTCCGTGTAAGTAAGCATTACTTATTTGTTTTTATTTTTGGTTTAACAAATTATTTAGTAAAATTTTTCAATAAACAAAAATAAAATACTACAAATATATTTGGTATACAGCATTATATTGGATAACGTAAACTTATACCAAATGAATAAAAAAATAAAATAAAAATAAAACTTGTATTGAAATAAAACAATGTTTATATGACCACATAATAACATACGTTTAAAAACACATACACACAAAAATAGTTACGAACTACATGGAAAACTGAATTTATATGGATATTTTACAACAGCAGTACAAAAATTAGAATTGCCAATGACCTTTTAATAGTTTGAGGTTTTTATAAAAAAAATTTACGATATAAATACGAGTTGTATACTATATATGGGAATGTGTGAAATCTATTTATATTTAATGTAAAATTAGTTGTAGAGCTAAATGAAATCATTACTATGAAAACATAAATTATTATGAAAAAAAAGTTTTTCGTTGTAGTCCTTATTTAATGTTTTGCAGCAATAGTTTTACTAAATATGACTGATGTAGATTTATCTAACTCGTATATGGAGTGGTGTTTCAATTATTGTAATTATTAAAAAAAAAAGTTATACAATTTAGTTAAATGTCGTTCCTTTGAAGTGGTTGTATATGAATGGCAATGTTTTGGTTATACAGATTTAAAATAATTATTTGATATATAAAAGTCAATTAAAATGTGGTCATATCTACTTCATATTCATAATAAGCCCATATTTTCGTAGGACTTTATCAAATAAATATTTACAATTTGCAACAAAAATTTTGTGTTGCTGGTAAAAGACTTTAAAATATACATAAAAGCGTCCGTAGAAGTTTTAATATCAAAAAATAACTAAATATAGGGTCCGCCAAATAATTTTTTTTTTTTTTTTTGAAAATGCTATGAAAAAAAAACTATTGAATATTTTCTCAAATTAATTTTTTTATTTGAAAATACAATCCTTCCGGTTAATAATGGAAAATAATTTCATTCAAATGCTGCCTCGGCTGGCCATGCAGCAGCCTACACGATCGGTCCAATTTTTAAAGCACATTATCGATTGTGTGCATCTGTATTTCACCAAAGGTTTCACGAATATTGTCCTTTAAAGCGTCAATTGTCTCTGGCTTATTGGCATAACACTTACCTTTGACGGCAGCCAACAAATAATAGTCCAACGGTGTCAAATCGCAGCTCCGAGGTGGCCAAACGACATCAGCTCTGTGGCTGATAATGCAATCTTCAAAAACAAGGCGCAAAACATCGAGTTTAGCTTCGGCTGTGTGGCATGTAGCGCCGTCCTGTTGAAACAAAATGTTGCTATTAGCCTCCTCTTCAATTTTTTTGAACAAATATTCGTTCAACATGGCCCGATAACGATCGCCATTGACTGTAACGGCCACTCCTTGTTCTTTTTCGAATTATGCCTCTGGACCAAAATCTGCACCAAACAGTGACTCGTCTTGGGTGTATCGCCTTTTCAATGTATGCATGCGGGTTTTCTGTGCCCCAAATGTGACAATTTTGCTTATTTACATACCCGCCAAAATCAAAATGAGCTTCATCTGCAACATTACCATGATTTCTAAAGTAATGTCGCAATATTTCCCAGCGTTTTTTAAGCGTATACACAACCATATTCGTTCAGCGGAAGCCTAACACTTATAATCTGTCAAATCAGACATGAGCTAAGTGTTACCTTTCGAAATGAGCACTAGTTGAAGAAAAAGCGTTAGATGGCTGACGCGTTAATATGACTTCGTGTCAATAAATTCATGAAGTTTTGAAAGAATTTTGGATAAAAAAAATTTTTTTATTTTATTTCAGACGGTTATTATTCGACTGCTTTTAACAATTCTTTTTTTTTTTTTCGTTTAATCGAATACTTTGTTTACAAAATCTTAATTTTTCGAATACCGAATAAATCGGTCAATTTAACACAAATAACTGGTTAATTTTAATAATTATAATTTTCATACGTTTGTATATTTTTTTATTGCAAATATGCTCAACCTTTAACTATTTGTACAAATTTAATTATTAGTTTTGTATATATGACAACGGTGAACGTCTCACAAAGAACGTGAAATGCAAGGTAGATCGAAAAGGATATGCACTCTTGAGCAACAATAACTTTTCTCATCTTCCGCAAATAAATATTGATTTTTATATATGAAGAGTGATTAACTAGACTTATTGAAAGCCCACAAACGACGGTTCCGAAGTGAAGTTTTTCGCAGCGTAAGTGCACATAACCACTCGCTAGTCATGTTGTGAGGTGATATCACTGTCGAAAATTGTCAGATAGAGTAACCTGGAATTGAACCGACGACTCCTTTTTGGAAGGTGAGTTCTTACCTAACATATCACAGTGACACACACACTATTAAAGACGTGGTGTATAAATTTACATACACTGCTGCTCGAAATCTAACCAGATTTTCTTGTCTCATGGACTCGTATATTACTAATAGATTCATTGAAAGTAAAACATTTAATTCTTTGTATCTTAGCCACCTAAATTATAAGTATAATAATAATCCTTTAATTCCATTATCCACCAAGTAATACAACAAAAGCGATATGAGCTCCTAGAGTAGCTGTTTGAAACTTAAGCATGTTTCAGTACTTTGTGTAATAAACTTTGTTTTTTATGACCTCTACACACCGTTTTGGCATAGTTTTTATGAGATTTGTTAGAATTACTGTTAGTGTTGATTGTCACTTTAATTTTATGCTCTCCATCAGCTTTTGCTTACTTTTAAAATAACGTGGTCCAGCTCTGCGCTTCAAAAATTATTAAAAATTTTACTTAAATAAAAGAACCGGTGAACCGGTTATTTAAATTATTACTAAGCGAAAACTGGTTTTTTAAGAAAGTCATATAAACGATCACCCTAATTTTTACATAGTATGAGTTCCACACTTTGTCCAATTTGTGTCTAATTTTTTATCTCCTTCAAAAAGTAAGACTTGTGGAGATTTGTGAGATTATTTCTTCGCTAGAGTCAAATGTATTTTCTTCTAATCATTTCTTTAGGGTTAAAAACATGAAAAAGTCACTCATCCATGACTTTCTAGGCTGTATAACCGCCTTGGCCTTCTTTAGTATTGATTTACCCCACAAAAAACATACTGCTTTGGTAGGTCTTTGGTGTGTTGTGATGGATTCAGGCTTCATATGCGCTCATATTAGGGTAAAGAAAAGGCAAATACTCCTGTGATCTAGTCACACGGTGAAAGCAATAAATATATGTTAACAAAAATGAAAGTGTGTTTATTTGAAAACTCTATACAGCCAAAAAGCAGAACCGTTTATTTTGAAATACTTACAGTGTCTTTCTAGAAGGAAATAGAAATTATTCTTAATGGTTAAGAGAGGAAATAAAAACTAATTAATATAACAGTCAAAATAATAGCTAAATTAGAGGAAGCGAAGCACTCCGGTTTTCGGGAATCGTATACAAAGAAACACTAACGCTAATCACATCTCTTATATTTAAAAGGGAATATGACTGTCTTTAAAAGTCATCCAAAGCTCTTGAATAGATTTTTTGTTTTTGGTTTTGAAACAAAAGTGACCTTATCTAGCAAACAAGAAACTACTTTTTCATGAAAGAAACGCTCAATTGGTCACAAAATTCTATGAATGAATTAGGATAAAACTGTTATTTCATCGCATAATACTCTATATATTTGGAAACTTAAGATTATTTTTTATTTCAAAGTTTGAATATCTGGACAAGACCGTTAAAAGAGTATACAAAGGACCTCTATGTAATTATTATTTTATTGTTATTACTATTGGCCTAACTAGACATAAGAGTACGAATTAAGAGTTCTATTGTGACAACTACTCCGGGGTCAGATCCGCTAATAACAAGCTCCAGTGGAGGATAATCACTTAGTAGAGAGCCCATTCAATCATCCATTTAGTGAGTAACCATGTGCGGATGACTGTTCACTCAATCCGAAAACATCGCCCGGTACAGCGACATTACAACAGAATACCCTCTACTTTCCATATAAATACTAAAAAATCCCCAATGAGTAGCTGACAAAACTGCTCAGACTTAATACTGGGTTCCATAGACGTTCACTTACGAATGTTTGCTAAAGCACAGAAAATGTATTCTGTCGTTTCTTCTTCTGCCCTGCACAGGCGACACACCGTGTCAGGGCCACTGTTTCGTGAAAGGAAGGTGGTAATTTTCTTCATAATTGCCCTGCTTGTATAGCACTGCTCACTTTTTAATTAACTAGATCACGTCAACTAACGAGCCCAGTCTTACCAGTTCACCAGCTATCTCATTTTCTATACACCAATATGTCTAATGGCCCAACAAACTGTTACCCTGTTTCCCAATGCTAGAGTGTGGTCACTTGTATAATATTCTTGTGCCAATTTCGTGTCTATTTATTCCGGGCCTAAGTGCCGCTTGACCATCAAAATATTTATTTTTAGAAGTACGGTTTTCTATTTCCAAAGTGTAGTGTTAGGCTCAAAATTCCTCGCCCATACCATTAGTTAAGATCCATTCATATAACATATCCATCTTTATTTCCAGGAAAATGTCAAAGAATAGACTTCTATATAGAGTAGGTTCGTAACACTTTGTTTCCCGTATCAAAAATATATTGTGAAAAATTATAGGCTGATAGATATAAGCGTAAGGCCGCATCCACTGAATCCGCTCTATTATAGAATACCTTACCTTAACGCAATATGCCATTAAAAAAACCCTAATGTACAGTATTTGATTATTTAAATAAGAATACAATTACAAACTAGGATCATATTTATGTCGTGATGAGTAGAGTCTTTAGTGGGAATCGAACCCATGAGCCTGACAGACTAGTACACTCTGCACTGGCACTCTCTATGAATCACTGCGTTTATTGGGTTTTTGATGGTTTTTTCTGGGCTCTATTGAGTTTTATAACTGCTTCCACATTGCGTTCAAATCGACAATATATTTTGTTTTTTAATATAATTACGTTGTTTTAGAATTATAATGTAATTTTGCACACTTGATGGAATCAAGGCGGCGGCATTGTGCATTGTGAGCTACTAAAAATCAGTGATCAGAGCAGACTGCAATAGGTTCGTTTGATTCATGCGTTTTTAGAAAAACGGCCGAAATATAAAAACAGACATAATTATGTTATTCTTCTGCGTGAAAACGCTCGGCCCCACACCGCTACAGTTTCCAAACAATCAAATGCCCGATGTATTTTCCGAACACTGCTCTTTCAGATTATTGCCTGTTTCGATGGATACAATATCTTTTGGCATGCCACAGAATCACTTTTTAAGAAGAATAAAATCGGCTTCAAAGAGCGAGAAGTTTATCTGAGACGGGACTCGGAAATTGGCTCAGAGGGGGGAAAGATGCAAGCAGTGATTTGATAAATTTTTATTTTGTTAAAAATTATTACCTTTTTTTGAGTTTCAAAAAGGATTGAATTAATTTGTACTCCCAATATTAAATTACACTTATATTTGTTGTAAATAATCTACGAAAACCTTAAAATACAAAAACCCACCAGTGTTTTTTCAAATATAGTACGCAATAAAACCTTGGTTGGTTTAATTGAGTTACCCAGTGAGTTGCCAACCCTGCTATGTATAGTAACTTATGCTATTTTATAAAAGAAATCGATTGCAAATAGAAAGATTATACGCACGCCAAATTCTAGCAGTCAATGTGTATATAACTACTTATAAAAGTTTTTATTAAACAATACATCCAATTTTGTCATAGTTAGCTTGATGGTAAATGTTGAATATCGACTTAATTGTGACAAACTAAATTCTGATTAACAGTTTTAACGCAGTATGAGCATCATAGCGTATTTTTTAAACAATTTTATCGAATAGAGGTATACATATGGCAGATAACGCTTAATATGAAACTTTTCTATCTATTACGGTTCTTCTACGGTGTACGAAAATGGTTATTTAAAATGGGTTGAATTTGTAGGTACCTGGGAAGAGGAACACCTACAACCAGTTAGTGGCATCATACCTTATTATTACTGTAAGCTGTGACTGTGTAATACCCCATATATAGAGTGATTTTTTAAGAGCTTTCTCATTTTATTATAAAAAACACATACAATTCAGAGAAATGTATGAAATCTTTATTTGAACCGATAGAATGAACTACATAATTCAATGTTTAAAGATGATTTTGTGTAAATGTTGAACGCGGCTACGCCTTAAATGGTTTATACGCTGGGTCCAATTTTGGCATGCTCTTTGAAACATATCGGTCGATATCTCACAAGTAAATTTTTCAATATTGGCTTCCAGCAATTCAACAGTTGCGGTAGCTTCCCTATAGACATGAGCCTTAACATAGCCCCACAAGAAATAATTTAAGAGCGTTAAAGCACACAATCTAGTCGGCCAAGTGATTGGCCCCAAACTTGAAATAAACTGTTCACCGAAATCGCCTCTCAATTGCGTGCTGTGTAACACCGTCTTGTTGAAACCACATGTCAGTCAAAGCCAGCTCTTCCATTTTGGACGAAACAAAATTTGTAATCATCGCACGGTAGCGCTTGCCATTCACAGTAACGTTCCTGCCTTCGGCATCTTTGAAAAAGTACAGTGCAATGATGCCACCGGCCCATAATTCACATCAAACAGTGCATTTTTCGAGATGCATTGACAGTTCTTGAAATACTTCTGACTGATTTTCATACTAAATACGGCAAATTTGCTTGATCACGTATCAACTCAGTCCGAAATGAGATTTGTCGCTAAACACAATTTTCCGCTAAAAAAGTGAATCTTCATTCAACTTTGTTAGCGCCCATTCACCAAAAGTTTATATTTGTGGTAGGTCGTGTGGCTTCAATTATTGTACCAGCTGTATTTTAAAAGGTTTTACACTCAAGTGCTTCTGCAAAATTTTCCCCGTATTGGAGTAAAAGAAGCTCAATTGCTACGAATGGCGCCGGGTCTATAATTCACGGTCATCAAAAACATTGGCGGTTACTGCTACGCTATATTTTTCTGCCCACGCTCTACGTTTGCGTGTTGGTAGTGTAGTGTTCAATAATGTAAATTTGGCAGGAAATTTAATTACAAGAATCCGAATAGCCGCTTCAGAAAGTCGCCCAAACTGACCATAAAATGAAAGAAGTAAGCGATGCACTTTCTAAACCGAGTACGAATCTTCATAATAAAATTCCATTATCTGTAAGTGTTGTTCGTTTGTAAGTCGGTTCATGCTTAAATTATTAATCAAACTGAACATGTTTGAAAGCAATATTGTGCCGTAGCCGTCGAAAAAGCTAACCCAAGATAAGAATCGATTTTTGTTATTTTAGATAAATAAATTCATTAGCAACATTTGTATCATCTCTTAAAATGTCATTGTAATACAAAGTACCATTACAAATTTGTAGGAAAAGAATTTTAGCTTAAGTTCACACTGTTTGTTTGTTTGCAGTTTGTTGGTTAAGCTAAAATTCTATTTCAAAATTTATTGAAGAGTAAAAATAAATACTTTATAAAGAGTGCTAAAAGGCATCAAATAAGCTCGAGATAAATCATCGTTTGTGATTTGCTTCCATCTTAAACTGCTGCAAAAGGATGGTCTACAACGTATTAGTTCATATTCGAGTCCATTGAACATAATAAAGTATTACACAGTGTTCTAGGCCTAGCAACACAACTCGTATTTAAAGAGCCTTAGATGCAGGCCACTTTAAGGTCTCAACTACAATTTAAAGGTGGTTTTCAACAACATTTGGTATTGACATCTCCCCGCGAACGTGAAAAAAAAGTTGTTTGGATGCATTGTACAACATAAGGTACACGCATCAAGTAAAACTTGAATTTCCGAATTTTATTTTTCTTGAACGTACGGTACAGAATGGTGCCGCAAATGTGATGGCTTGTGTTGGTCCTATAATCAAAGAAGATACTCAAATGGATTAGTACGCTTAGAAGGAAACACTTTTGAATACAATAATTCTGTTTGCAGAGGAAAAATTTCCACTTATATGGTATTTCATGCATGATAATTATCCAAAACAAATTTCACGTACAGTGGAGTATTGTTTGGAGCAAACTAGAATCGAAATTTTAAATTGGCCAACTTATTCACTAGATCTTAAGCCTGCAGTGAACCCATGAAATGATGTCCAGTCCCATATTAATACTGTTAAACCTAAAATTTTTAATAATTTATGGATAAAAGATATGCTAAACAATACAAAAGAAACTTTGCGTCAGACTTATAGACAATATACTAAGGAGATAGTTCTCAATACAATAAAAAAGTGGTTTTGTTTTTTTCTTGTTGAAAAAAAATATTTTTTTGTGTGTTAAATTACTGCCCAGGCATTTTCTTTGATTTTGCCATACTTTAACACAAAATATATAAATTTAAACAAACAAAACTAAAGTAAACTAAAGTTACGTATTCCTTGAACGCGAGTGATACATAAAGACATAGAAATGATTAAAATGACAAACACGAAGAAAAATTTTTCATTCAAAAAAGTACACATAGATAATGTGCTAACCAAACATACACCACTGTATATATATAAACATAGACATTTATTTCCTTTAAAAACAAATTTAGCTTAACTGACACAAATATTATCAGTAGGTTATAAGAGTGATAGCGAAAAAAAGCTTAAGTGACAAGAACTACAGTTGTTATACTAATGGCATCGATATTAGCTGCTTGTGTTATATACCAAATTTCATTGTAATAGCTGAAGAAAAAGAAGAGATATTTAAAAAAAATCCTTTTCCTGTAAAATTGTATTTTCGTTGGTTTCTTTTCTTTCTTGGCGTTATGATAGACGAAAACAGCTGAGCTGCCAAAAACATTATTGCCAAAATGAAAGTTGCTAAGAAATTACCCAATATTTAGGGGTGCAGATCTATTCATAAGCTTATTAAAACCGTTATTAGGAAAGCGACGAAATCTGTGTTTTACAATCGATACTAAAAGTTTTAAATAAATTCATTAAAATAAATAAAAAGCATTTAACACCTATACTCATTTAATTTTAATCAGATTTCATATAATAGAAAACTCATTAATTGAATTTATTTCTTTCATTGCTTAGACGTTCAAATGGTTTTAGAGTTGCTAAATAATTAAGTGATATACAGTTTAAATCATAAGTCAATATTAAATTATTCAATAATTTCAGTGAAATACTTTAAACATTTACTTCAAATAATTTTTGCACGTGTTATGAACACATTTTACTAACCTTCGCAGAGGCCATACACGTCATGCTTTATTTCTATTGAGCTTCTACAATCTCCCCACCGACACCTTTATCAAACGTTACTTTTGCGTAAATATGGACATTAAAAACGAAATTAAAAGAATATGCTGGAATGAGATGATGGTTTTTTTTCGAAAATTCCAGTTGATAAATAGCCATAGCCACCTTAAATTTATCCATCACTGCTATTTGTTCCTTTTAATAATAAATTTTGTCCAAAAATGGAAATAAACGTTTTCGTTAATCAATACATACCGCCTCTATAATTTGTCAGGTCTTCCATAAGATAATTTGCTATTAAAGTAATAATAAACTGTCACATTGAAATTCTAATCAGTGCGTTAAAAAAAGAAAAATATTAACAATGGACGACGAAGCAGTAGCAGCAATAATAAATATCGACAATAATATTAATAGAAATTTTGTTATTGCACACGCTACAGTATGTTAAGGTAAACAAGATGTGTCCTCTAGCGGCCACATCTTTTAGATTTGTTGGCGGAATTTATTTATGACTAAATTTTATACTCATACTCATAGTTCGTCTGTAAAAGTAACTCCGCTTGTGCGTAACTAACTCAACAAATTGAACTTCGAATCTTGTATCTACATTATCTTGAGACCTTGCTGTAAAAAGGTTTCTAGAAAACCAAAATGTTAGCAAGTCTTCTGGGCTGTATGACACTCCAGCGGTTATTCCTTTTTCAGATCTCTGAGGAAGTTATAGACCTTCATTATAGAATATATTGTTAAGTTGCTATCGATTTAAGCAAATATTGTACTATGCGTAATACGATCTAATAATGAGGTTTTTCACAACTAGCATGCAAACAAACAGACAAAGCCGACGCAGTCTCCGATATTTGAAATATGTCGATAACAATCAATAAGCTATTATGCAGGTAAAAGTTTGACAATGGACGAACAGTTATTTAATGTTAAAGTTCGAACTAATTTTACTGAATATTTTACTTACTGTTGTGTAATACAGCTAAAAGTTATCCTTTAAATAGAATCATTGATTGGTGGTCACTGACAAGAAAATTTAAAAGAAAATGTTGATCTGGTTGATTTTTAATAATAATCTGGTGTAAAACAAAAGGAAAATACAGCACATCAGGATCTGTATTGTGGAATTTTTGTCTATTGGTTTGGGTCAAGGTTGATAATACCCTGGTTACCCTATTAATGCCATACCGATATCCGTATTTGACGGCATTGCGTATTGATTTGTGTATTTAACGGCATTGCCAATTCGACGATCTTCGGGCAAGAGAATTTTAGATGTTTAAGACTAACGGACATAAATAGAGGATGTAAGAGCGTTTAAAATATTTCAGGAACTTTCAAAACTAACGCAGTTAGTTATATAAGGTGACTGCTGTGCTTACATCGACATAGTTATCGTTTTGCAGCCATAAAGTATATTCGTGTTTAGGCGTAAATAAAAGTATTTTATAAACGAATATTAAGTACAAGATAAATAAGTTGCTGTATTAATAAAAGTATAAAGATAAAATGAGGAAATAAGAACTGTAACACAACAACAAGGTGGTGTTTATTTTATTTTGATGAAACTAAAAAGAACTTAAACATTTTAAAAAGTTTAAAACTTAACGATATATTAACAGATAATTTGTTTACGTCAATCTGTTTCTTCAACCGGCATCAAGCTAGGTAAGCCATCGGTACTTTTCGGAAAAACAAGACATGTATTGCAAAAGAGCAAAAGAGCTACCCCGATATAGTTTCAACAAAAAACGAACTCTTTTTTCTCTCATAATTAAGAAGACCAAGAACATGTAATTTCTAAAGGGTGGACCATATTCTCCATATTCTCAATTTCTGGCCATAAGAAGACCGTTACCACCTCGCTATAGCGCACACCATTCAGGGTAACTGCTTTGCCCACTTAAATTTCGAAGAAGTAATGCCCGATGACGCTGCCAGCTCCTAAACTGTACTAAACAATCACTCTTTGTGGATGCGTCGGCTTTGATAAAATCAAAAACATCATTGTGGACACATTTGGTCGATTATGCTGACTAAAAAAGACATTG
The DNA here is from genome assembly GCA_023159175.1 of Wohlfahrtia magnifica. Lineage (NCBI taxonomy): Eukaryota > Metazoa > Arthropoda > Insecta > Diptera > Sarcophagidae > Wohlfahrtia > Wohlfahrtia magnifica. The sequence continues at coordinate 3,222,893 of JAKWBJ010000177.1, forward strand.
AGTACACGAAATACATTTTAATTTGAACTCCCATGTTGGTAAATGGCCTCAACAATCTTAACGCGCTGCTCCATGATTGAATTTGTCAAACATTGAAACAAAGCAATGTCAAATTAAGTTGGGCAAAAAACTTGACGTTAAGGTGGGACTCGCAGTTAACATATATTTCGACAATGCATTATACTGGAGGGGAGCAAATTTCTAATAATGAAAAGTGGGAGATAAATGAATTCTAGAATAATACAAAAGACTGAGTTAATGTTATGGTCCATATGGTGTACACATAAAGCACCAAACGCAAACCAAATAGATGGCGATTGTCATTGACGTGGCTACATTGAGCGCATTTGTGGTGTACGCTAGCTGCAACCCAAGCGCAAAAAAATCGATGCTCATATCGAGGATTCTTGACAGCACTTGGAGTTGAGTTGTAAACTAAAAAAATTAACGAAAGAAGCCAATCATAATCGAATAGCACGATTCGCTAACGTCTGGGCAGCTTATTATAAATGAAACCAGCCAAAAAGTAGTTTGCCAGGATGACAGGTCGGTGGCACGAGATCTAATCGAAAAAAACGAATGCGATGGTAAGATGGAACACGCATTGCAAAAACATTGCTCATTCAAAAAATACTATTAGTTTAACTCATGTCATACAGTTCTATACCTCTATAAAAAACACCCTATATAATAAGATACTTCTGGGTAGCCGTATATCTGGTGGGTAAGAACTATTTAACTTTAGGTGGCTATACTGCCAACCCAAATAAATCAGGAGAGCTAAGGATGACAAACAACTTTAAAAAATGTTAAGTTGAAGAAATTTGCGAAACCTCGAATCTGTATTTTGTTTTGTTTTAGAAGAAATTAGGTACCGTCGCACCAATGTCAGGAGGGTTAAAGGGATATTAATAGGAAGTGAGACTGCCAAACGTAAAATGCATTGTAGTATTTTTGGCATTCTCAAAGGTTTTGGAGAGCATGATTAAGCTCCAACTTATGAAATATCTAGCGTCCAATGATTTGCTAAGCGACCGTCAGTACGACATCCAATTAACATCGCCACGACATCCTCATTACACAGATATGGCCTCAACGACACTGTTATACACGTTCTTATTGCCCCGGTTATACTGAGGCTGGCTAGTCTCTGCAAATTTATTCATAGTGCTAGCTTTATCAACCTTTCTCTACAGAACTATTGTCGCAAATAAAAAAAAAATGTAATTGTGGTTTCGAGTGTTATATAAAAAGGCTTCAACTTCTCCAGATATCTCCATCTAAAAAATAAAAAGAAAGCCCCTCGGACTTTCCAGATTACGCCTGGCGATGATGACAAACATCAGAAGAATGATCGGTGAAAACGCCGCCTACTGGGAAAAAATTACGATGCTGAATTAAAGCTCACCACCTGTTAGCAAGGAGATTCATCACTACACAATCATATTGAGTGTGGTACAGTAGGTTAATCAGTGGTCTTCAGTTTGATTAATGAAATTGAAACAAAGCAATAGATGCTTTGTGGAGGAATGACGCAGAAAAAACTATCCAGCTTTTATATCCTGCTTAAATTGATTTTGGTTAGTACCACTGTAATATAATTTTCTTATTTTACATGGTTTAAGACCATTTAGCGTAGTTAAATAAATATTGCATTGGTACCCCCCTTATTCAATAGTAGTAAATACAATTTAAAAGTGTTTTTATATCATGGACTTATTTCAACCAAAAATTAGGAGGTGTCCATAAGACCGACGTTCGAATTATCGAATCGAGTTATCTTAAAAATGCAACATATACATCGATAGCTAATTTTATATGGTTAATGATATAAACTGACTCGAGAACTAATTCCAAATCGGAGGTAGGCCAAAAAAAGAAAAAAAAAACATTAAAATTTTTATCATTTATAGCTAAAAACATTGTCGTCATTGTATACTTAGTATCGCATAGTGTGGTAAAATTTGACACCGCCATCGCTGCGTTGTCGCTATTATTGTCACCCGTTTAGATTAAATACAATGAAAATTGTTTAGTTGCATGTAATAAAGTCATTCTGTTTTAGTTGTGAACACGAGTAGATCATTGTGTCTATAATCGGTTGACTGATTTCGTGTTAAATTAATTAAGATGGGTGCGTGTGTTCTAACAATTCAAACACGACATAAAATTTTTTCGCTGTGCTCTTCAATCAAAATGCGTTTTAACAATTGTTCTTAACCTCTTATACATACATACATATATACAGAGAGTTGATTGTATTTGACGTGCGTTTGACTGGTTATGGTTTAGCTGTAGGGCAGTCGTCATTGTCCGTGTGGGAAGTATCAAATAAAGGCTACGGGGTAGGTTGTCTAACAGTAGACAATGTTTAATAGCTTAAAGGTTGTCAATTTACAATATTTGTTGCTGATTATTATCATTTCTGTTCATGGCTTTATAAAATAATTTGTTTTTGTGTAAATGACATTACATGACATTGTATTAGTTTTAATGTTGTTGTCGTTGTTTTTGTAGTTTACAACATTTTTGACAACCAAATAATTTGATTGATTTTTATTATACATAAATGTATATACATATGTAAATTAGTATATACAGAGATAATATTTTTTTTAATATTTTTGTTTTGCAAATAATAAATTCAAAATAAAACTGTGATGGTTATTTAGTAATTATACAATGACTGTCGAATTTTTATGGAAAATATAAAAAAAATGCAGTGCATTAAAGCAGCTATGACTTGAAAGAGTATCAGTGACTATGCCTAGTATATTCTTTCGAACCCGTAACAAGTCTTCTGGGCCGGATGGCATTCCAGCACTGGTCCTGAAGGGGCGCTCTTCGACGCTTGTGCATCCATTGGCTAATCTTTTCAGTGCATCTTATTGTGCGGGTATTTTTCCATCTTGCTGGAAGGTTACCAATGTGACGCCAATCCCTAAAATGGGTGAAGCTAGTAGCCCTTAAAACTACCGCCCAATTGAAGTTTGTTCGGCACTTTGCAAAGTTATGGAGAGTGTAATTAATGTGAAATATTTATAGTCCAACAATTGGCTAAGCGATCGCCAATATGGTTTCCGTAAAGGTCGTTCTATTGGCGATCTGCTGGCGTTGCTCTCTGAAGAGTGGAACAGGTCCATTCATGGATTTCGTGAGAGTAAGGCTGTGGCCCTGGATATTTCCATGGCGTTTCACAAAGTCTGGCATGAGGATTTCATATCCAAACTTATTGCCTTTGCTGTCAGTAGTCACTTCTCTCGATTCATATTGAGCTTTCTCAGAAATCGCAGTATAAGAGTGGTTATAGATGGAATTTCATCCGAAGAGCTTAGGATAAATTTAGGGGTACCGCAAGGCTCTGTTATTTCTTCAACTCTATTTCTAATATATCTTAACGACTTTTTCTTTCTCACTTCTAATTCTATATACTCTTTTGTAGACAACAGCATTTGCAAAATTTGTTCTTCATATTCTTTTGATCGTAGGCCGAGCCTTTCGGAGATTGTGGCGAAAAGGTGGAATATGAACGATACACTTACAAACGACCCGTCGAAAATCTCTGAGTGAGGTCGCGCGAACAGAGCCGATTTTAATGGGCGCAAGACCCAATCTTGTTTTTTGACACACAGACGTGGCGGTTTGTTGTCATCTGTATCTATGGGTAATGTAGATATTGAGGAGTGATGTAGATATCGAGTGTCGAAAGAAGCATTCAAGTGCCTCGGCTTTTTAAGACGGTATAAGAATTACTTCACTCCATCTGACCTTAATATTTTCAAGATCTATATCCAATCCAAATTGGAATACAACTCTCATGTATCGGCCGGGGCTTCAAAGTCTATTTTTTAGCTTCTCGACCGCATATAGGAGAGGGCGAAGGTTCTTATTAATGACGGTAGGGTAGCCAACTCTATTGATTCATTAGAGCATTGTCGCAATGTGGCGTGTGTTTCATTGTTCTATCGGTACTATAACGGAATGTGTTCCGACAAAATTAGGGAACTAAGTCATAGCAATCATAAGTTTGTACGTAGTATTTATATTTCTCGTAAAGCGCATCCCTTTGTAGTTGATTGTCCAGTGAATCGCACAACGCATTATATGGAGAATTCATTCTTTGGTCGCACTATTGGTTTGTGGAATAATCTTCCTGCGAATGTCTTCCCTGCCACTTACGACGTGAGCAAATTTAATTCGAACGTCCACAGACACTACTCTATCTGTCTTCCTTCCCACAACCTATTTTTCTTGTACCAGCACAATGCAGTACATGAATTATTTATCTACTGCAGGTAGAGGATGCTATCTTCATCGGTTCCATTTTAGGGGGAATTTTGACTGCTATATCTGACCTGAGGCTTCTCCATGTTGTAATTTCGTGTGGTAGGATTTTGGATCTTATATTCATAGGGAACTTTAGCATTATCTCATTGCTTTGCACTCGTCCTATGTATATCTATAAGTTTTCAAGATTCATATTTCATTAATAGTGCACAGTAAATTTTATTTTGATGGTCAATTTCTTTTTTGCGTATTTCGTAGTTTTAAACTATAATATATTTTATAACAAAAACAATTATTATTTCAGTTTTGAAAAAGAAACAAAACTTTACCATCGAAATGTGTTGAAAAAGTAAGTTGTCAATAAATTAATATCCGCAATACCCAAAGATTTGAGTGACCACTTTGCCAAGTCTGTGTTTTACGGAGTCAATAAACTTAAGACAATTATTCCGATAAAAATTATCGAAGTTCAAAAGATACAATCTTTCATACCTTCAAGGTTTTAAGTCCTATCCTTAAAAATTCTGTTTTTTATGGTAGACAGATCTGTGCTCTGCGGAGTCAACTTTAGAGCATTTATAATTTCTTTTATCAAATAATCTTTGATTATTTTTACAGTGTTGACTGGTGCATTGTCTTGTAAAGGTTAAAGTTTTTCCTTAGTGGTCGTCTACCTTCTGCTATTTAAATCTCTTATATTATTTTTATGGAGACTGCAAAAAAACTATATTAACCCTTCCAAAAGAACTATGCTACCCTTACCACTTGCCGATAAGCAACTTTCTAACGACTTAAAGGTGGGTAGAGTACACTTGAATGTAAGGTGTTAGCTGGGGTTACGACATACAAACAACATACCGCAAGAACATTTAAGTCTGATCAGAGAGTCATCCGTCCCAAGCACCCTATGCCACAAATTTGGTATCTGTAATATGTGTTTGTTATAAAATAATCATTTTTGTCCTATTTTAACAATTGCGCTAAAAACTTTGGCGCTGATTCGAATGGGTCAACATAGAAAATTAGTAAAATTGCATATTAATATTTTCAGAGGCTATTTTATGGAGCTCAAGTTCTGTTCCAAGGTTTGCTTTGACAACTTATTTTTTTCCACATACTGTATGTATATTGATTTAGATTATTGTTTTTCTATTGACAACAATTTTCGTTAGATTTTAAAGGGTGCTTCGTTCTTAGCTGGGCTGACTGTTATGATTTGAATATGTTGCTTTCTTACTGTTCTGATTGAGATGCTACACAACTGAGCAGCGCGTTAAGATTTTTGAAGGCTTTTTCGTTTAAAAAAAATTTACATTTAAATCAGAATAATTTCTCCTAATGTGTTAACGTAATAATTATCTATAACCTTAAACCTAACAAATACACTTACATGATTTAATAATGGTCATTGGTTAAGGAAAATAAATCTATATCTAACCTAAAAACTAAGTATATAATAACCTAATTATATAATAACCTAATTATTATATACTCACACTAAATTAAATGATCATAAACTTAATGCAAGAAATCTCAACAAGTTAGCCCAGCAAACCAGATCATCGAAATTATGTTGGAGGCCTTCATCATCAGATCGATATGATTTGGTAAGTCATATAATGTGTTTATTATTTACAATCAATAAAGAGTAATGGATTATTGAGAGCAGTGATAATTAAGAGCAAGCAAAATTTTCGATTAAGATTATTAATTTCTGTAATATATTAAAGATTAATGTAAAATGTGTACTCTCTTAATTTCATGTTCTCAGCTCTCTTGTAGTTTGTTTTGATTATTGTTTCTTTTATCTTTGTCATTTAATTACATATAAAAGTGATAATTAACTTGTTGTGGGTCAACAAATATTGTTGATTCAATGTTTTATAATATTAAAAGATTTATTGATTTATTTATTTTATAATTAAAAGATTTATTGCTTCGTATTATGAATGTTTTGTTATAATTATTGTCAATTTGAAAATTTAAAAAGAATAAGAGATTCAAGTTTCTTTTGAAACAGAATTTAATTTAAGACTTAGAATGCTAAATAGGACTTTAAAATGTGCTAAATAAATGAGATTAATACGAAAAGATATATATGAAGTTATGTGGGTGTTTTCTGTAAAGGATCGTGTAGAATAGATACTTGACTCGCCTTTAATTTTGGGGATTCCGAATATGTTATTTTGCCTGGGAAAAATAGGTAGGCGTGGGTTACGAGGCAACATCCCTCAACAACAGTGGAGGTGATTAAATTAGTAACAGATAATTTAGACTAACCAATCCACATTTTATTTATTCTCAATATGACTGGATAGGGGCTTAATTGAGTATGTAGTCCAGTCATTCCGGCCTTCCATTTGATACCACCTGTACTAAAAAGGGAGTCTATAATAAAATTTTATATAAATTTGAATTGCGTTAGGAAAGAACCAAATCACCCCAGTCCGACTGTTGCTAGTAACTCAATGGCTCCGCAGTCCTCCTCCTACGTAGTTCCATTAACCTTCATAATTTCATTGATGAATGGTAGAATATGAGTATGGGTTAAATTGTAGTTTTACTATTTAACTTATGACTTTTTCGTATGTGAACAATACACTCTTTACATGGCTATCGCAATAACGACTATTTTGTATTATGGAACACATTCGCTTTAAGTGCAATTTACCTCGTTCTACGGTTAAGAAACGGATTCTCCTTTTTTTTTAAAGTGTAAGGGAAGCAAACGGAACACATATTCATCTCGTCTAAAGGCACTTCGATTTACGGCCTACGTTTTCAGAAACTATATAGGACGTATAAGGAGATGTAAGTTTATTTTTTAGCATGTCACCGAATCATTTCCTTTGAACAAATACAAAATCGGCTTCAAAGACGAGAAGTTTTTCCGAGACGGGACTTGGAAATTGGCTCAAAAGTGGAGAAAAGATGTAAGCAGTGATTTGATAAAGTTATTATTTCATTGTCTGTTTGAGGTCAAAAATAGGACAAATAAATTTGTAGTCCCAATACGTAACTTACACCTATTTTTGTTGTAAATAAACTACGAAAACCTTTACTTGGGTTTAATTGGGTTACCCAGTGGGTCGCCAATACTGAACAATATGGTATTTTCTCGTAGGCGTATATTTGTGTCTAAGTACTTTTTCAGTTTTCGGTATTTCTTTTATTTTTAGCCTTATTACTGGTGGTATCGATTCTGCATTTTTACTTTCTAATATAAATTTCAGTTTCTTGGCCAGAATTTCTAGTAATTATTGTCCTCTGGCATTGAGTTTTTACCTAACTAACAATGCGATTTCATCTAGCTTTCGTAGAATATGTAAAGACTTTATTTTTTGGTTCTGTAGCGGGACCATTTAATTAATAAAGGACCGGTACTAAGGCAGCGTTGACGTTGCTGGGAAAGTGCTCTGAAATTAAACGTTTTCGAACTGTCAAAATTTAATGAGATTGAAGCAAGAAACCACCAGAATTGACAAAGAGAAAAGTTATTGTGTTTCATCATGGCAATGCCAGACCAAACACATTTTTGTTGGCTCGTTAGAAACTGAGATCTAGACTGGGTATTTTTCATGCATTAACCAAATAGGTCAGAGCTTGCACTATCAGATTAACACTGACTTCAACCTCTACAGTAATTTCTTAATGGTGTAAATTTAAATATAAATTTCGTAGAGAGCTCTTAGGTTAGAAAACCCAGAAGATTTATATTGATGAATTTAAGAAATATCTTTATTTTATATCTTTAACACAAAAATGACAAAAGGCTGTCGATCAAAGCGGCACATATCTTACTAAACCTTGTTCCAAATATAAAAATGGCCTTTCATTTTTGGTCAACGGAACTTTTTTCAGCACCGATATGAACCTGAAAACTATAAAACTAAGTCCCTTATATTATGTGCATATTACAACAAATTTAGAAAAATATGATATTTTCATAAAACACCCGTTATGAAATACAATATTTATGAATTCCACTAAATTATTTTTTTTAAGCGGAAAACAATAAATGAACCATAAAATCATATCGATTTTCTATAGAATCACTTGTACAACAATTCCATTTAAAATAATTTATTAAAAGTAAAACGTACACAAATTATAATAACAATATTTAAACAATTAACAATAAATTATTGTAATAACTATTGCCTGTATCCTTTTTTATATTTTATTGTTGCTGTTGCCCTTGTTGTTATTGCTGTTATTATTAGTGCAACAAATGTACAGAAAAAGAAAAAACATCATAATTGCACCACTGGCATACAGAACGTAAATATTTTTTTCTTTGCTCATATACTATATAATAGAAAACTTGTGCGAAAAAATAAAAACTGTGTGTACACATACTGTGAGCGTCAAAATAAAATATAGAAGAAGAAAGCATTGCTACAAATTAGAATGATGTCGAAATAACGCATAGTCTGAAAAGACCCGTAATCTCGATCAAGTGTAATGCAATGAAACCAGCGCCGCTCTAATATTTCAATACAACTTTTGTAGAACGATTTATTTTTTGAATCAAAATAGACTTTAATTTTCAGCGATAACCACATTATTCGTGCGAAATTTCTTACCAGCGAGCATTATTTTGATTTTGTGCTGTTTTATGTTTTTCGACGCCCACTGCGTTCTGCATCATTGGTGTACCTCCGACCACGTTTGAAGTCAGCAAACAAACATTTTGTTGTTGTTTCTGATGGAGCAGAGTCCCATATACTTGTCAAGCTATTGCTTTGCCTGAACGGTATTTTGTTTAGTGTCATCTACCGACAATTTGTTACCTGGGAAGCCAATCACTTTGCTAATGGGTACTATCGAGTAGAAAAAGAATCTGATTTAGAAATTTTCGTAAACCTCAAAAATCGTTAGTTACGGTTTTTTGTACCTTCATGCACTTATAAGTTAATAACTTAGCAAAATTTTAATCGATTTTAAGATTCCCGAAAAATTTAGGGAGAAGAGGCATACTCCAAATAAATGGTGTACACTTTACTTAAGTAAATGTAAGGAATCTGTGAATATTTCTTTAGCATACATATTTTTATACAATTTATTTCAAATTTTTGAAGTTTAGAGACGTTTTTATATGCCATTTTATATAAGAACAATTATATTTTATACTTTATTTTCGTAGTGTGCTTAGTTTTGAATAAAATTATGCTTCATTATATTAAATAGGGTACGCCAAATAATTTTTTATTTTTTTTGAAAATGCTATAAAAAAAAACTACTGAATATTTTCTAAAATTTATTTTTTTATTTAAAAGTACAATCCTTGCGGTTAATAATGGAAAATTATTTCATTCAAATGGCTGCTTCGGCTGGCCATGCAGTAGCCTGTACCATCGGTCCAATTTTTAAGCACATTATCGATTGTATGCAATATTGTGCTTTAAAGCGTCAATTGTCTCTGGCTTGTTTGTGTGACACTTATCTTTGACGTCAGCCCACAAATAATAGTCCAACGGTGTCAAATCGCAGCTCCGAGGTGGCCAAACGACATCAGCTCTGCGGCTGATAGTGAGATCTTCAAAAAAAGGGAGCAAAACATCGAGTGTAGCTTCGGCTGTGTGGCACGTAGTGCCGTCCTGTTGAAACCAAATGTTGCCAATATCCTCCTCTTCAATTTTTGTGAACAAAAATTCGTTCAACATAGCCCGATAACGATCGCCATTGACTGTAACGGCCACTCCTTGCACATTTTCGAAAAAAAAAAAATGGCCCAATTATGCCTCTGGACCAAAATCCGCGCCAAACAGTGACTCGTCTTGGGTGTATTGGCTTTTCAATAAATGAGCTTCGTCTGAAAAGATGATTTTTTTTTGGCAAAATCGGCATCTGCTGTAAGTCGATCGCAGGCCCAGATTGCCAGCGTTGCTCAAGCGTATACACAACCATATTCGTTCAGCGGAAGAATAAAACTAATTATCTGTCAAATCAGACATGAGCTGAAAAAAAAAAACGTTAGATGGCGGACTCTTTATAAGTCGTGTTAAGAAGTTCAAGTACACTGATTTGCCTAAATATATGTAAATACACGAGCTCTCTTGTAAATGTAAATATAAAATATACGTAAGTACACCCTCGAATTTTAGCAATAAAAATCTACATGTAGCGTGTAAAAACGTCTCAATACTTGGACAATCTTAGATGAATCGTATAAAAATGCGTTTGCTCACAAAATATTTTATAGATTCTTAAAGTCTACTAAAGAAAAATGTTGACTTTTAAGGTCTGTTCCTCATCTTTTCAAGTCTGAATCTTTCCAATAAGAATTTTAAAAACGGTTTTTATTTATTTAGCTAAGTTATCATCTCATAAACACATAAAGTTACGAAAAACCGATATTTTACCTGTAACTCAAGATTTTGGAGGTGTTAGGAAAATTTCTAAATCAGATTATTGTTGTACTCAATCGATCTAAAAAATGGTATCAATTTCCAGGTATTTCTAACTCAATCTTTTTCTGGCATATATTTCTTCTAATACACTTTACTTTGACGAGTAAAAAATAGAGTTCTTTTCGTTGTTGTTGTATAACTTAAGTTGTGCTAAGAATTTTTATTCCCTTGTTGTCTTTAGAATTTTGTAAAGATTTAAAGGAAGTTTTAAAAACTTATAAAATGTTTAAATACATCGTTTTTTAAAATAATAATGAAATAAGAACTAAATTTTAAAAACTACAGTTGTACACTTTATTTTGACGCTCACTGTATTTGCATGTGCAAACATAAATAAATACATTATGTTTTTTATAATCATAATAGTAAAAAATGTTTACAAAAAAAGAAATTCTAAACATTTTTGCATTATTTGGCTTGAAGCCAAAATAATTGAAATATTTATTACAGGATGTAAGTCTATTGTATATCCATAACATTGTAAGAATACTTAAATATATACAAACAGACGTACAGAACATACAGAAATGTTTTCAATACTTTGTAATACTAATGAAAAATTAAAAAAAAGACTAAAATATTTATAAATATTAGTGAAAAAATGAAAATAATTTAAATAAAAAGGAAATTGTTTATTTTATAAAATCAGCATAGTATACTTATTTCTTTATATATAATACACGTACTAAATGCCATAGATGTAAGCACTTAAGAGAGTTTTTATTTTTTTCTTAAGCATAATACTTTTAATAACATTTTTGTTTTATAAAAAATACAAATATTTTAAATATTTTGCATAAATTTTAAATAAAACTTAACACGAAGTAAATTATTTTAGGAAATATTTTTACTAAAATTTTTAAATTTAAATGGTAAACTGAATAAGTACTTTTGGAAGTCAGTATTGAATATGAAAGTGAAGTATATATATTCGTATTGAGTTAAGTTAAGTCTGACTATTTAATAATCTACAGCATAATGCTCAAATTGATTCTATTTTTATGTTTGGCATAAGATTTCATTTACTTTTGTTTGCAAATTAGAATACATTTATATGTTATATTATAATCATAACGATTGGAGTAACTAAGACCATATGCTTGGCAGTATATGGTGGGAATCGACACCACTACCGAAACGATGATAGACCAATCTGCCGGTGCAATCATATTAAAACACATACTTAAGAACTCATAGCTTAAAGTAGCTAGAGAAATTTAGCTCCTAATATTTGTCATCATTTCTATATAATAAGAACTTGTAAGTACTTTACATAAGCGTTGATTAACTGACTGACTGATTTAAGAGGACTACAAGCTAAATAATGCTTTAAATGAATGACGACAACATAAAATATAGCAGTCGAAAAAAGAGAACTTTTTTAAGTCAACAATAAACACTAATTAAGGTGATATAGTTTCCACTAGAAACTTAATTCTGTAAGCTGAGATAATACTGCAATCCAAAACTTTCCGAAATACCCCCATATGGTGGTCTTATCATTACGGTTTGGGTTTTTTTTGGGTTAGTACTTCTGTTGTTTATACTCTCGAAAAATTTTAGCGTCATAGCTTGACATTTGCAAAAGTTACGTAGCCAAGAGTACATCTATCTCTGCGTGTGTTGGCGATTTTTTAAAATTTTAGTAATGGCTGCTGAAATGCTTTCTCCGTAATGGTTTTTTAATTCGATTGAATAGAAAGAAGTCACAGGGAGCCAAATCAGGTGAATTCTGTGGCTGTTGGATGGTATTTGTGGTATTTTTCTTCGTAAAATTTCGAATAATGATGGCACTGTGCACGAGTTTTCTGCCCAAAATTCTGTTCTCGTTCGGCAAATTGCTTCATGCAAACGTCTCATAACCTCAGAACAATAATCTTTGTTTACTGTCTGGCCTTCTGGCAATCCATGTTGTAATCCATGAAAATCGTGAACATTGCATCCTTTTTTGACTGAAAACGACGTTTTTATGGTCTCGGCTGATTTGATGAATGCCATTCACTTGTCTGATATATGGATTGTGTACCGTACTCATAACCCCACGTCTCGTCTCCAATAATGTTCCTTTTGATGAATGTGGTATCGGATTCAGCCTCGCATATTTTATATTTTGCGACCTTAATACGATAAAAATTGTAAAATATCGCCAACACACATAGAGATAGATGTACCCTTAGCTTCGTAGCTTTTGCAAATGTCAAACTATGATGCTAAGATTTAGGGCGAATATCAACAACAGATGAACCAACAAAAAAAAAGGAAAAAACTCAAATCGAAACGATGAAACCGCCACACTGGTGTTATTCCGGAAACTTCTTGATCAAGGTAGTATTTCCTTTATTTATAAAGCCTTTTTACGCAATATGAAAAAAATGTTTATGAGACGGTCATAAAGAACATAGGGTGTCAATTATAGCTACATTTGGCTCGCTGTTCACTAGGACCCTTACTTGGTTCCAGGTTTTGTCAAGAGATACACCTACATCTTCGTTCATAACCCAGCTCGGCCATTTATATGTTCATATTTGCAGTATTTGTCTCAGATATTTTTTGAAAACCTTTGTAGCCTTCTGCGTGTAGCATGGGCACAGTCATTGAAGAAGATCTTTTGGCACTGCAGTTATTTAAATTTTCTTCTGATCAAGATGTTGTTTACGAGTCATATTTGGTACATGAAGTGGAATGCGGGTTGTGAATTATGTATCCTGATTTTGATATCAAATGAGAGTCATGGTCATTACTTTAAGTACTGGCGAGATATGAACTGACCATTAAGTATTAGTGGGAAAGTATTTCCAGTCCCAAAGAGCATCAGCTTTGTCTTTCTCATCTTAATTTTCAGAGCTACTTTATCATCATATTTCCTAAAACAGTTAAGCTTTTGTTGCATATTTTTAAACTGATGTGCGAAGAGGCAAATATCGGTTGAATAATCGATATCGTGAAGAAAATCATCTTTTTTCAACGGATGGATGATATATGTATGAAGCTTCGGTATTTGACTGTTGAATTACACAATCTATAAGAAGTAGAAATAGTGTGGAGAATAGTGCATAACTCTGCCAGACGTCTGTACTGGCCTTTACCTTTATAAAGTATACACTACATAAATATACAACTTTGAGCGTTCCAAAGCGCTTGCCACAATTCCATAACAAATGCTCGTTCGAGGTCGACGAATAAAGTGTATAAACTGCTATTTTATTAAAGTTAGTGCTCAATGGCAATGAGCAATGCATACATATGATTGACACGGCATGTATCTTATGGTCTTAACAACTGGTGTTATTCAGTTCAGTATGATCGTTAATAATATTGACAGCATTTACAGGGTAAAGTTATTGCAAATTCCCAGAGCATATTTCCACAAAGCAGTCAATGCTTTGTTTCAGTTTTATTAATTAAGTTGATTTTTCAAGCTAATTAGATGATTAATCCACTGTTGCCTCCTCCATAACGATTATGTAGCGGTGGTGAATATCTTTGTTAATTAGTAGTGATCTTTACTCTAGCATTCTAATTTTTTCCTAGTAAGTGATGTTTTTCCTGAACATTCGTCTAATGTTTGTCATAATCGCCAGAGGAAAGCTGGAAGGTTTAATGGTCTTCTTCTTTATTTGATGGAGTTTTTTGGAGGAAAAGTTGAAGCTTCTTTATTAAACACTCGTAACGAGACAACAATTAAATTATTTTGTGATATCCTCTGCTTCGGCCCTAACCTGACATGCTTGTGTTGTCATACGTGCATTCTAATCACTATACTACGCTACGTAGTAAGAGTTACTACGATGAACTCCCTACTGTATTTCAAACAGTGCTGAGGGGGTGCTGTCAAGACCACGTACTTTCGAACTTTGCAGGTTTTATAATGCATTTGGTATCTCGAAGAGTGTGGGGGTTGCGGTTGAGAAATTTGTTCTTGAGTAAAGTCTATTTTCCGCCCAAGGAAGCCGTTGATAAATAGTGCAGGGTATTAGAGACTTTATGCTAACCTATTAACTGTTTTCCAATGAAGGTTAGGTCAGTGTCGCGTTATTTCACTGTCTGATGATGTGACTGGCTTCTCTAAGAGCTACTGTAATGACCTTCATGATATTTCCTAACATATACTACCTTGATCAAAACGTTCGCGGAATAACCCTCTTGTGGCGGATCTATCGTTCCAATTTGTTTTTTTTTTATTTTTTTAAGTTGATATATCCGTTGCTGATAAGCCTTAGTATCATAGCTTTATATTTCCAAAAACTACATAGCCATGAGTACATCTATCTCCATGTGTGTTGGCGATGTTTTTCAATTTTGACCGTGTTGATTTCGCAGAAGGCATGATTTCCGCAGCTGCTTAACAATATTCGACCATTGCGCTGGTTTAAGCTTCTGCTGTCTTAGAGCGTTAACTTTGCTTTTCAGTCTTCAGTGTTTGGCTATAGCCTAATATGTGGCATTTGAGATCAAGTTTGTAACGTCGTTTCTGATAGCCGCCAACGCACTTTAGTGACACATTTTCTGTATACACCGCCAGGATAACTTTCCATGCAGATTGTTTAGATGCTCTGATAACTTTCTCTTACATTGGTGTACGTTGAGGCGTGTATTGTCCAGAATCTTCACAGATTATTTTGAATATTTGTGATCATATCTATAATTATATTGGCAGGTAAATAGAGCCGTTAGTAGTTTAAATTCACTTTTATTGAAATATATTAACTTGAAAATCGATAGGTATTTACCCACGGACGGTGAACCAAACTTGGTTAGTATATTACGTCCAATTATAAATTTACATTGAGTGTAGGGACATAAAAGTTTCTGCTAAACTTTGGTGTTATTAAAAATACGCAATCGTCAGATTTTAAGCTGTAGCTATTTAATATTTTGTTGCAAGCCATCACTGAAATGTGCATTTTTATTTTTTATAAGAAGAAGAAGCATACTTGATATTATCAGTTGATTATCATTTTTAATTTGATCACAATATTTTATTAATTATAAAAAGTGAACATTTTGTGCGAGAAATAAAAATGCAACGTACTGTTAAAGAAAGCAAATCATATCATTTATTCAAAAAAAAAAAAAAAAATAATTTCATTGTGAAAGCTTTTTTGTACCTTTCAAGAAGCAGTTAGCAAACGATAGCAAAACGATTAGTTCAGTATACAAGATCTGAAGAGAAAGCGGTATACGAGCATATCTGCTAAAAGTGATCTGGAGCTTTGGTGGAAGGAATGGCGATGAGCTAAGTTAGAGTTCTATTCGGAACTATACTCTACTCTTCTGGAAGTGTAGACGGAAAACCAGGACGACGTCGCCAACGAATTAATACTGCTCATCAGGACCGACCACTGCTAAGTTCAATAAAAATTGATCCACGAAAGACAGCAGTAGATGTTGCTAATTACGTAAAAACACAAATAGGCGTTCCATTTAACGCACATATCGCTTTAGTCTGCGTCTAGATTAAATGAATTCAACTTATTTGCCGAACAAACCTGTAAAAAGCCACTAATAACCAGAGTTAATAAGAGAAGGCGTCTTAACTTTCCAGAGCGTCACTTAAACTGGACAACAGAGGATTTGGTTAAGGTTTCTTGTAGTGATGAAAGCAGATTTAATTTATTCGACTCCGATGACATAAATCATATTCGCCTGCCACTTAATAAGAGCTTTTTGTTCAGGTATCAGCTACTCACAATGAAACAAGCTGGAAGTTCCTTAATGAAAATATAAAACTATATAAGTGTGTTAAAGACTTATATTTCTCCCCGTTGCTTAAACACAAGTTAAACGAAAGACGGTAGTTCGAATGGTTTGGTTTAGACCATCACACCACAGGGTTGTCGAAAACCCGACCCACAGTGTTTTATTAGAGTTTTTGAGGGGTTTTTCTGGATTCTATAACTACTTCCGAATTTCGTTCAAGTTGACAATATTTCTTGTTTTTAGTATAAATACATTTGTTTTTAGTATTTATAATGCAATTTTGCACTCTTAGTACGATCAGGGCATCATAGTATACTATGAGCGAGTAAAACTCAGCGATCAGAGCAGACTGTAATTACTTCGTTTAAACCGTGAATTATGAGAAAACGGCCATATTACAATATAAAAAGACATTAACAGATAAAGTTTTCCTTTTTCACGACAACGCTCGATCTCACGTAGCCAAAGTTGCCATCAATTGTTAGAAAGGATCAACTTCCACACATGCCATAATTTCAAAATATTGATCCTTCTAAATATTGTCTGTTTAGACGGATACAATATCTTTTGGCATGTCGCCGAAGTACTGCTTTTAAAGAAATACAAAATCATCTTCAAAGTGTATCGATTAAAAAGACGAGCAGTTTTCGGACATTGGCTGAGAGGTGATAAAAATAAGTAAGCAGTGAGTCGTAAAGTTTTTTAATACATTATCTTTGTAAGTTAAAACACGGACCAAATTAATTTGTACTCTCAATATGTAAAATTTATTTATTTTTTTTGTAAATTAACTACAAAAAACTTTAAATAAAAAAACCCACTCGGGTTTTTAAATATAATACCCAATAAAACCCGGGTGGGTGTAATTGGGTTACCCAGTGGGTTGCCAAGACTGCCACACCATAGCATAGCTCTTATCATTGCAGTAAAATGCCAGTAGATCGTTGTGTGCTTAAGACCGTATGTTTTACAATAAGCACTATGGCAAGCATAATATGTCCTAACAGATTTAATGTTAGGTAACATTAGACACTTGGCTTTTCAAAGTAAAAATCCTATCGAGAATGGCTTCCAATTAATTCACATCAGTGAAGAATTATATAGCTAAGAAAATTT